>CM060247.1:64689523-65110756 GCA_030684275.1 Acipenser oxyrinchus oxyrinchus | reverse complement strand
CTTTAATATATCTTATTTAGGTTTCAGGGTTTTTTAGGTTAAGTACCCATTTAGGTAATGGTTACATTCTATTTGAGGGAAACAGGGTTATGATAATAATCTAATGTTTTATTTAAAACAAAATGCATTTGTGCAGCTTGCTTAGTCATTTAGTCCATAGGCTTGAAAAAAACAAACTTTGCTATCTTTACAACTGAAATGTTCCTAGTAAAATTGCCTTTACTTGGTTTGAAATCTGCCTCACCTGTGTCTGGATACCTTTGTTAGTACAGTAATGTTGCCTTCTCCATGAACAGCATGCAGTTTATGGAGTGCTTTATCAAAATCATCAGCATACAGTAAGATACATCTGTTTTCATCTCCTTTGGAAATTGTTGGATATTTTTGTTGGATATTTTTATTGTTTTTTTTTTTAAATATCTGGTACAGTATTCCCATTGCTGAAGATTAAATATTTGCAATGTTTTCTTTTAATTGAAAGTGTAACACGTTTGTGTTTCCCAATTCTTACCATTTCAGTAGGTTAACCTTACGCTTTTTTAAACTGGATTCTGGTTGCATTGTGGGCATGGTTAAGTGATTTGTCGGAGGTTCTACTGTAATTGATGGCACCCTATTGTACTCTGTCATGTTTTCATTTGGCTGGAAGCTTATTAGGTTGTGGAGGTTGTAGTTCCTAACAGGAGTCTTGTGCACATAGACTACCAGTTTTGTTTAGCAAGTATTAATATAGCATCTAAACAATTTTTTTTTTTTAGAAACCTTGGAATTGCCTAAAAATTGAAAAGAAAAATGGCTTCCATTACGTTTCCTTGCAAATTTCCCATGGATTGACTTACTTATACAATCATTTTATTTATTACATTTGGATACATAAACTGAACTTCCTAACAATTTAGACATTTGACACTGATAAATGGGGACTTAACGTCAAAATTGTTGTTCGTTTTTTTATTTTTAGTAATGCAATATTTAGTGTTATGGGTAGACTACAAACCACACTACCTTTTCTTATTGTATTTTCTATACCATTTAAAAAAAGCTACCACAAACGTTTTACTTAAAGCCACTGTAGTTTCTAATTAGATACATTGGTCTGAAATAATAATTAGAATTTTGAATAAGGTAAAACAAACAAATCTTATTGGCCCATTACTTATTATTCTTGGATGATTTTCAGCTTTTGTAAATAAAGTATGGTTTATTTATTGACAGAGAGGCCGTTGTAAAGCACTCATTGGTACACAAGGTGCTTTTGGACTTCTTCATTCATGCTCCTGCCAAATTAAAAACAGTAAGTATTTTTTTTTGTTTCTTTTAGTCTATAGTATATTATAGAAGTAGTAGGAATTTTTTTTTTTTTTATTTCTCTGACAAGATAAAAACGTTTTTTTACTCTGCTGTATCAATGATAACATGCTTTTCTGCATGTCCATTTTATGGGTTTACAAACCATTTGATTACATACCGATGCATCATGTCCCAAGAATGCTTTATTTTTGTTCACAAAAAGCATTTCTAGTTACTAAAGTACTGCTGTATACCGATGGAGTGTTTTAAGTTATGGATAGTTCTTTAACTATCAAACCTGTAAAAGGTTATTGAAAGTTACCATAGAACGGTAAAAAGCTTTTGGTAGTTTTCTAAGTAAGACGCATGAAACTGTATACATTTATAGTAAAACTTATATAGAAATTATACAATGTTGATATTTTATAGGAAATGATTGAAGCCATTAGGGAAGCTGTTGTGTACATGTTGCACACACACAATGGAGCCAGAGTAGCCATGCACTGTCTTTGGCATGGAACCCCTAAAGTAAGTTTTTTGCTTTTTTTTCTGCTGATTTTAAGAATAAGTGTTATCCACTGTTTTAACAACTTAGTCACTAAGGTGTTGATTGTCTTAATTCTAAATTAGCATTTTCTGTGGCAATGGTGCACTGATACTCTGAGATACAAACTAAGCAATATTGTAAAAAAAAAAAAAACAACATTACTGAGCATATTTCAGTATTTTCATTATTTCTATATTTTAGACTAATAGAAGGAACCTGTTTTGTTTTACTGGTGCTACAATGCAAAAACATTAGTTATTAATGTTTTATGGTCACTCACATCATATAGTGTCTATATAGTCAACCTTAACCTGTTTCGATTATTTTGAGGTGTGTTGAGAGTGAACATTAAATTTCACAAAAATGATATCTACACATGAAAGTCCAATGGGCATTTTTCTTCTACCAGTCAACTGCCTGATGAACTACAGTAAAACCTATCTAATCCAGCACGTCCTATTAACCTGCATTCTGTATAATTCTGCATTATTTTTGGGTCCCGACCAAATCCCTGTTGAAATGAATGGTGTGTGATACCCTCTACAATCTGGAACTGAACTTACAACCAGAACTCATTATATTTCTGCCACAAGCATATTGTATATTGCTAAATTAACTTGCCTGTAACAACAACACATCTCTCCTAGTCATCATCCTCCGAGCTGAAGGAGTCTTTTTTATAACTTGACATCTTCCAGACAATGACCCACTTCTTTGAAAATGGCTGTCTGTATGTCATGGATGATTAGAGTTTGTGCAGTAACGCTTTTGTTCATCTTTTCTCAGACAGTCAGCAGTGTTTTCTCCAGGACTTACAGACTTAGGGTCAATGTGGCCCCCTCTCTCAATTTTAGGGGGACATTTTCTAAAGTGAGGGGGTCAAATCAATGATTTGATGATTGAGAACCAACCACCTCTTCTTATTTTTTGTTTGTTTTAAATATGCCAACAGAGTTTACTCACCTTTTGTTTCTGAAGAACAAAAAATAAAACTGTAAAGCTGTAGATACAACCATGGTGTCCCTACAATACTCACTGTCAGTGTTGGGGAAAATATGTGTCACAGTGACGCTGGTGTATCACTGAGTAGAGGACATTCATTGTACCAAATCACATTAGAACAGGGGTTTTCAATCTTTTTAAGTTGCATACCCCTTTCTAAAAAATGTAGTCCACCGCGTACCCCCATCTGAGATAGTCATAATGAAATTAAAACAGAAAAAAAGGTCTGTACAATTAACATGATAGAACAAAACATAAGAACATAAGAAAGTTTACAAAAGAGAGGAGGCCATTCAGCCCATCTTGCTCGTTTGGTTGTTAGTAGCTTATTGATCCCAGAATCTCATCAAGCAGCTTCTTGAAGGATCCCAGGCTGTCGGCTTCAACAACATTTACTGTGGAGTTGGTTCCATACCCTCACAATTCTCTGTGTAAAAAAGTGCCTCCTATTTTCTGTTCTGAATGCCCCTTTATCTAATCTCCATGGTCCTTGTTTCTTTTTCAGGTCAAAAATGTCCCTGGGTCGACAGTGTCTATACCTTTTAGGATTTTGAATGCTTGAATCAGATCACCGCGTAGTCTTCTTTGTTCAAGACTGAATAGATTCAGTTCGGCCTGTCTGCATACGACATGCCTTTTAAACCCGGGAAAATTCTGGCTGCTCTTCTTTGCACTCTTTCTAGAGCAGCAGTATCCTTTTTGTAACGAGGTGACCAGAACTGAACACAATATTCTAGGTGAGGTCTTACTAATGCATTGTAAAGTTTTAACATTACTTCCCTTGATTTAAATTCAACACTTCTCACAATATATCCGAGCATCTTGTTGGCCTTTTTTATAGCTTCCCCACATTGTCTAGATGAAGACATTTCTGAGTCAACATAAACTCATGTCTTTTTCATAGATCCCTTCTTCAATTTCAGTATCTCCCATATATTTATGATGCACATTTGTATTGCCTGCATGCAATACTTTACACTTTTCTCTATTAAATGTAATTTGCCATGTGTCTGCCCAGTTCTGAATGCTGTCTAGATCATTTTGAATGACCTTTGCTGCTGCAACAGTGTTTGCCACTCCTATTTTTGTCGTCTGCAAATTTAACAAGTTTGCTTACTATACCAGAATCTGAATCATTAACGTAGATAAGGAATAGCAGAGGACCTAATACTGATCTCTGTAGTACACCATTTCCTTGAATCCCTACTGCTTTCAGTTTGAGAATTAATCTTTTATGCGGAACTTTGTCAAAAGCTTTCTGGAAATCTAAATAAACCATTTTGTATGCTTTGCAATTATCCATTGTTGATGTTGCATCCTCAAAAAAATCAAGCAGGTTAGTTAGACACAATCTCCCTTTCCTAAAACCATGCTGACTGTCTCCCAGGATATTGTTCCCATATAGGTAATTTTCCATTTTGGATCTTATTATAGTTTCCATAAGTTTATATATAATAGAAGTCAGGCTTATTGGTCTGTAGTTACCTGGTTCGGTTTTGTCTCCCTTTTTGTGGATCGGTATTACGTTTGTAATTTTCCAGTCTGTCGGTACAACCCCCGTGTCAAGAGACTGTTGCATGATCTTGGTTAGCGGTTTGTAAATAACTACTTTTATTTCTTTGAGTACTATTAGGGGGATCTTATCCGGCCCAGGGGATTTGTTTATTTTAAGAGCTCCTAGTCCCTTTAACACTTCTGCCTCTGTTATGCTAAAGTTATTTAAAATTGGATAGGAACAGGTCGACATGTGAGGCATGTTGTTCTTCATCTATGCTTTTGCCATTTGTGTCTCTTAGACATTTAACCTCCTCTTTGAATGTTCTCTTGCTGTTATAATATTGGAAAAACATTTTGGAATTGGTTTTAGCCCCCTTTGCAATATTGATTTCGATCTCTCTCTTGGCCTTTCTAACTTCATTTTTGACTGTGTTTGCAGTTCCAAGAACTCTTTCTGTGTACTTTGTTTTTGGTCCCTTTTAAACGCTCTGTAAAGTGCCTTTTTTCGCTGAATATTTTTTAAAATTGATCTATTAAACCATTTTGGCCATTTTGTTTCAGATTTGTCAACTTTTGGGATGTAATTGTTTTGCGCCTCTAGTACTACATTTTTGAAAAACAGCCATCCTTTTTCTGTGGATGTTTTCTCTATTTTACTCCAATCTACTTCTGTTAGTCTCTGTTTCATACCTTCATAGTTTGCTTTTCTAAAATTGTAAACCTTAGCTTTAGTCATTACTTTTGGGGTTTTAAGAAACACTTCAAATAAGACCATGTTGTGGTCTGAGTTTGCCAATGGCTCTCTGACCTCTGTTTTAGTTATTCTGTCTTCGTTATTTGAAAAGACTAAATCAAGGCATGCCTCCCCTCTAGTCGGTGCCTTGACAAATTGCGTTAGGAAGCAGTCATTTGTCATTTCCATCATTTCAAATTCGTCCGTTGTGCTCCCCACCGGGTTCTCCCATTTTATATGGGGGGGAAGATGAAATTCCTTATTAGTATGGCTTCTCCTTTTCTACACGCATCAATTGACTTCGCTCGCTATGCTCACACTCTGGGTGTTCCTGCGCGTGAGACTGACAGCTGAGACCTCAGTCAGAACTGTGGCGCGAGCAGGGGGCGTAGTCAATGGACAGCGTGTTCTTTGTATGTGTGTGTCTCTTCTCTTCTTGCTGTGGGTGCTACTGGAAAATGGGTGCATGGATATGGCCTTTTATGAAGAGATCGAATGCTTTACAAATGCCTTACATTGGCCTAAGTTTATAACACCTCTATACAAGGAGAATAATGTTTTTTTTCAGCATTAAAGTGTGTTAGTATACTTCCCTTTAGCACTGACATGCATATGTACCTTTTTAACCATTCATAACATTGTAGTTTTGTACCTACGTAAATATCAATATATTAATACCTCCCAAAATAGACATATTGCTCTTTGTACAACTTCAAGGGGATTGTGACCATTCCCTTATCAGCTCAAAAGTCACATTTGCAACAAAAAATACTGACAATGCACAACCAAAAAAAAGTGGCTCCAACACCCCAGCCCTGGATCTGCAATGCCTGCCCCATCAACTGTCTCTTCCCATACACTTACCTTGCATTCTCATTATCCCTTGAACTCGTTGCCATTATTTGTCTTGTTCATCATCTTCATTGTTGGAAATATATTGCTTCATGCTCTTTGAGGTATTCTTGTATGTATGGGCTAAATGTCTGTCCATGTGTGCCCTCATCTACCTGTGCCTTACCTGCATGTTGTCCGTGTGTCTTCCCAAAGCATACTTGTCTGCGACTGTGATGACGCCTCTCCCATTCCCTGTCTGTTTTTCTCTCTGTAGTAGTGCTTGTAAGGATAACCAAGAACACTTCAGTCTGTGTTGTGCACTTTCCTTGGCACGTGTGTCTAAGCATCTTTATTCTGGTTAAACCCAGCTGATAAGGGAATGAGCATTTCAATGTAAAGTGGAGCGATCAAAAAAAGAAGACAAGTTAGAAGCAACAATTGTGTGAATGTTGGGCCCCAGCACCTTTCCAATTGTGCCTATTTGCTTGATGCTTGACAAGGTTGCCCCAATTGCTTCTCCTAACTTGGGCTTTTGTGTTTGATATCACCACTTTAAACGGCTGTTGCATTTTTCTAACTTTTGTTTTTTTACATTGACAATGTTTTTTGTTATAGATCCAGCACACTGTCTAATCCAGCACAATTTTCTGATCCCAAGCGATGCCAGATTGGACAGGTTTTACTGTATTGTGTCAATTGAATAAAAATAAACACCATAAACAATACATAATTTAAATAATCCTAGCAATTTTAAATTCAACCTGTTTACATGTAAACAATTGTGAAGTATACATTTTCCCTTTTTTCATTTAATACCCATCAGGACAGAAAAGTTATTGTAAAAACAATGAAGATGTACATCAAAAAGATTGCCATTGTAAGTTTATTTTTATTATTATTTAAACTACAAACTACTATGATTCATAGTTTCTATATTTAATTTGTTTTCAGATAGTATTAAAGAAACTTGTTTAATTCTTTGATAAATGTTTCAAAGAAATTTCTTTATTATTGTCTTCATGCAAAGTGTAAAATCATGCTGTCGAAATGTTTGTAAAACAATTACACTAGTTTTAATTGTTGAAGTTATGGATTACACACTTCATTCATGCCTATCATGGCCATTGGATGCCTTTTAGTTGAAACACACCAATACAAAAATAATTGACCCAACTGACATTTGACTGTCATAGAATGGTGGTTATTTTAGTTTTTTATACAAATTGATGAATTTTCATGTAGAAAAAATATTATTTTTAAGCACTCCTGACAAGGGACACGTTAATGTAAAACCGCTGCCACTGCTGTTTAAATTGCTATCATCTCATAATACATCTTACTTTTACTTTAAGCTCTAATTTTGTGTTGCAGGTATTGCAAGGGGTGCATATTATAGACACATCTATATGGCCGACATACATTTTAAATTTTCAACTCAATTTTTTATTTTTTTCATCTAGAAGTTGATTAACTTTTTGACTATTTCATTATCACCACAGGGGGAGTTTTCTCACTTGGTCCTCCTGGCAGCATTCGATTGCATTGATGACACAAAGCTTGTAAAACAATTGATCATTTCAGTAAGTATCCCATTGTGTTGCAAAGTTGCAGCAGTACAGTAATATATGATTAGTGTATTGTGACTGAGCTGTGGTTATTCCGTAAGAAATAGAATGAATTCTGAATGAATATGTTTCTCACAGTTCTGCTATTGTCTGCTAGACAGTGTGAAAATAATGTATAGTTTATTTTCTATGTTTCTAGGAGATCATCAGTTCCCTACCTATTATCCTAAACAATAAATACGGGAAGAAGGTTCTGCTATATTTGCTGAATCCCAGAGATCCTGCACATTTCATACCAGAGATAATCAAAGTCTTAAAACAGGGAGATGGAAATGCTTACAGGTAAGCAATAGGACTAAGTTACTGCATGCCAGCTGCTACGATTTTGGAGGTTTTGCTATGGCGCTACGTCAAAGGGGTTTAATCAGTGCTTGAGTCCAGGCGGAACGCACCGAAACGGCGTTCCTGCCCTTTTTTTTTTGGTAGCCGGAATGGAGTCCCACCACTTCATTTGGAACCTTTTTGAAAATAAATAGAAATAGTTTCCAGCAAACTATGTTGGAATTTGACTACACACATGTGAAAATGTATCAAAGAATGTCACCGTCGCCTCTTTCTGGACGTTGAGACAGCAAACTCTTGCTGTCTGAGTGTGGTCACAGACTCACGGCAACCCCTCTGCATGGTCATTGGAAAAGACAATAACGGTGGGTGGGCAATATCAAAAAGTCTGTTCATGTTTATTTGTTCATCTGTTCAACTCCACCAAACTTTAATTTACCACTACACCACTGATATTAATGTCTGATAAAAAGTGTAATGGGATAGTGTCCAATTTCTCTGTCATTAACAAGAAGCCTAAAAACAACTGAAACAGGTAAGTTAAATTTCCATATTTCCACAAGTGTACAATACACTTATTAACAATAAATACAAACAGCAGGGGTGTAACTTACAGTATGTACACGTTAGCGCTGTATGGTATGTGTAGTTATATAAATTCATGAAGACCTTTTATTTTTAGTTAATATATGTTTGAAACACTAGTCTTGCCATATACCATATTGTAGCGGTCTCGGTTAACGGAGGCAGGCACATCACACAAGACGAGGCAATCCACACACAGGCGGAGGGCGGGCGCAAACCCGGGACCTCTTGCACTAAAGCATAGCGCTGATACTGCTGTACAAAAGAGCCGGATCTTAAAAAGAAAAAAAAAAAAAACTACAATGGACACACCATTTCCCCCTTCCTCAGTGATTTTGAACAAAATTACAGTGACTGCTCTGTGATTAATACAAATTTTCATGACAAAATCCTAGCCTTACTTATCAGTTATGGAAATAGGAATCACAAATCAAACCAAAATGGTCACTCTCCTCCATCAAGAGGAATTTACCACAGAATGGTCATTCATTAAAGAAGTCGAGTGTGTCAACCGCACGTAGTAAAAATGTAATAAAAAAACATGTTAAATCTTTCTGAGGTGGTGTTATTTTGATATTTATTTTTTATAAAGTTTTGAGGTTGAATATTTCAGTCCTGGTTTGATAGCACTTACGAGATACTAAAACTCTCTTCATTACTAATATTTCAATCCAGAATAAATCAAATTCAAAATTTAAAAAAAATCAAAAAATAATTGTTGAAGTATTTTAATTTTTTTTTCTTCTAAATGCTGTGTGTTTACAATTACCAAAATGATAGATTGAACAGCTAACATGAGGTAACTGGCTTGCCAGAGGCTAAGAACCTTTTCATTTCTAGGGGCTAGCAGTTACACACTATTGTTATGCTTATGTGTTTATAATGTGGATCTGCATCAGCCACACAAAACTCACCTGTTTACAGATTAAAAGGCGACCAGTTTGTTTTTAATTGAAAGCACTTTGGAGATTATATACACACAGCACAACCTAATTGTTTGATTTAAAAGTTTAACCGGCTTTCAATTGAAGTGTGTTGGTTCAGCGAGATCTTAAAGGAAAATTATTCGGAAACCGCTGTATTCGTTCCATCACTAATATATATATATATATATATATATATATATATATATATATATATATATATATATATATATATATATATATATACACTACCGGTCAAAAGTTTTAGAACACCCCATTTTTCCAGTTTTTATTGAAATTTAAGCAGTTCAAGTCCAGTGAATAACCTGAAATGGTACAAAGGTAAGCTGTAAACTGCCAGAGGTTAAAAAAAAGTTTAGGTTACCAAAAACTGAAAAATAATGTACATTTCAGAGTTATACAAAAAGGCCTTTTTCAGGGAACAAGTAATGGGTTAAGAACTTACAGCTGTTCTGCAGCAATGGAAGTAAATTAAGCCTTGAAAGTTGATGCTAACAATTCCTACAGGTGTCCCAACTTTTGTTGATTACTTACAAACCCTCTGTCTGTATAAAAGCAGTGTTGGAACAGACTGTGTTACTACACCCTCTTAAGCATTATTTGGACAGTACTGTACTGCAGGAAATAGTATATTGCTATCATAATGGCGAGAAAAAGGCAATTAACAAAGGAAGACAGACAGACCATTATAAACCTTAAAAGTGTAGGTCTTTCCTTTAGAGAAATTGCAAAGAAAGCCAAGGTGTCAGTGAGTACAGTTTCCTACACCATCAAAAGGCACTTGGAAACTGGAGGAAACTCTGACAGGAAGAGGTCTGGCAGACCCAAAGCCACAAGAGAATCAGAAGACAAGTTTCTGAGAGTCAACAGCTTCGTGATAGGCTGCTCACAGGACAACAGCTTCAAGCACAGCTTAACACTGGTCGAAGTAAGCAAGTCTCAGTTTCAACTGTGAAGAGAAGACTTGAGCTGCAGGTTTGACAGGTCGAGTGGCAGTAAGAAAGCCATTGCTAAGATGGCAAAATAAGAAAAAGAGGCTTGCCTGGGCCATGAAGCACCGCCAGTGGACTACTGAAGACTGGAAGAAGGTCTTATGGACCCGATGAATCAAAATTTGAAATCTTCGGTTCATCACGCAGGGTTTTTGCACGCCGTCGAGTAGGCTTAAAGGATGGTTCCTCGGTGTGTGACACCAACTGTCAAACATGGAGGAGGAAGCGTGATGGTCTGGGGCTCTTTTGCTGGATCCAGAGTCGGCGACTTGCACAGAGTGAGTGGCACCCTGAACCAAAACGGCTACCATGCAGCGCCATGCAATACCCTCTGGTATACGCCTAGTTGGTCAGGGGTTCATCCTACAGCAAGATATTGACCCAAAACATACCTCCAGGCTATGTCAGAACTACCTTAGAAGAAAAGAACAAGACGGTAGGCTTCAACTCATGGAATGGCCAGCACAGTCTCCGGACTTAAACCCCATCGAGCTGGTTTGGGATGAACTGGACAGAAGGGTGAAAGCAAAGCAACCTACAAGTGCAACACATTTGTGGGAACTTCTGCAACAGTGTTGGGAAGAACTTTCCGAACAATATTTGATTTCCATTGTAGAAAGAATGCCACGAGTGTGTTCGGCTGTTATATCTGCAAAAGGTGGCTACTTTGAGGAGTCAAAAATTTGGATTACATTTTGTTAAACAAAACGATTCCATGATTTCTTTTTTATCTCCAATTTTTTATTTGTTCTATGCTTTAATTTCAGAGTCATTGAGACATTAAACTGCATAAATTTCAATAAAAACTGGAAAAATGGAGGTGTTCTAAAACTTTTGACCGGTGGTGTTATATATATATATATATATATATATATATATATATATATATATATATATATACAGTACTGTGCAAAAGTTTTAGGCAGGTGTGAAAAAATGCTGTAAAGTAAGAATGCTTTCAAAAATAGACATGTTAATAGATTATATTTATCAATTAACTAAATGCAAAGTGAGTGAAAAGAAGAAAAATTTAAATCAAATCCATATTTGGTGTGACCACCCTTTGCCTTCAAAACAGCATCAAGCATCAATTCTTCTAGGTACACTTGCACACAGTTTTTGAAGGAACTTCGGCAGGTAGGTTGGCCCAAACATCTTGGAGAACTAACCACAGTTCTTCTGTGGATTTAGGCAGCCTCAGTTGCTTCTTTCTCTTCATGTAATCCCAGACAGACTCGATGATGTTGAGATCAGGGCTCTGTGGGGGCCATGCCATCACTTCCAGGACTCCTTGTTCTTCTTTACGCTGAAGATAGTTCTTAATGACTTTAAGCTGTATGTTTGGGGTCGTTGTCATGCTGCAGAATAAATTTGGGGCCAATCAGATGCCTCCCTGATGGTATTACATGATGGATAAGTATCTGCCTGTACTTCTCAGCATTGAGGAGACCATTAATTCTGACCAAATCCCCAACTCCATTTGCAGAAATGCAGCCCCAAACTTGCAAGGAACCTCCACCATGCTTCACTGTTGTCTGCAGACACTCATTTGTGTACGCTCTCCAGCCCTTCGGCGAACAAACTGCCTTCTGCTACAGCCAAATATTTCAAATTTTGACTCATCAGTCCAGAGCACCTGCTGCCATTTTTCTGCACCCCAGTTCCTGTGTTTTCGTGCATAGTTGAGTGGCTTGGCCTTGTTTCCACGTCGGAGGTATGGCTTCCATGAAGGCCACTTCTGACCAGACTTCTCCTGACAGTACATGGGTGTACCAGGGTCCCACTGTTTTCTGCCAGTTCTGAGCTGATGGCACTGCTGGACATCTTCCGATTGCGAAGGGAAGTAAGCATGATGTGTCTTTCATCTGCTGCAGTAAGTTTACTTGGCTGACCACTGCGTCTACGGTCCTCAACGTTGCCCGTTTCTTTGTGCTTCTTCAAAAGAGCTTGGAACGCACATCTGGAAACCCCTGTCTGCCTTGAAATTTCTGCCTGGGAGAGACCTTGCTGATGCAGTATAACTACCTTGTGTCTTGTTGCTGTGCTCAGTCTTGCCATGGTGTATGACTTTTGACAGTAAACTGTCTTCAGCAACCTCACCTTGTTAGCTGAGTTTGGCTGTTCCTCACCCAGTTTTATTCCTCCGACACAGCTGTTTCTGTTTCAGTTAATGATAGTGTTTCAACCTAGATATTGAATTGATGATCATTAGCACCTGTTTGGTATAATTGTTTAATCATACACCTGACTATATGCCTACAAAATCCCTGACTTTGTGCAAGTGTACCTAGAAGAATTGATGCTGTTTTGAAGGCAAAGGGTTGTCACACCTAATATGGATTTGATTTAGATTTTTCTTCTGTTCACTCACTTTGCATTTAGTTAATTGATAAATATAATCTATTAACATGTCTATTTTTGAAAGCATTCTTACTTTACAGCATTTTTCACACCTGCCTAAAACTTTTGCACAGTACTATATATATATATATATATATATATATATATATATATATATATATATATATATATATATATATATATATATATATATATATATATATTATACACTATTGTAATCAAAAGTTTTCATACCCGAATGGAAATGTATAATTTCTAGAAATTTCTCATAAACAAAGATTTTTCCTAAAAGTTTTGCTTTTGGGGATGTGGAAAAAAATTACAAGAAATAGATGTCTACAATTATTTATTTCAATAATGCTAATTCAAAAGTATTCATACCCTGACAAGGAAAATGGAATTAATATCTAGTTGAGGCACCTTTAGCAATAATAACCTCTTTTAAACAATTAGGATATTTGTCATTGAGCTTTTGGCATGATTATTTAGTGATTGTTGACCATTGTTCAATGCAACATTGTTCCAGTTCATTCAAATTCCAAAGACTTATCTTGTGCACAGACTTCTTCAACTCATTCCAAAGATTCTCAATCGGATTTAGATCAGGACTTTGACAAGGCTGTTCCAGAACCTTGATAATCTTCTTAACCATTCTGAAGTAGATTTTGATGTGTGCTTTGGATCATTGTTGTGTTGGAACGTCCAGTTGCGCTTTAAACCAAGTTTTGTAGCAGAGGGTTTCAGATGATTGGCCAATATTTTTTTGGTATGCTATGGAATCCATTTTACTATATATTGGAACAAAATTTCCTGTGCCATTAGAGGAAAAACAGCCCCATAGAAGGATATTACACCTCCATGCTTGACAATAGGTGTGGTGTTTTTTTCTTTGTACGCCTCACCAGACTTTCTCCAAACGTAACGACTATCAGCATGACCAAATAGCTCTATTTGTTTCATCACTCCACATAACCTTTGACCAGAACACATATCCATCGTTCAAATGCCGTTTTGCAAACTTTAAGCGATTGTCCTTGTGATGTTTTCCTAAGAGTGGCTTTTTCCTTGGCCAGCTACCATTGACCTTCACCATGCAATATTCAACCTATGGTTGAAATGGAAACCCCAGTCCCACTTGCAGCCAATTCACTTTGAATGTCTTTGGCAGTCAATCTCGGATTGTTATTAACCTTCCTCACAATTCTTCTGCTTGTTCTTTGTGAAAAGAACCTTCTTTTTTCCAGACCGAGGGAGCATTGTGACAGTACCATGAGTCTTGTACTTCTTGATAATCGAAACAATAGTTGAAATACTTGGAAATCTTCTTGTGTCCTTCTCTAGATTCATGACAATAAATAATTTTCTGCCTAAGTTCTTCAGATAGCTCTTTACTTTTTCCCATATTGACGTATTGGTAATGACAGAAATCATCCTACGCATAACCCTTTTATACTCTCTCTAAGAATGTTCACCTACAATCCTTCATTTTCTAGACTTTTCTAGAATGAGGTTCTGCATTATCATATTGAGAGACAATACTATCATAGCAGCAAAATGTATGAATATTTTTGAATTAGCATGTCTGGAGTTTTGCAAAAAAATTGCTGAAATAAATAACTGTAGACTATTTCATGTAACTTTTTTTTCCTCATCACCAATAGCAAAACTTTTTTGCTACAAAAGATTTTTTCTAAAATTCTTTGTTTTCAAGAAATGTCTAGAAATTATAAATTTCCATTGGGGTATGTAAACTTGTATATACAACTGTATATATTTTTTTACATTTAATATCAAGAAACGAGTGGATATACGCCAATACTATTTAATGAACTAAAGTCATCAGGTATGTTTTTGTCCTTATTACTGATAATGGAATGTTTTATTTATAAATATTTATTTAGAGAAAATAATCAAGAGTAGTGTCCATTTATTGCTTATAAGAGCCTGAGAATAAACATGTGTTATGTCTAGGGCTTCTGATTTTTCGTTTTTAACCGATTAAAACCCTATAAAACACCCCCGATACAAAAATAATGAAATCGGTGGATAGCCAATAAACACCGGAAAACACCGGGAAAACTGTGGAAATGGTTAATCTATTGACGTTGACTTTACCCTTTTCCCATTAAAATAAATAAAACCTACTTCAAAAATAATAATAAATACATTTCCCAGGGCTGCTGGGCAATGTCCCGCCTTCCTGACTTGTATCTATCATTGATTCGTTCTGAATACTTTAAAACCAGCCAACTACTGAGTGACAGCGCATTCCTGCATTTCTATTGGAGACTGCTTGCGAGATTTAAAACGAGATTACAATCAGGATGGAGGCTTATTAGCGGGATTTCAAGCTGTACTACAGTTAAGATACGGAGGATTTAAAACAGAATTGTGACATAATGTACAAAAATTACTACACACAAAAACCCCAGGGATTTCGTTGTGGAAGACAGCAAAGTAAAGAAGGTACAATTTAAGTGTGCAAGTACTGTCCAGTTACTATACATATTTTGACACATACACAAAAACCGCTCAAGCATTTTGGAAAGTAACCAAAAACACTAATTTCATCAAAACGAAAGCCCCGAAAAAAACGATTTACATAAAACTAGAAAATAGCTAAAAATAAGCACCGAAAAATACAATTAATAAAACTCGAAAAACAGAAGCCCTAATTATGTCATTGCAGTCACTCAGGTGAAACAATGTCTTGATGTTTGGGCAAGTTACAATATTTTTCAACAAAACTTTCAGGAAGTATTGCAAGGTCCCTTGGGTTATAGAATAACATGTTTTACATGTATTATGTATTGCAGAATACATTAAAAAAAAATACTTTACATGAAAAAAAACCACAACACAAACGAAAGTGTTGAAAAAAAAAAGCGAAACGTTTGTATGGTTTCTTTATAATGTTCCCCAGAATGTTGTGATAAAAACACTATTTCCAAGGTGCTGCTGTAAAAAAATTATAGTGAATTTTTATAGGAAGAGAGTCAAATACAGCCAAAAAATGCCTGGTCAGGGTGACATTGACTCAGTCAGTGGCAGAGGTGGGATTTGAACCAGTGACCATCTAGTTACAAACCCTGGACTTCAACCACTGGACCACACTGCCTCCTTATATATATATATATATATATATATATATATATATATATATATATATATATATATATATATATATATATATATATATATATATATATATCTATATATATATATATATATATATATATATATATATATCTATCTATCTATCTATCTATCTATCTATCTATCTATCTATCTATCTATCTATCTATCTATCTATCTATCTATCTATCTATCTATCTATCTATCTATCTATCTATCTATCTATCTATCTATCTATCTATCTATCTATATATATATATATATATATATATATCTATATATATATATATATATATATATATATATATATATCTATCTATATATATATATATATATATATATATCTATATATATATCTATCTATATATATATATATCTATATATATATCTATATATATATATGATGAAGACATTTCTGAGTCAACATAAACGAGATCTTTTTCATTGATTCCTTCTTCAATTTCAGTGTCTCCCATATGATATTTATAATAGACATTTTTATTGACTGCATGCAGACAGCAGGACCATCCGAAGTCAAGATAATTAGGGAGTGTAAGTTTCGTAATGTGGATGACAATGTGTATGAAATCCCTGTCAACCCACCCACATCCGGATTGAATTAGAATCAACACGTTTCAGTTCATGGTACATACTGAATGAAACCTACTTGTTTTATATAAAAAATGGTTTGCATTTCTTTTCATTCACAGTAAATGCCACAATTATATTTTTTCCAACGTCAAATTATACTGTACTGTATTAAAAAGCAGTATATTCTGTGAGTTTGTTATACATGCCCAGTAAATGACAGAACTAACCTTTTTCTAATGACAATTATAATGTGGTAAATTATCTTTTTTGTAAGAGCGTTTGCACTTGTGTACATGCAAATGACACAAAACATACTTTTTTCTAATGATTTTCTGTCAATTAACATTGTACCTAGGACTTCTGAATTTTGGTTATAACTGATAAACACAAATAAAACACCCTGATACAAAAAAAGGAAATTGACATATATCCAATAAACACTGGAAATGTTACTCAGTGCAGTTAGTTGTGCAAGGTCCCTCCTTCCTGACTTGTATCTTGCATTGATTCATTCTGAATACTTTAAACCCACCCCAACTACTGAGTGGCAGTAAATTCCTACATTTCTATTGGAGACTCTGGGACAGGGAGAATTGTACATGTTTGCAAGATTTAAAACAAGATTACAATTTGATATGGATTGTTCTTGCTGGTGGAATTTAATGCTGTATTACTGTTACATAAGGAGGATTTACATGCTCATGGGATTTAAAACAGAATTACAAATTGTGGCGACATTTAAAAAAAAAAAAAAAAAATGCCTAGACACACAAAAAAAAACAGAAGAACATACCCATGACCATAAGGATTTTGTTGTGGAAGGCACCAAAGGAAAGAAGGTATGAATGTGCAAGTACTGTCGAGTGGCTATACATTTTTGTGCCAGGAAAAACCACCCAAGAATTTTGGACAGTAACCGATAAACAATAACAATAAATAAAAAGCGAAAGCCCAGGAAAAAAAAAAAAAAAAAAAAAAAAAAAAACTTTCAGGGTATTTACATAAAACTCGAAAATAGCTCAAAATAAACACGGAAGCCCTAGTTACAACTTATTTAAACACTGCTCTTTCATTCACTGCTCTTTTTTTTTTTTCTCCCTCACGATGATGAGCTGTCATGGCAAACACATTTTTTCTAAGGAACTATCCCAGCACGTTGATTACACACTGGGCGCGAAGTGACAAGCGAATAATTCTTGCAGCATTAAAATACCCGGAACTGTACAATAAAGGACACAACAATTATGAAGACACAGCAATGAGGGAGAAAATCTGTAAGTCCATTTCCAGGTAAATGGATATAGCTGGTGTGTATGATTCGTTTACCTTTACTGAAGTAAGTATTCTGAAAAGCTATTATGCACTTTTATTAGCTGTATAACAGGGCTATCATACTGTAACCGTTCCTGTACCTTTAAGGGTAGGTGGTGCTGGCTCTGTGTGTGTGTGTTAGAGAGAGTGTGAGACTTGAGTGCACGCGTGTAGTTTGATTACTGAACTCCCTGTGTATCGACTGTACAAGTCATAGGCTTATTATTATTATTTTCGGATTAATGTGTTGTGAACAGTTCGAAAGGTCTTCCATTAATAAAGTTGATCTATGTTTTACACTGGATTTCATGTGGCTCATTTCTCCAGGCCGTCACAATACATGTGGAGAATATTATTAGTATTTTTTTCTCCCAGCTGATGATACAATTAGAGGAGAGTCGCCTAGCATGACTGTTGCCACTGGTGTGAAAGGTAGTGTCGCAGCAAAAGGTTTTATCGCAGCACTAATTGCATTGTGTCCTGTGTGTGCCGAACTTAAAGCTGAGATTTTGTCACAGAAATTTGTACTAAAAATCAAGGTGCAGTCACAGTAAATTTGTTCAAAATTTAAGGTGGAATTTCAAGTAGTGTTGGTAAAGTTCAAAGTTCCCTTCAAAAATCACGGACATCAACAAAAATCAGGGCATCCCATGACTTAATCCCTGCCTTAATAATAACCTAACGTTTTCCATTTATTTACATGTTGTTGTTGTTGTTGTGTTTTTTTAATGTAAATGTATGCTGTGTAGAAAATAAAATAAATAAATACATATCTTTTAATTTGAAACATCAATGGAGGCTCCTTCTAGAAGTAGTTCTTTTACAATGGCATCCCTCACTGCCCACCCAGCAAGTCGATCCTGTTGTGGTTCTGCTAAAGGTGCATCATGGTGTCCAGCCTGAGGCTCCGGCAGGTCTTCACTCAAATCCTCTCCTTCAGTGGCTGGTACATTGCGATTGATAGTGATATTGTGCAAAACAATGCAGGCTAGAATTGTGTTGCAAGCTTGTAGCGGTCCCATACGCAGGTAATTCAGACAAGCGAATCTTTTCTTAAACACCTGGTTGATGTGTTCTATTGTGCGTCTTGTTTTAGTAGTTTCATTTCGGGTAAGGGAGTCCTCCCCCAGCGTGGGTGCAGGGGTGTATGGGGGTCCTCCCCCAGCGTGGGTCCAGGGTGTGTATGGGGGTCCTCCTCCAGCGTGGGTCCAGGGTGTGTATGGGGGTCCTCCCCCAGCGTGGGTCCAGGGTGTGTATGGGGGTCCTCCTCCAGCGTGGGTCCAGGGTGTGTATGGGGGTCCTCCCCAGCGTGGGTCCAGGGTGTATGGGGCCCTCCCCAGCTGGGTCCAGGGGTGTATGGGGTCCTCCCCAGCGCTGGTCCAGGGGTGTATGGGGTCCTCCCCAGTGCGGGTCCAGGGGTGTATGGGGGTCCTCCCCAGCCGGGTCCAGGGGTGTATGGGGGTCCTCCCCCAGTAGGGGTGTATGGGGGGTCCTCTTTTGAACCCTGACACATTTTGATTGCTGTGAATACTGGTACTCATTTTAAACGGTTTGTTTAAATTCATTCCTGTATTTCTGAATCTCATGACCAGATAGATAGAAACCCTTCCAGTTAAAAGTTCAGAAAAAAAGTAAGATATGTGGTTTACCATGGATGAAATTAACATATTTAGTAACCACCAGCAGTAAAGTGTTTAATGTCTGAATCGGCGGAGGTTAATTTGTATTTGGTGTTCAATATTGTTACATTGGCACGAGTTAGCATCCAGTCACAGCATTTTCTGCCTAGTTTGCGACAGCATTCTAAAGCCTGCTTTAGTATATCTTTGCTTTTTATAATTGTGCTCTCTTCTGCTTTTAGTAAGAAGGATGCGCATACACGGCAGCACGAGTTGCTAGAGGCTATATCGCCTCCAGTCCTCCAGCACCTGCAAGAGAACGCACGTGAGGTGGTGATGGACAAAGCTACAAGTGTGGTTGTTACAGATATCCTGGGCGCTGCTGTTGGAGACCTGCAGCCAGCCATGGACTCTGTTGCTGATCTAGCTGCAGAGGAGTTCGTTCCAGGAGGCAAACAAGGAGAGGTAAGATTAGCATATTGTTTACGCAGCACTTTCACCAAACATATCAACTTGTTTTTCGCTCAAAAGAGCCAACTTCCCAACTTTTCGGTATGTTTAACATACATTTGTCGAGGGAACGTGTGTTTGAAAACAAACAGCGGAAGTACGTTTAGGCTTTTGATGCCATGGTAACTATACTCACCTATTTCTATTTAAATCTATGAATGTGTTTGTGATGTAATTTACTACATAGTTAAAATGTAACAATCTACTATTCATTTCTATTTAAACCTTTAGGCATAATGGTATTGAGTACATTTATCTATTTATTTTCCTCTATTCCTCTATTGTACATTATCTAATTTTATTTCTTCTAAAACTCCAAATTGTAGGTCATTCATGTTATGTTCATTTTTTGTAAATTGTTGAACTATTGGTTCACTTTATTTCTTATCTTTGATAGGTGATTCTGTATTCTGTTATATAATGCTGTACCTGTCTCTAATACATATTTATTTTATTACATTTTTGGCAAAATGTACCATTAACAAGGTTGCTAGTTTTGCACGACAGCAGCACTGCACAGGACCGAGATACTCGCTTCGGTTGTTGTTGCTTGCAATTCAACCACTGTATCTGGGTCCCGTTTTGGTGACAGCTTTAAGCAACACCATTGCGAAGGCTGTTAGTCCATTCTAACAAGCAGGCTTCCCTCAGTCTCATGTGTGGTACTGACTGAGTGGTTTTGCCAGTAGCTGTACTTTGCCACCCGCGCTTACTGTGAACCGCTCTTCCACATCACCCTCTCTAAGAGAGGTGGCTGCGTCCTCACCCCATCGCTCTGTGCACCCGGGAAAGTAGCCCACACAAGGAACCGTCCTCATGATCTTCCTCATCCTCCTCGAGCTCTGCCTCTACTTCCCCTCCCCTGCGGAACAGGAAGAAGAGTTGTCGTTCGGAGCAGATGGAAAGGCTTTGGGCAGTGGTTTCCCACCAAGGAACCGTTCTCGTTGAATTACTGAAGGAACGTTCAACGCCACCTGCCCTGCCTGTCCTCTTGGGGCCCCGAGCGCAGATTGGCCTCAGGAGGACATATGGCCCATTGCCGCCTCCGAGGAGGTGGGCGAAAAAGAGCTGGTGTAAATGGTGAAAATGCAGTCGATTTTCAACGATGCGCCTACCGCCTCTTCCATAGCCACCCCAGTTCACCCGGATATTCTATTCTCTTGAGATCCAGTCCTCCTGGGACCATCCAGCAACAGCTCCTGATGTTTCCCAGTTGATGAGCGCCCTGTATGATGTGGAGAAGCTGGGCCTGACCCATTTTCCACTGGTTGAGGCTTCTATTGTCGCCTTGGTCCAGGCACCTTAATTTAGTGCTGCTGTCCAAGGATGCTGCCTGCCCTACAAGCAGTGCTGGGTCTCTGAGGTGATGCTCAAGAGAGCCTATTCACCGGATAGCTAGGGAACTACAACAGCATCCTGTGGAAACATACAAACTCAAAGCACAGAGAGTATAACGGCTCACTCTGATAAGGCCAAGTCTCAAATAGTAATTGTGAGCGCTGTGCTTATTCTTTAAATAATTTATATCAAATACGCAATGCAAATATTTTTAAATAGCATGTGCTTTAGCTAGGGCTAAAAAATTGAGGGAGAACTCACAACTATGTTTATGCTGTAAGGGTCGACCTTGAGGCCACCCTTAACACTCTCGTTCCAAAACCAGGGTTTTGTGGATCCACGACATTTAAGAACATAAGAAAGTTTACAAATGAGAGGAGGTTCAAGATGTTGACAATGCAACGGTGGGTCAGTCAGGCCAAGCGACTGGTTCACCACGGTGGACTTAAAGGGACGTCAATTTCCACATTCCCATAAAACCAGCACACAGGAAGTACCTGCGGTTCACCTTTCAGGGAACCACATATGAGTTCCGTGTCTTGCAATTTGGCCTCTCTCTAGCTCCACGTGCCTTCACGAAGTGCATGGAAGCTATTTTAAGAACATATGAAAGTTTACAAACGAGAGGAGGCCATTCAGCCCATCTTGCACGTTTGGTTGTTAGTAGCTTATTGATCCCAGAATCTCATCAAGCAGCTTCTTGAAGGATCCCAGGGTGTCAGCTTCAACAACATTACTGGGGAGTTGGTTCCAGACCCTCACAATTCTCTGTGTAAAAAAGGTGCCTCCTATTTTCTGTTCTGAATGCCCCTTTATCTAATCTCCATTTGTGACCCCTGGTCCTTGTTTCTTTTTTCAGGTCAAAAGAGTCCCCTGGGTCGACATTGTCTATACCTTTTAGGATTTTGAATGCGTGAATCGGATCACAGCATAGTCTTCTTTGTTCAAGACTGAATAGATTCAATTCTTTGAGCCTGTCTGCATACGACATGCCTTTTAAACCCGGGATAATTCTGGTCGCTCTTCTTTGCACTCTTTCTAGAGCAGCAATATCCTTTTTATAACGAGGTGACCAGAACTGAACACATTATTCTAGGTGAGGTCTAACTAATGCATTGTAAAGTTTTAACATTACTTCCCTTGATTTAAATTCAACACTTCTCACAATATATCCGAGCATCTTGCTGGTCTTTTTTATAGCTTCCCCACATTGTCTAGGTGAAGACATTTCTGAGTCAACATAAACTCCTAGGTCTTTTTCATAGATCCCTTCTTCAATTTCAGTATCTCCCATCTGATATTTATAATGCACATTGTTATTACCTGCGTGCAATACTTAACACTTTTCTCTATTAAATTTCATTTGCCATGTGTCTGCCCAGTTCTGAATGCTGTCTAGATCATTTTGAATGACCTTTGCTGCTGCAACAGTGTTAGCCACTCCTCCTATTTTTGTGTCGTCTGCAAATTTAACACGTTTGCTTACTATACCAGAATCTAGATCATTAATGTAGATTAGGAATAGCAGAGAACCTAATACTGATCCCTGTGGTACACCACTGGTTACCTCGCTCCATTTTGAGGTTTCTCCTCTAATCAATATTTTCTGTTTTCTACCTGTTAACCACTCCCTAATCCATGTGCATGCATTTCCTTGAATCCCTACTGCGTTCAGTTTGAGACTTAATCTTTTAAGCAGGACTTTGTCAAAAGCTTTCTGGAAATCTAAATAAACCATGTCGTATGCTTTGCAATTATCCATTGTCGATGTTGCATCCTCAAAAGAATCAAGCAGGTTAGTTGGACACGATCTCCCTTTCCTAAAACCATGCTGACTGTCTCCCAGGATATTGTTACCATATAGGTAATTTTCCATTTTAGATCTTATTATAGTTTACATATAATAGAAGTCAGGCTTATTTCTTCGTCTATGATTTTGCCATTTGTGTCTCTTTTAACATTTAACCTCCTCTTTGAATGTTCTCTTGCTGTTATAATATTGGAAAAACATTTTGGAATTGGTTTTAGCCCCCTTAGCAACATTGATTTCTATCTCTCTCTTGGCCTTTCTAACTTCCTTTATGACTTGTGTTTGCAGTTCCAAGTAGTCTTTCTGTGTACTTTTGTTTTTGGTCCCTTTTAAACACTCTGTAATGTGTCTTTTTTGGGATGCAATTGTTTTGCGCCTGTAGTACTACATTTTTAAAAAACAGCCATCTTTTTCTGTGGATGGTTTCTCTATTTTACTCCAATCTACTTTTGTTTTTCTGTGTTTCATACCTTCATAATTTGCTTTTCTAAAATTTTAACCTTAGCTTTAGTCATTACTTTTGGGGTTTTAAAAAACACTTCAAATGAGACCATGTTGTGGTCTGAGTTTGCCAATGGCTCTCTGACCTCTGTTTTAGTTATTCTGTCTTCATTATTTGAAAAGACTAAATCAAGGCATGCCTCCTGTCTAGTCGGTGCCTTGACAAATTGCGTTAGGAAGCAGTCATTTGTCATTTCCACCATTTCAATTTCGTCCGTCGTGCTCCCCACCAGGTTTTCCCATTTTATATGGGGGAAGTTGAAATTCCCCATTAGAATGGCTTCTCCTTTGCTACACGCATTTCGAATGTCATTGTATAACAGATTATTTTGCTTGGCGTCTGAATTTGGCGGTCTATAGCATGCTACTATTATTATGCCCTTTGAATTTTTGTCCATTATTCTGACCCATATTGATTCGGCGTTGTTTTCTTTGTCCAGATTTAACACCTGGGCTTTAAGACTATTTCTTATGTATAGCGCTACCCCTCCGCCTCTTCTGGCCTGCCTGTCTTTCCTATACAGTGTGTACCCACTAATATTATATTCGTCTCCATCACTCTCAGACAACCAAGTTTCTGTAACACCTATCACATCGTAGTTACTTGTTAGTGCAGTAGCTTCAAGTTCTAACATTTTGTTTGAGATTTCTAGCATTAAGATAAATACATTTAATAGCTGTCTTACCTGAGTTGTTGCCTTTGTTTTGATGTGGTCTCCCTTCTGTTTTTTTGTTTTCTCCCCCCTTCCAAAAGAACAATAAACTCAGGATCTGAAAACAGCTTGAAGAGTCCCATTCAGATACTGGATCCATACCCACAGACCAATTTAATGCCTATTCCAGAAAATATTTAAATTGACTAAATATAAATGGGAAGAAATCAAAATAAGTGCCTGTGTCATAAAAATGATGCTGCATAGGCTACTATGCATTTGATAGTGAAACAGTTAATTGACTCCACAGCATCAGAGAGACAGGGCAGGGTCCAGATATACCTTTACAGCAAAGCACCTTTGCAGGGTATTTTGACTTTCAAGAAGTACCTCATGGGGTTACTTTCTCTCAGTGTCTGCTTTCCCCATCAACAGTTTAAAATGTAATTTTCAGAATCTAAATATAAGCCTCTTTTCCTGTTATTTTAAACTAGAATATGGTAGCAAACGATGGATAATAATGTATAAGGATACATTTTGATTTATTTTACTTGCTTCAATGTCTTTAAATAATTATTAACATAAAATGCACTTAATATGTTAATAAGCTCGTTTTTGAGTTAATTAACTAAAACAAAGTGGTCCAACACATTAGTGTTCATTTAAAGCATGACATGATCTTGGAAACTGCATCTTAGAATTTGAACCATCAGGCTCTTTTATTTATTTCAAAATAAAACATGTTATACTCTTTTTAATTTTTCCCTTTGTTTTGCTGATGTTCAGACAACTTTTTCTCCAGTGCAGTTTAAATAATTGAATAGGATGGTTACGGGTTTATAATTTATTTGTATGCAACTTTAAGCATGTGCTGTACATTCTAGAGCCAAAAATGTAGCATCCCCTAGAATTTTAAGATTGAGACATATTAACAAAAAAAAGAAAAAAAAAACAACTATATGAACATAATTTTAGATCTTTTATTTAACATCTTGTAATCAAAGAAACAACAACATAATATCCCAAAAGTCTACCGGAAGGCATAATAGTAGTACTGTATTTCAGTTAGTCACATTTTTTCAAATTGTCAATTTTTTGTTGAGTAAATGGAAAATTACAAAGCGGTATGTAATTCAATATGTTAATGTAACATTATTCAGCAGGTTTTATTCGACTTTATGAAGGAATTTGTTAATTCTATAGGGTGATGCAAAACATTTGGCCATACAGTGCCGTGAAAAAGTATTTGCCCTCTGTCTGATTTTCTGCATTTTTGCATATTTTTGACACTGAATGTTATCAGATCTTCAACCAAAACCTAATATTAGATAAGAGACCCTGAGTGAACAAATAACACAAATAACACAAAAATTTGATACATATTTCATTTATTTATTAAAGAAAGTTATGCAACACCCAATGCCCCCGTGTGAAAAAGTAATCGCCCCCTTAGACTCAATAACTGGTTACACCACCTTTAGCAGCAATAACTGCAACCAAACGCTTCCTGTACTTATTGATTAGTCTCTCACAGCGCCGTGGAGGAATTTTGGCCCACTCCTCCATGCAGAACTGCTTCAACTCAGTGACATTTGTGGGTTTTCGAGCATGAACTGCTCCTTTCAGGTCCTGCCACAACATCTCAATGGGGTTTAGGTCTGAACTTTGACTAGGCCATTACAGAACTTTTAAATTTCTTGTTCTTCAACCATTCTGATGTAGACTTGATTGTGTGTTTCGGACATTGTCTTGCATAATGACCCAGCTGCGGTTCAGCTTCAGCTCACGGACGGATGGCCTGACATTCTCCTGTAGAGTTCTCTGATACAGAGCAGAATTCATGGTTCCTTCAATGATGGCAAGGCGTCCAGGTCCTGATGCAGCAAAGCATCCCCAAACCATGACACTACCACCACCATGTTTGACCGTTGGTGTGAGGTTCTTACTGTGGAATGCAGTGTTTGGTTTTCGCCAGACATAACGGGCCCGTGTCGTCCAAAAAGTTCCACTTTTGACTCATCTGTTCATAGATCATTGTTCCAGAACTCTTGAGGATCATCCAGGTGCTTTTTGGCAAACTTGAGACGAGCATTCATGTTCTTCTTAGTGAGCAATGGTTTCCGCCTTGCTACTCTGCCATGAATCCCATTTTTGCCCAGTGTCTTTCTGATGGTGGAGTCATGAACACTGACCTTAGCCGAGGTGAGAGAGGCCTGCAGATCCCTGGATGTTGTTCTAGGGTTCTTTGTGACTTCCTGGACGATTTTACGCCTTGCTTTTGGAGAGATTTTGGCAGGACGGCCACTCCTGGGAAGATTCACTACTGTCCCAAACTTTCTCCATTTGGACAATATTTGTATAATTGTAATTTGAATGGATTACCACAAAATATTAGTAGTTTGTATGTTTCGAACAACATGCCTAATCTTGACAGAATTATTTATTTTCTTTTTCTCTTCAGCTTCACATGGCAGAGCACCCTGCAGGGCACTTGGTGCTGAAGTGGTTAATTGAACAAGACTTGAAGATGAAAGAGCTTGGGAAAAAAGGTAATGTTTACTATATGTAATTGTTCCCTATCAAGTACGAAATGTAACCATTACCTAATGGGTATTTATCCTTAAAGACTGTGGTAACCTGAATAAGAAATATCAAAGCTGCACGTAGTGCCTGTGACATAGTCGAGTCCGCCCCCAATGGCATAAAAGACTGCTGACACAAACATAGTCATCATTTTCCCTTTCACCAACCTGAAAACGAGAGAGATCTACAAACAGAGTATTTTTTTTTTATTCACTTTTGTAATTACACTACTTGCGATTATCGTACGTGCTTATAGTAATTACTACTTTCACGTATTGTGCACTCAGCCGTGGTGTTTGTTCATCCCATAGCCCCCGAAGCTGCTGGCTACAGCTGTCCTGCGTTAGACCAAGATGTACGCTTCGGGTTAAGCTGCTTGCAGAATCAGTGTGAAGACTGTTGTTGCTCTAACAGTAGGTTTTCCTCAGTTTTCGGTCTGTTGGTTAGCCAAGAGCATTGTAGGTGGGCACCCCTATAATTGCTCCTGTGATAGCTTGTAGGTCGTAGACCTGCTCCTGTTCCCGCCAGTACTTTGTACAACGAACAAGGTTACCTTTTGTTGATTCACTAGCAGTCGCAGGGCTCAGCTCTGCTTTGGGTCTGACTGTTCGCAGTCCGATTTCTGCTTGCAATGCCATTGCGAAGGCTGTCAGGGCTCTGACAGTGGGCTTCCTCCAGTCTTAGGGCTGTTTTGGTTAAGCCAGAAGCTATATTGGTGGGCACCCCAATAAATTGCTCCTTCGGTAACTGTAGGTCACAGATCTACCACAGTTCTTACCAAACAAGATTACTGTACCGGTAATGCACCGTGCCGTGCCTTGTGCACCATACAGTACCGTGTGTACCGTGCTTTGTGCACCGCACCATGTGTACCGCACTTTGTGCAACATACAAAAATTCTGTAAATAACTGTACTAGGGCTTAGGCACTGTGCAGGTACTTGAGAGTAACCTAGTTTAAACGGTACCATCCCTGGTCCAGTACCAGCAGATTGGTTGGGGTGATTTGCCCTGTTTTGACTTATTTCAGTGCTATTGCCTGTTGCACAACCGGCATCGCTGCATGCGCTGCCCTACAGCTTTTTGGTTACCGGTACCATATACTATACTGTTTTATATTAGTTATAGCTGAGCGGTTGTTTAAATTGTACACAACTGTTGTCACACTATGCTGGGGTTTCATTCTTGCGATGTGTGCAAGACTGACTCCCCATGGAGGGCATGCATGGCAAATGCGCTACCTGTTTGGGTCCAGAGCATGCCAAGGAGGCACTCACTAACCTTAACTCCTGTGAGTTCTGTGCGTCTTTTTCTAAGCGTACGCTGGAGAAGCAAGTGTTTCGCAGTTTTAGGGAGCGATCATCATCCATTCCACCTGGACAAGGCTCTCCTCCACTCTCGGCTCAGAAAGAGAGGGGTAGATCCTGCTCTGATGGCTCTGTGACAAGGGAGAGCAGGAGAGCTTCACATAGGAGACCATCTTTGCAGTCCTTCTCATCATCTTCTCCCTCTCCTCCTTCTGCTTCCCCTCCTAAGAAGAAGAGGAGAAAGAGCCACCAATCTCATAGATCGGAGAGCTCTGAGCAGCTAGATAAGCTGTGGGCGGCGGTCTCCCAGCGGGGCAACATGTTAGGTGAGCTACTGTCTGGGCACACTGCTCCACCTACTCCCACTGTGCCTTTAGAGCAACAGGGAGTAGCGCACGCAGAATGGCAGCAAGAAGATCTGCTGTCTATCGCCGCCTCTGAGCGGTTCTCCTCTAAGGAGGGAGACTCGGATAGCGCAACACCAGTAGCACATTTTTTCTTGTCAGCAGACAAAAGCCGCTGATCAAGAGGGCCACTGATTTCTTACTGGTTCCATGGCCTGTAGATGACACGCGGAAACATTCCGTATTTGAGGATAATCCTGCTCCCTCAGGTGTCTCCCCCAGTACACCTGGATTTTCTCTTTTGAGGTCCATTCATCCAGGGATCACTCGGCTACAGCGCCTGCTGTATCATGTTCCGTGAGGACGCTGTACAGTTTGCATGAGGCGGGGAAGCTCGGCTTGGTGATTTTCCTCCGGTAGATGCCGCTATTGCCTCGCTGGTGCAAGCACCAAAGCTAGCGCAAGCACCAAAGCTAGCGCTTTTAAATAAAGACGCTACCTGCCCAAATAAACAGTGCAGGGTTTCAGAGACGATTCTCAAGGCGGCTTACTCAGCTGTTGCATTCGCTGCACGGCTGGGTAACTACAACAGTTTCTTGGTAGCTTACCAGAACTGTTTGTTTAATTCTTTCTCAGAGCCACAGACCCACACCACAACAGCTCGAGGAGCTGCAGTTGGTAAATAAGAACCTGCTCTGTATATGTAAGTTGACCGGGCAGGTGGTGGGCAGGAACCTTGCTACATTAGTAGCTGCAAGAAGACAGCTCTGGTGGTCTCAAGTACGAATAGCTGATGGGGACAAGACACCATTGCTGGACGCTTCCATTACTCTGCGACACACTTTTGGTCCCGCAGTAGATGACATGCTGCAGCGCTCGCACCATGCGCGAGAACAAAAGAACTGGTGCGCCTGCTTCGGAAGCAGCCTCCTCCAGTACGCAGACCAGCACCAACCTTGCGACCAAGGTTCCAGCAGCCTCAGAGACCGGCACAGCCGGCTCCCGCTAAAGTCAGAGAGATTTTCACAACCAACCCGCGGCTGCGCTAAGGGGAAACTTTTTAATAAGTTCCGCCGTCAAGCATAAAGGCAAAAGCCTCCGGCTATGCCACAAGCACAACAGCAGTCCTAGCAATTTGCTCCTAGCCACAGGCTCTAGGCCCCTTTTCAGGGAGTCACTGGCATCCATGCACCACGGACACCACGGAATGGTTTTGCTCCAGGTACTTCCTGGTGCCCAAGCAGGATGGTGGTCTCAGACCAATCCTCAGTCTCAGACAGGTCAAATAAATGGAGGTTCAGAATGCTGACTATACAACAGCTGTTGCAGTCGATAAGGCCAGGCGGCTGGTTCACCACTGTGGACTTGAAAGATGCATATTTTCATATC
Source organism: Acipenser oxyrinchus oxyrinchus (assembly GCA_030684275.1). NCBI lineage: Eukaryota > Metazoa > Chordata > Actinopteri > Acipenseriformes > Acipenseridae > Acipenser > Acipenser oxyrinchus. The sequence continues at coordinate 65,080,974 of CM060247.1, read as the reverse complement.
CCCATAAGATCAGGACACAGGAGGACCTGCAGTTCACTTTCCAAGGGACAGCGACGAAGTTCCAGGTACTGCCATTCGGCCTCTCTCTAGGCCCCCGTGCCTTTTTGAAGTGCTTGGAGGCTATTCTATTAGGAGGCAGTGTGGTCCAGTGCCTGACTGACTAACTGTGTGACCCTGAGGAAGTCACTTAACCTCCTTGTGCTCCATCCTGTGGATGAGATGTTAAATCAATGTCCTATTGTAGTGACTCTGCATATAATGAACAGTTCACAGCCCACCTCTGTAAAGCACTTTGTTATGGTGGTCCACTATGAAAGGCACTATATAAAAATAAATATATTATTATTATTATGGCCGCTTTGAGACTCATTGGCTTCAGAGTTCTCAATTATCTGGACAACTGGCTTGCGCTCAGTCTCCAGTGCAAGCACAGACTACTTTCATCGGTTGGGTCTGTAGTTGAATCGTTCAAATAGCCCTCACAGACAGCCTCCTATTTGGGAGTGCGCCTGGATTCCAGGTCCATGCTGTCCACTCTGTCGGGTGACAGAGAATAGCTGCATGTCTCAAGCTTTTTCGGCTCAACAAAACGCTCACAGTAGTGACGTTTCAGAGGCATCTGGGCTTCCCAGACTATTCCTTTGGGTCTTCTGCTCTCTCCAAGGCTGATTCAACAGCAGGGTTTTTCAGCCGTGAACCAAGGCCGCCTGTTGATAGTGCCTCGATACTGTCTGCAAGCGCTATCCTGGTGGACACAGCCTGCTCACCTGGTCCTCCAATCTGCATCGGGTAGCCCGCAAGCTGTTGTTTTGGGCACACAATCATCTTCTGTCACTGCAAGCAGTACATCTTCCCAGGGTGACAAACTAGGCAGCGGACCTCCTTTCAAGGGGAGTCTCCAGTGCCTCAGAATGGAGATTCACCCTGAGGTGGTGAGCCTCATTTGGCAACAGTTCAGAAGAGCACTGGTGGACCTATTTGCCTCCCAAGAATCAGCTCGCTGTCCCCTCTTGTTCTCCATAACAGAAGCTGGGGACCTGCTGGTAATGGATGCCTTGGCGCACCAGTGGGTGAGGCAACTGCTGTATGCCTTTCCATCGCTCGCCATGCTTCCGAAAAGATCAGGCAGGACTGGGCCTGGGTGCTATTAGAAGCGCTTTACTTGCCCAGGAGACTGGTTTTTAGCCCTGATACAGCTCCTGAGCGGCCAGCTGTGGAGCTTGCCAAAAGCCCGCAACCTGCTCAGTCAAGCGTGGGGGACATTGTGGCATCCGACCCATCGAGCCTGCAGCTTTGGATCCGGCCCCTGAACGGCAACATTTGAGCCACCTGGGATTATCCAGTTGGGTCATCGACACTCTACAGAATGCCAGAGCAGCATCCATGCGTTCCCAGTATGGGTACAAGTAGGGTGGTTTCCCAAACTTAGTGCCTGCTTAAGGGTTTTGCAATTTTTACACAACCTATTTGAAGGAGGGAAATCTCCCGCTACATTAAAGATCTATTCGGCAGCCATTTTGGCTTGTCATTAAAGTTGATTCAGTCTCCCCAGAAGCTCATTTCCTAGCGGGGCAATTTTTAAAGGGAGCTTGGTGGCTTCGGTCACCTATGAAGGACATTGTCCCTCGTTGGAGGCTTAATGTGGTGCTTGAAGCACGTATGAAGCCCTCCTTTGATTGCATTCAGCTGAGCTAAAATATTTATAATTGAAAGCAGCTTTCTTGCTTGCAATCACAACCGCTAAGCGGGTGGGTGAGATGCAAGCATTTTCGATTGCGAAAGCCTGCTTAATTTTTTCAGAAGCCAGGGCGGAAGTTACGCTTCGTACCAATCCTGCATTCCGCATCAACCAGACTAACTTTTTATCCGCCTCCTTTCCAGTCTGACATGGAGTGGCAGTTCCATACGCTGTGTCCGGTGTGGGCACTAGCGTACTATGTGAAGAAAACTCAAGGGGACAGTCAAGGGGACAGAACAATTTTTTGCCTGTTATGGGGCTAAGTCCCATGGAAAAGTCCTGTCTAAGCAGAAGCTGTTAAAGGATTACAGACACAGTCAAGACTACCGATGAGCAAGCCAAATTGCCCCCTCCAGAGAAGCTCACTGCCCATTCAACAAGGAGCATGGCAACTTCATGGGCTTTGTTACACGGTGCATCTGTCAGAGACGCTATGCGATGCAGCGGGGTGGGCCTCTCCCCATACTTTTACGCGGTTCCATCAGCCAACTCCCCAATAATGTTGTTGAAGCTGACACCCTGGGATCCTTCAAGAAGCTGCTTGATGAGATTCTGGGATCAATAAGCTACTAACAACCAAACAAGCAAGATGGGCTGAATGGCCTCCTCTCGTTTGTAAACTTTCTTATGTTCTTAAAATAGCTTCCATGCACTTCGTGAAGGCACGTGGCGCTAGAGAGAGGCCAAATGGCAAGACACAGAACTCATATGTGGTTCCCTGAAAGGTGAACCGCAGGTACTTCCTGTGTGCTGGTTTTATGGGAATGTGGAAATTGACGTCCCTTTAAGTCCACCGTGGTGAACCAGTCGCTTGGCCTGACTGACCCACCGTTGCATTGTCAACATCTTGAACCTCCTCATATTTGTAAACTTTCTTATGTTCTTAAATGTCGTGGATCCACAAAACCCTGGTTTTGGAACGAGAGTGTTAAGGGTGGCCTCAAGGTCGACCCTTACAGCATAAACATAGTTGTGAGTTCTCCCTCAATTTTTTAGCCCTAGCTAAAGCACATGCTATTTAAAAATATTTGCATTGCGTATTTGATATAAATTATTTAAAGAATAAGCACAGCGCTCACAATTACTATTTGAAACTTGGCCTTATCAGAGTGAGCCGTTATACTCTCTGTGCTTTGAGTTTGTATGTTTTTAATATATATATACAGTACCAGTCAAAAGTTTGAAACCAGGTTTTTCATGATTTTCTATGCTTTTAACTCTATAAACTTGTCTATAAACACTTAATGTTTCATTATATGATTGATACGTGTACTTATATAAGCTGATAATCATAAGTGAATTGCATTCAAAAATTTTATTTTTAAATGAAAATGTAAATCTTGTCAATTTCAATGAAATGATTTCAGTCTGAAGGCCAAGTCAGTTGAAAGTCTGAAATGTGTATAACACGGTGTTAGAACACTGGCCTAAGTATAAAAGTGTCTTTGTTAGATGTTCTCCGAGTTAACTAGCATGTTACCTAATTAACCTTTTGTCACCAGTTATTGTTAACAGGTGAGGGTCCATGATTACTGTAAATACAGGTAGCATAGGCACAGGTTTGTCATTCCTGAATGTAAGGGAGCAGAAAATGGCAAAATACGCTCAGTTAAGCAAAGAAAAAAGTCTGTAATTACTTTAAAAAATGAAGGTCAATCTTTAAGACAAATCGCAAGAACTTTGCAAGTGTCTGTAACTGCTGTGGCCAAGACCATCAAACGATTTGAAGAAACTGGCACTCATGAGGACCGAACAAGGTCAGGCAGGCCAAGGGTGACCTCAGAATCAGAGAACAAGTCACAAGTCTGCGAAACCGGCGATTAACTGCCCCTGAAATACAAGCTCAGCTAAATGCTACTAGAAGTACAGATGTTTCAACATCAACTGTTCAGAGGAGATTGCGTGAAGCTGGCCTAACTGGAAGAATTGCTGCAAAGAAACCATTGTTAAGAGTGCAGAATAAGAGGAAGAGACTTGCCTGGGCCAAAAAACACAGAAACTGGACATTTGAGGAGTGGAAGTCGGTCTTATGGACCGATGAGTCAAAATTTGAAATATTTGGGTCCAACCGAGTATTTGTAAGACGCAGAGAGGGTGAGCGCATGAGTTCTGCTTGTGTGGTTCCCACTGTCAAGCATGGAGGAGGCAGTGTCGTGGTCTGGGGTTGCTTTGCTGGTGACAGAGTTGGTGATCTTTACCAAGTCCATGGCAAGCTCAACCAGCATGGCTATCATAGCATACTTCAGAGGCATGCCATTCCATCAGGATTACGGCTAGTTGGGCAGTCCTTCATTCTTCAGCAAGATAATGACCCGAAACACACCTCAAAGTTGTTCAAGAATTATCTGGCGAAGAAGGAAAGTGAAGGACAACTCAATCTAATGACCTGGCCTGCCCAGTCTCCAGACCTCAATCCCATATAACTTGTATGGGACGAACTGGAAGAGTCAAAGCAAAGCTACCCACATATCTGGGAATTGCTGCAGAACAGCTGGGAAGACATGTCGGGTGATTTCCTGCTGAAACTTGTTAACCGAATGCCTCGTGTTTGTGAGGCTGTTATTAAGGCAAAGGGTGGCTATTTTGAGGAATCCAAGATTTAGAGACAATTTTCAATTTTCATGAACTTTGCTTTGATACTCCTTATGTTTTGTTTTGTATATTGCAACATGTGTTTTCATTTTCAAGTATTTACAGAAACGTATACGACGTAAAACATTGTCTGGTACTGTGTGTGTGTGTGTGTGTGTGTGTGTGTGTGTGTGTGTGTGTGTGTATATATATATATATATATATATATATATATATATAAATATAATATATACAGCTCTGGAAAAAATTAAGAGACCACTGCAAAATTATCAGTTTCTCTGGTTTTACTATTTATAGGTATGTGTTTGGATAAAATGAACATTTTTGTTTTATTCTATAAACTACTGACAACATTTCTCCCAAATTCCAAATAAAAATATTGTCATTTAGAGCATTTATTTGCAGAAAATGACAACTGGTCAAAATAACAAAAAAGATGCAGTGTTGTCAGACCTCAAATAATGCAAAGCCAAGTACAAGGTTGTCCTGGAAGAAAACTTGCTTCCTTCTGCTCTGACAATGTTCCCCAACTCTGAGGATTGTTTTTTCCAGCAGGACAATGCTCCATGCCACACAGCCAGGTCAATCAAGGTGTGGATGGAGGACCACCAGATCAAGACCCTGTCATGGCCAGCCCAATCCCCAGACCTGAACCCCATTGAAAACCTCTGGAATGTGATCAAGAGGAAGATGGATGGTCACAAGCCATCAAACAAAGCCGAGCTGCTTGAATTCTTGCGCCAGGAGTGGCATAAAGTCACCCAACATCAATGTGAAAGACTGGTGGAGAGCATGCCAAGACGCATGAAAGCTGTACTTGAAAATCAGGGTTATTCAACCAAATATTGATTTCTGAACTCTTCCCAAGTTAAAACATTAGTATTGTGTTGTTTAAAAATGAATATGAACTTATTTTCTTTGCATTATTCGAGGTCTGACAACACTGCATCTTTTTTGTTATTTTGACCAGTTGTCATTTTCTGCAAATAAATGCTCTAAATGACAATATTTTTATTTGGAATTTTGGAGAAATGTTGTCAGTAGTTTATAGAATAAAACAAAATGTTCATTTTACCCAAACACATACCTATAAATAGTAAAACCAGAGAAACTGATAATTTTGCAGTGGTCTCTTAATTTTTTCCAGAGCTCTGTACATATATATATATATATATATATATATATATATATATATATATATATATATATATATATATATATATATATATACAGTGCCTTGCAAAAGTATTCAGACCCCTGACCAATTCTCTCATATTACTGAATTATAAATGGTACACTGAAATTTCGTTCTGTTTGATATTTTATTTTAAAACACTGAAACTCAAAATCAATTATTGTAAGGTGACATTGGTTTTATGTTGGGAAATATTTTTAAGAAAAATAAAAAAACTGAAATATCTTGCTTGCATAAGTATTCAACCCCTGTGCTGTGGAAGCTCCCAGTTTACACCGATAAAAGAAATTGCCCTAACGAGGACACAATTACCTTACCATTGGCCTTCACCTGTGAACCATTAAAGTTGCTGTCACATTTTCTGTATAAAAACCCCACTGTTGAAGGATCATTGGTCAGGCTGTGAATCTGAAGGAAAATGAAGACCAAAGAGCATTCTACAGAAGTTAGAGATAAAGTAATACAAATGCATAGATTAGGGAAAGGGTACAAAATAATATCCAAGTGTTTGGATATCCCAGTGAGCACAGTTGGATCAATAATCAGGAAGTGGAAGCTGCATCACACCACCCAGGCACTGCCAAGAAAAGGCCGTCCCTCAAAACTCAGCGCTCAAACAAGGAGACTTGTGAGAGAAGCCACAGAGAGGCCAAGAATCACGTTGAAGGAGCTACAGAGTTCTGTGGCTGGGAGTGGAGTAATGGTGCACCAGTCAACCATCATCAAAAAGTACCATCTGAAAGCACGTCTGGTTTGCCAGAAAGCATGAGAGTGACCCAGCTGCGATGTGGGAAAAGGTTTTGTGGTCAGATGAGACCAAGATAGAGCTTTTTGGCCAAAACTCAAAGCACTATGTGTGGCGCAAACCTAACACTGCCCATGCCTCAAGACACACCATCCCTACAGTGAAGTATGGTGGTGGAAGCATCATGCTGTGGGGATGCTTCTCATCAGCAGGGACTGGGCATCTTGTTAAAATTGAAGGAAGAATGGATGGAGCAAAATACAGGGAAATACTGCAAGAGAACCTGCTTCAGTCCGCTAAAAAACTGAAGCTTGGGAGGAAATTCACCTTTCAGCAGGACAATGATCCCAAGCACAAGGCCAAAGTAACATTGGAGTGGCTCAAGAACAAAAGGTGAATGTCCCACAGTGGCCCAGTCAAACTCCTGATCTCAATACCATTGAGAATCTGTGGCACTATTTGAAAATTGCGTCCACAAGCCGCCGCCCATCAACCTGAACAACCTGGAGCAAATCTGCCAAGAAGAATGGGCCAAAATCACTCCGACACTGTGTGCAAAGCTGGTACATACTTACCCCAAAAGACTTAAAGCTGTTATTGCAGCTTAAAGGTGGCTCTACCAAATATTAATGTGTGGGGGTTGAATACTTATGCAAGCAAGATATTTCAGTTTTTTTATTTTTCTTAAAAATATTTCCCAACATAAAACCAATGTCACCTTACAATAATTGATTTTGAGTTTCAGTGTTTTAAAAAAAAATATCAAACAGAACGAAATTTCAATGTACCATTTGTAATTCAGTAATATGAGAGAATTGGTCAGGGGTCTGAATACTTTTGCAAGGCACTGTGTATATATATATGTGTCGGGGGAAGGCAGTTTAAGATAAAAAAAACCTTTGCAATAGTCAGCGTGCTGGCAAACAGCCAAGTAAGGTCAATTTATGCCTGTGCCCAAATTACTTTGAGGACCACTGCCTTACTAGGTTCTATCGACTGATCCACTATTGTGGATCCACAAAACCCTGGTTTTTGAACAACGGTGTTAAGGGCGTCCTTGAGCTCTACTGTTCCAGCATAAACATAGAGGTGAGTTCTCCCTCAATTTTTTAGCCCTAGCTACTTGTACTGGAGTTCCTAATGGTAACGAGCAAGGTAGCCTTTGGCTTAGCTTCGTAGCATTCCGGTTGGTCTGCAATATTGCCTTGCATCATCTTTGGTATTCATACCCATTAGGTAATGGTTACATTTCGTACTTGATAGGGAACGTTAGGTTATTATCATAACCCTGTTTCCTGAAATAGAAATGTAACCATTAATCTTCAAGGTCGCTGCATCCATATTGGAGCAGTCTTGAAGGAAAAATGATGACGATGTTTGTGTCAGCAGTCTTTTATGCCCCTGGGGGCAGGCTCGACTGCGTTGCAGGCACTACGTGCAGCTTTGATATCTTATTCAGGTTATCGCAGTCTTTTAAGGATAAATACCCATTAGGTAATGGTTACATTTCTGTTTCAGGGAACCAGGGTTATGATAATAAACTAATGTTCATTTAAGTCCTCCAACAATCAGTTTTTTGATACTAATTAAATATTTTAGATGTTCAATGTTCTTATTAAAAAATACATATTTTAAGTCTAAACCTAGACAATAATGCTGAGGGTAATTTACTGGCCAAAAGTGAAAAATAAGTTAATCCGTTTTCAATGCATTTAGAAAGTTGATAAGTATTTATTTTGATAGGCTCTGAGGCGCTTCAGTCTGGGTCGGATTGCAGGAGAATATGCTTGTTGGCCTCAGAAGTAGGGGATATTAAAAATGATAATGCTATTTTTGGTTGACAATCTCTGTTAAATAATTGCCCATACTGTAGTGGGACAGGTTTTATTTTTTCTGTCAAGCCTCATATCAGAAACCCTGAATAACAAGTGTACTTATTTGTTTTCCCTCTTTGCAATGCTTGTAAGCACAAGCTCCAGTGCATATTTTTTAAGCAATGAAAATAAGTGTTGAACAGATATGTTGGCCTACTTATAAAAGTACATTTTGAATGGCTTTGCAAAATTACCCTTTGCTCCTTTTTTTATGACCAGAAAGTACTTGTTACTTTAAATTGGTCCCTTTAGGGATATTGATTCTGAATAATACTTGTGATATTACATAATTACTCTCAGTAAAAGTACTGTAGGATATGTGCTATAGGTGTCTTCACTATATTTACAAATGTAGTCCAAGTCTCCTATGCTACACTTGATCAAGTTTCCCCAAAATGTTGTACGGAATTTCCAGAGTACACCAAAATAAATACTGGGTGTTGACATTTTCCACCCAAAGTGAAATTCTTTATGTGTTTTCAACAATCTCCCGGCAGTGTCATTAAAGCTTGTATATGTAGGATGTAGCCATCCCTGTATTTTAATAAGTGTAATGTAATTGTAATGATTTATAACTGAACCCTGCAGAATGCTTTTCAAGAACATTGCTGGAGCGTGTAGGAATTGAGAAACTGAAGACATGGGCCACTGTAAATCGTGGAGCTATTGTTCTTTGTTGGTAAGTAACCATTAACCTATAACCGCTATCTTCTTTTATAAATAAATATGATAATGATTAGAACATAAGAACATAAGAAAGTTTACAAACGAGAGGAAGCCATGCGGCCCATCTTGCTTGTTTGGTTGTTAGTAGCTTATTGATCCCAGAATCTCATCAAGCAGCTTCTTGAAGGATCCCAGGGTGTCGGCTTCAACAACATTACAGGGGGAGTTGGTTCCAGAACCTCACAATTCTCTGTGTAAAAAAGTGCCTCCTATTTTCTGTTCTGAATGCCCCTTTATCTAATCTCAATTTGTGACCCCTGGTCCTTGTTTCTTGTTTCAGGTCGAAAAAGTCCCCTGGGTCGACATAGTCAATACCTTTTAGAATTTTGAAAGCTTGAATCAGTTCACCGCGTAGTCTTCTTTGTTCAAGACTGAATAGATTCAATTCTTTTAGCCTGTCTGCATACGACATGCCTTTTAAACCTGGGATAATTGTGGTCGCTCTTCTTTGCACTCTTTCTAGAGTAGCACTATCCTTTTTGTAACGAGGTGACCAGAACGGAACACAACATTCTAGGTGAGGTCTTACTAATGCATTGTAAAGTTTTAACATTACTTCCCTTGATTTAAATTCAACACTTCTCACAATATATCCGAGAATCTTGTTGGCCTTTTTTATAACTTCCCCACTTTGCCTAGGTGAACATTTTCATAGATTCCTTCTTCAATTTCATTATCTCCCAAATGATATTTATAATGCACATTTTTATTGCCTGCGTGCAGTACTTTACACTTTTCTTTATTAAATGTCATTTGCCATGTGTCTGCCCAGTTCTGAATGCTGTCTAGATCATTTTGAATGACCTTTGCTGCTGCAACAGTGTTTGCCACTCCTCCTGTTTTTGTGTCGTCTGCAAATTTAACAAGTTTACTTACTATACCAGAATCTAAATCATTAATGTAGATAAGGAATAGCAGAGGACCTAATACTGATCCCTTTGGTACACCACTGGTTACCGCGATCTATTTTGAGGTTTCTCATCTAATCAGTACTTTCCGTTTTCTACATATTAACCACTCCCTTATCCATGTGCATGCATTTCCTTGAATCCCTACTGCGTTCAGTTTGAGAATTAATCTTTTATGCTGGGCTTTGTCAAAAGCTTTCTGGAAATCTAAATAAACCATGTCGTATGCTTTGCAATTATCCATTTTCGATGTTGCATCCTCAAAAGAATCAAGCAGGTTAGTTAGACACGATCTCCCTTTCCTAAAACCATGCTGACTGTCTCCCAGGATATTGTTCCCATATAGGTAATTTTCCATTTTGGATCTTATTATAGTTTCCATAAGTTTACATATAATAGAAGTCAGGCTTATTGGTCTGTAGTTACCTGGTTCGGTTTTGTCTCCCTTTTTATGGATCGGTATTACGTTTGCAATTTTCCAGTCTGTCGGTACAACCCCGTGTCAAGAGACTTGTTGCATGATCTTGGTTAACGGTTTGTAAATAACTACTTTTATTTCTTTGAGTACTATTAGGGGGATCTTATCTGGCCCAGGGGATTTGTTTATTTTAAGAGCTCCTAGTCCCTTTAACACTTCTGCCTCTGTTATGTTAGAGTTATTTAAAACTGGATATGAACAGGTTGACATGTGGGACATGTTGTCCGTGCCCTCTTTTCTAAAAACCTGTGAAAAGTAATAATTTAATATATTTGCTATTTTTTTCTTCGTCTATGATTTTTGTTTTCTTCTTCATCTATGAAATATATATATATAACAAAGAGTGTGGAGAGAGAAATGCGAGATTTGAGAGACAGTCTTACTAAACTCTGTAGGTATTGCGTGATCACTTCCAGAATTTGTTTCCAAAGCATGTCTGGGTTTGGTCTGTGGAAAAGGTGGCAACCCTACTTAGTGTGTGTGTCCGTATGTGTCGCCTACCTTTCTGTATATGCCTGCATGTCCACGAGGTTATTTAAAGTAAACAAACAGCATTACTCTGATCAGCTGCAATTATACTAAAATGTCCGCTTTTTGGGGGGATTCTCCGTGAATAACCGTGCGATCTTTACCGTTACAATTGTATTTCATAGAGCAAGCGATTGTGAAGAGTTTATGTGAAGTGTCTATACTTTTTGTTACCTAAAATGACCTATATTATTAATTATAAAAGTCAGTCAATCGAAATCGCTCAAGCGTACAGGTGGAAAATGTGGACATGAAATGTGTATGTTTTCATCTGCGGTTTACGTTGAGCTGCTAAACAGCGATTAAATAATTATGCAGTGTTTTAGAGAATATTTATAGTAAAATGTCAGTTTTTTGGGAGGATTCTCTGTGAATAGCCATGCGATCTTCACAGATACAATTCGATTTCATAGAGCAAGGGATTCTGAAGAGTTCTGTTTATACTTTTCATTACCTAGAATAATGAGTTCAATGAAAGATACGCTCACAATATTACGCCACCCGTCTTTTAAATAGGTTACACGCGCGGCTTCGTTACAACACATTCAGGATTTGTGATTGTTTTATTATCACAGTTCGGAAGTAAAAATAATTTTATTTCGATTTTTAAACAAACTGTATTAGTGTGACTTGTAAAGCTAATGTAATTAGACATGTTATTATTTCGATTGTCTTGTGGTTAAAGGATGCTTTTTTTTTTGAGTCCCTTTTGTTTAGCTGCAATAGCGTTTGACAAAAAAAAAAATTGGTCTACAGTACATTTTTCTTTTTAAATTTTTTTTATAAATTTAGTCGTTGCCAATTATTTTTATTATTTTCTCCCAACTCGCAACGTCCAGACTATAGGACGCATCCGGCACTCTACGCAAGTGCTTTTACTGGATGCGCCACTCGGGAACCCCGACAGTCATTTTTTCTAATACTTACTGTGTGTAACACTTTAAAACATGCAAATAACCAATTGAATATCATATTAAACATAATTTATATATTAGTATGAGTAGTGTCTCAGCTTACCTCCAGCGTGTAACAATGTCTGACTTGAAAAATTCTGTGCTCACTTCCCCATGGTTGCCATGGCAGCTGTCAGCAGTGGTCGGAATGTGTAATTGCAGAGGTTAAAAAAGTAAAAATTGACAAAACTGTCATCTGTATTGATTGGCTCATTGTTTCATGTAACAACTTTTCTTGAATCACTTTTTTAGAAGACAAAACATAGATAATGACTTACAATATTCATTATGAACAATGACCCTAATGGTGCTGCTTAAGGCATTATTACCAGTAATGTTCACGTTTCACCTTCAGGAAAGGTCAGAGGTCACGGGCGATGACATTTTTTCATAGACTGCATATGACTTCCTATATGTCTTCAATAATAACTATGGCCCTATTGGCATTCCCTAAGCAATCTGTTTCAATCTTAAGCAGTTATTACTTTCCAATGGTCTGTACAATTGTGTTGACTTTGAAGAGCATACACGCAATGGTGTTCTTGTTATGGGTTGCGAAAGTTTTTTTGGAATTATCAATATGGCCACCAAACCATGTGACCAAAATGTGTCATTTTCATATCACCAGTACTTCACGTGAGTCTCTATGGTCCATATAAAGTTTCATGACTGTAATGTATTGCACCTTGGATTTATGCACGAATGTATGAAAATAGATCCGTCGTGAAATGGTTATTTGCGTACCGCGGCCATGTTTAACGAAAAATCTTGCACTGAACAGGCGTAAGATAGGACCTTGCCATAAACATGCGTGCCAATTTAGGTGTCGATTTGACATTGCGGTTTAAGACAAGATGATTGTTGAATATTTGGCGCCAATCCAGCGTAGCGGGCAAAGTAATTGTTCAATCGACCTCGATTGAACGTATGTTTTTTTTATTGGCCATTGCTGCACTATCTGCTGCCATTGTCATAGTTCCACCTTAAGTTGTTTAACGGCAAGAGTTTTGAAAAATTCCTAAAGTTTCCACGAGATCCAATATGGCGGTCGAACCATGTGACTTTTTCATTTGGGGACACCAGTCTGGTTATCTGCACATAGCCAGCTACCTACATACCCGATTTCATAAGCCTGTGAAGCTGTGAAATTTTGTACATAGTGCGCTAACCAATGCGCTTAAATTTCACGATAACTGCTTGGAAGCCGTAAAGTTGCTTGCAACTCTAGTTATTTTTAAAACCCCAAAAGTAATGACTAAAGCTAAGGTTTACAATTTTAGAAAAGCAAACTATCAAGGCATGAAACAGAGATTAACAGAAGTAGATTGGAGTAAAATAGAGAAAACATCCACAGAAAAGGGATGGCTGTTTTTCAAAAATGTAGTACTAGAGGTGCAAAACAATTACATCCCAAACGTAAACAAATCTAAATCTAAAACAAAATGGCCAAAATGGTTTAATAGATCAATTTAAAAAAATATTCAGCGAAAAAAGGCACTTTACAGAGCTTTTAAAAGGGACCAAAAACAAAGTACACAGAAAGAGTACTTGGAACTGTAAACACAACTCAAATAGGAAGTTAGAAAGGCCAAGAGAGAGATAGAAATCAATATTGCTAAGGGGGCTAAAAACAATTCCAAAATGTTTTTCCAAAATTATAACAGCAAGAGAACATTCAAAGAGGAGGTTAAATGTCTAAGAGACACAAATGGCAAAATCATAGATGAAGAAAAAAAATAGCAAATATGTTAAATGATTACTTTTCACAGGTTTTTACAAAGGAGGACAACATGCCCCACATGTTGACCTGTTCCTATCCAGTTTTAAATAACTTTCGCATAACAGAGGCATAAGTGTTAAAGGGACTTGGAGCTCTTAAAATAAACAAATCCCCTGGGCCGGATGAGATCCTCCCAATAGTACTCAAAGAAATGAAAGAAGTTATTTACAAACTGCTAACCAAGATCATGCAACAGTCTCTTGACACGGGTTGTACCGTCAGGCTGGAAAATTGCAAACGTAATACCGATCCACAAAAAGGGAGACAAAACCGAACCAGGTATCTACAGACCAATAAGCCTGACTTCTATTATATGTAAACTTATGGAAACTATAATAAGATCCAAAATGGAAAATTACCTATATGGTAACAATATCCTGGGAGAGAGTCAGCATGGTTTTTGGAAAGGGAGATCGTGTCTAACTAAGCTGCTTGATTTTTTTGAGGATGCAACATCGACAATGGATAATTTCAAAGCATACAACATGGTTTATTTAGATTTCCAGAAAGCTTTTAACAAAGTCCCGCATACAAGATTAATTCTCAAACTGAATGCAGAAGGGATTCAAAGAAATGCATGCACATGGATTAGGGTGTGGTTAACATGTAGAAAACAGAAAATACTGATTAGAGGAGAAACCTCAAAATGGAGCGAGGTAACCAGTGGTGTACCACAGGGAGTATTAGGTCCTCTGCTATTCCTAATCTACATTCATGATTTAGATTCTGGTATAGTAAGCAAACTTGTTAAATTTGCAGACGACACAAAAATAGGAGGAGTGGCAAACACTGTTGCAGCAGCAAAGGTCATTCAAAATGATCTAGACAGCATTCAGAACTGGGCAGACACATAGAAAATTATATTTAATAGAGAAAAGTGTAAAGTATTGCATGCAGGCAATACAAATGTGCATTATAAATATCATATGGGAAATACTGAAATTGAAGAAGGGAACTATGAAAAAGACCTATGAGTTTATGTTGACTCAGAAATGTCTTCATCTAGACAATGTGGAGAAGCTATAAAAAAGGCCAACAAGATGCTCGGGTATATAGTGTGAAGAAGTGTTGAATTTAAATCAAGGGAAGTAATGTTAAAACTTTACAATGCATTAGTAAGACCTCACCTAGAATATTGTGTTCCGTTCTGGTCACCGTTACAAAAAGGATATTGCTGCTCTAGAAAGAGTGCAAAGAAGAACAACCAGAATTATCCCGGGTTTAAAAGGCATGTCCTATGCAGACATGCTAAAAGAATTGAATCTATTGAGTCTTGAACAAAGAAGACTACGCGGCAATCTGATTCAAGCATTCAAAATCCTAAAAGGTATAGACAATGTCGACCCAGGGGACTTTTTTGACCTGAAAAAAGAAACAAGGACCAGGGGTCACAAATGGAGATTAGATAAAGGGGCATTGAGAACAGAAAATAGGAGGCACTTTTTTACACAGAGAATTGTGAGGGTCTGGAGCCAACTCCCCAGTAATGTTGTTGAAGCTGATACCTGGGATCATTCAAGAAGCTGCTTGATGAGATTCTGGGATCAATAAGCTACTAACAACCAAACGAGCAAGATGGGCTGAATGGCCTCCTCTCGTTTATAAACTTTCTTATGTTCTTGTTATTAGGCTTCCAAGCCATAGGCTGGGGAAGCCTATTGTTTCTGTTAGGATTATTATTATTATTATTATTATTATTATTATTATTATTATTATTATTTTTCTTCCCAAACATCATCGCAGAGTTATGAAAACGCATACATAAGTAGATGCCTATGGCTGGACAACCAGACCGGCGTCCCCAAATGAAAAAGTCACATGGTTCGACCGCAATATTGGATCTTGTATAAATTTGTGTAAACAACTTAAGGTGGAACTATGACAGTGGCAGCAGTTAGTGCAGCAATGGCCTTTAAAAACATATGTTCAATCGAGGTCGTTTGAACAATTACTTTGCCCGCTATGCTGGATTGATGCCAAATATTCAACAATCTTCTTGTCTTAAACCGCAACGTCAATCGACACCTAAATTGGCACGCATGTTCATGACCAGGTCCTTTCTACCGTTTGTAAAATCCACGCTTTTTCGTTTAACATGGCCGCGGAGCGCAAATAACCGTTTCACAACGGCTCTATTTTCATACATTCGTGCATAAATCCAAGGTGCAATACACTACAGTCATGAAACTTTATATTACCATAGAGACTCACGTGAAGTACTGGTGATATGAAAATGAAATGAACATTTTGGTCACATGGTTTGGTGGCCATATTGTTAATTGTAAAAAAACTTTTGCAACCCATAACAAGAACACCATTGCACTTATGCTCTTCATTGTCAACACAATTGTACAGACCATTGGAAAGTAATAACTGCTGAAGATTGAAACAGATTGTTCACATGTTGTCGTGGCCATATTGGAATTTACGTTGAAATTTTAACTCCTAGGGCGTGCCGACAGGGTCATAATTATAATGGAACACGTATAGGAAGTCATATGTGCTCTATGAAAAAATGTCATCACCTGCAACCTTTGACCTTCCCTAAAGGTCAAACGTGAACATTACTGGTAATAATGCCTTAGACCACTGACAGCTGCCACGGTTTTTGCCACTGGAATTACACATTCCGACCACTGCTGACAGCTGCCATGGCAACCATGGGGAAGTGAACACAAAATGTTTCTTCAAGTCAGCCATTGTTACACGCTGGATGTAAGCTGAGACACTACTCATCTCAATATATAAATTATGTTTAATACGATATTCGTTTGGTTATTTGCATGCTTTAAAGTGTTACACACAGTAAGTATTACAACAAATGACTTGTACAAGAATGTACTGTAAACCTATTTTTTTTTTTTTTTAAACGCTACTGCAGCTAAACAGAAGGTGCTCGAAAAAAAAGATTGCACGGTTATTCACATACACACACACTAAGTATTAGAAAAAATGACTAATCTCGGATTGTACACAAATGTACTGTAAACCGATTTATTTATTTATTTTTAAACGCTACTGCACCTAAACAGAAGCCAAAAAAAAAAAAACGAAAAAAAAGATCGCATGGTTATTCACACACACACACACACACACTACGTATTAGAAAAAATGACCAATCTCGGGTTGTACAAAAGCTACTGTCCAGCCTGACCTTAAGATAAAGAACCTGTGGAGTATTGTGTTTGTGATTTATTTTGTTTATATTTGATTTTTGCTCTGTGAGTAAAGTGTTTGTTTAACCTTTTATTTTATTATTTAAAAAACTAGCACACCACGTCTTTTGCCTGCAATACTGCCTCTTTGTTTTTTTGTATGTGTTTCTAGTATAAACCTACCGCCACAATGTGTTGACAAGTCAATGGGAAAATTCAAAGTCTCGAAGTTATACGCAGTTTGTAAAACTTATGAATAAATTTGTTTTATTAAAGCTACAGAAACATGAGTACAGTCTTGGAAAAATATATTTTTAAAGCAGCCATTTTTCGCTGGTGTTTAACAAGAACAGTTTTACTAACTCATGTAACTTAAAACACAGTAAATACAGTGGAAAGGATTATATTAATTTAGATGAACACACAGTATATTATACAAAGATACAGCTGCATCCACGAGAAAAAAACAAAAAAAACCTAATGGCAATATTCAAACTCTCGAGACAAAAGTTATACGCGGTTTGTAATACTTATGAACAAATTAGTTTTATTAAAGCTACCATGAGTATAATTTTGTGAGTGTTAATATATGGCAGATGTCAGTTACGTTCTACCATTTATTTTAACCCTTTGCGGTCCGACATTGCAATTATTCTTATCCGGTCCAATGACAGACCCTGTCCGACATCATCAAAAACGCAAAAACGGGTTTATTCGTTTTTTCTCCGAAAAAGCCGAAAACCATTCAATGGCCGAGTGGGAGCAACAGGAGCCGAGACAAGCTGAAAAAAAAAAAAAAAAAAAGGGCGTATCTCATGAATAGTCATACTTGCCCCTGGGATCAGATAACGGCGGCCATAAGGAAACAAGCTGGCTCAGGGCTCAGAGAATATCACGGACATTTGCAGAGCTTTTTTGAGATGTTATAGTAATAAAATAATGACTTGGATCGCATTATTGAGGCGTTTGGTAATAAAACGAGTGATCAGGAGATGATTGATCGGTATGTACAACTATTATTATTATTATTATTATTATTATTATTATTATTATTATTATTATTATTTATTTCTTAGCATATGTGAGAGCTGCGTTATCCTCTGACGCTGTAGCTCTCGGGTGGCTGCATGGTGAGTTCGCAGTGTGAAAAAAAGCGGTCGGCTGACGGCACACGCTTCGGAGGACAGCATGTGCTTGTCTTCACCCTCCCGAGTCAGAGCAGGGGTGGTAGCGGTGAGCTGAGAAAAATAATTGGCAATACCAAATTGGGAGAAAATAATGAAAATTCTGTTATATATAGAAAATGATTATTGTAATATAAACTCCTATTTTCTGTTATCCGAAAGGTATTTCGTTCATTAATATCAATGAGATCGCTCATTATAGAGAGGATTTTGGCTTTTAAATCGCTGACCATCAAAAAATCCCAGCACATTGGCCAAAACCAGAGATCTTCAACACAGCTTTTACGACAGGCAGGTAAAGACGAGGTTACAAATCGGTTCACTGTATATGTAAAGTTCCAGTTTATACTTTAAATGATTTTATAACATGTAGTTCTAATTCAGATATGTCAATATAGCAACCTCTTATAAACTGCAATTCTATTTTGCCTCATTGATATACACAGAAGGCAAGAGGCTAATGCAACCTTGAATATTAAAACTTAGGACTGCTCACACATTTACTTACTGTTATTATATTAGGTTTCTTATTTATTTAAATACTTCTGTTTTTTCTTACTATAATCAAACCTGGTTCGATTTGCTTTTAGCATATTAACTGTGCTTCATAGATTCTGCCATTCTGCTCTTGCTGGATCAGAATGTTTTGAGACTCTTGAGTCTAATTAAAAAATATGCTTTTGTCTGATAAGGGAGGTTTGGAACTTTCAGCAAGCCAGTCTGGCCTTCAAATTAACTCCTTCTCACAGGCCTTACACAGATCTGCTAATATTTTCTACTGATTTTATATTATTTAAAACACATTAGTCATTACAATGTTGCAATTCCACAAATGTTCAATTTGTTTCCCAAAGATCAGCCTGCTTCCAGTAGCTGTGACAGTCTTAGGTCAGTTTCTGCTCACAGGTGTGGGTGACAGTCTTTAAAAGCCTGATACCTGCAAAAACTTAAATCTTGTTAGCTGAGCTCCTGTCTCCTACATTCTGATTCCCATCGTCAGTGGACAAACACATTTTAACTGAATCTGGGTCCATCAAAGAACCGCACACCCTTACAACCGAGGCCTTCCATGCAAAAGGATCTAATGACTTATAGCACAAAAGGGACGTGCCAGAACTGTCTGTGACAACGGCCTTGTGAGCTGCGCAAAGCTGGCGGCACTCCCCTCCCCTTTCCCGGGATTCATAAGAATATAAGAAAGTTTACAAACGAGAGGAGGCCATTCAGCCCATCTTGCTCGTTTTGGTTGTTAGTAGCTTATTGATCCCAGAATCTCATCAGGTTCTTGAAGGATCCCAGGGTGTCAGCTTCAACAACATTACTAGGGAATTGGTTCCAGACCCTCACAATTCTCTGTGTAATAAAGTGCTTCCTATCTTCTGTTCTGAATGCCCCTTTATCTAATCTCCATTTCTGACCCCTGGTCCTTGTTTCTTTTTTCAGGTCAAAAAAGTCCCCTGGGTCGACATTGTCTATATTTTTTAGGATTTATCCACTTGTTGCGGCTAACTTTCACGCTCTCGTCCTTGCTGCTCGGCTCTTTGAGTCGATGTAATTCTTACTATCACCTTTTTATATAGGCACTTTTTTTACACAGAGAATTGCGAGGGTCAGGAACCAACCTTTTACCAGGGAGGATTTTAACCCCACTCCCTGCTGTGTTACTATATATATATATATATATATATATATATATATATATATATATATATATATATATATATATATATATATATATATATATATATATATAAAATATACACAGTGTTTGCTCCAAGACAGATTGAGGGTAAATGTGGCCCCCTCTCAAAATTTTAGGGGGACATTTTCTTCAGTGAGGGGGGTCAATATGTTTGATTCAGGACCAACCACCATTTCTTATTTTTGTTTGTTTTAAATATGCCAACATAATTTACTGACCTTTTGTTTCTGAAGAATCAATCTTTTTAAGCTGCATACCCCTTTCCAAAAAATGTAGTTGACTGAGAGAGTCATAATAGAATGAAAACAGAAAAAAGGTACAATAACATCATGATACAACAAAATGCACAAGCCTTGGAGTGTATGATGGATACAATTATAACACTTACAGTATTATAACAGAAAAAAATATATTGTTTACATTTGGATAAATATAGTCCCTCAAACAGGTTTCTATTTGTTGGAAACATCAACATCATGTTATTGTAATTACTAATTAATTAAAATCAATGAAGCCTCCGTGCTAGCCTCAATCACTCAGAAATGACATAGGACTTGATTCTGTGATAAAATGGCAATCTTGTATTTTTATTGATAATAAAATTACAAAAAGTAAGGCAAAGAAAAGATCACTATCCACGCATCTCTACAGCTGCCCTCATTACGAAAACATATTTTTGGCATTTTTTAATTCTTGGTGACTAAAACGTACAGTACTAATGCAAATTAAAAAATCATAATAAAATGCTTACCTAGTAATAGTATCAGTGTGATGGATGCCTCTGCTTGTTACCACACAAATCACTGATGATGGCAGTGACACTTAAGAGAGCTTCAGTCGCAAGACATTTTTGGCGTTTTTAATCTGACAGTATTTCGTCTTTATCGCCCTTTGCTAGTAATGTTAGTATTAAGCCAAAAACTCTTAGTCTCACACCAGATGTAACCACTTGTAAAATTAGACCACATGGCAATTCGGTTTCTGATTGGCCATACATTCTGTATTTTGAAATGAACCAATAGTACTTAAGTTACAATAAACTTTAATTGGGTCATTGAAAAAAATAAATATCAATTTGCATGCATGAACGCACACAGGAAATAAAATTAAAGTTAAAGACTAGGCTTTTAGTTTTTTTAAATATGTATTTTTTTTTTTTTTTATATCCCAAAGACAGACTGCAGTAGAGCCGCCCAACTGTTTATAAGACATTTAAAGGGCTTACTTCAAACGTACATATTTAATATGTAAATTAGCCATGTGTGCACTGAACGCTCTGTTACAGCACAGCAGTCTGGTGTTAGCGATTAAACGTTGATTACAAACAAAAGTTTGCAATAGATTGGCAAGTGGTACTAAATAAAATGCGTTGTCCGCCATTTCAGAATTTTTCCTAGTTTGAAAACCGCTGCATTAGAAGAAACCACATTACCAACAGATACAGTTTAATAGTTGTATTTAAATGCCATTGTCCTGACTGGTAAATTCTTACCTTCCAGCTGCCCCTTTATTTTGACAATTTCCATATCAAAAATTGCATTTTTTGTTCGTTGACATTTTTCATTCTTAGCCCCCAAGTAAATATTTTGGTCAGTTTTCAAAACAATTTTTGCTTTATTTTTACAACGCATTTTGATGTTATTGATGTGATAAACGCGTATCTGCTTCAGGTACTGTATTTAATTTTTTTCACGGTGAAACGATGGCCCGTGTTACACAGAACACTAAAAATTAAAATGTATTTCGTTGTTTTTGTGGATTTGCTATATTTTAACATATTTTAATACTGCACATAATTATATGGTTTAGAAAATGCATGTGAACTGTGTGTGAGCGCATTCTACTGGCCTGGAGAATTAATGGCACAGGAGTTTAATTATGAAAAAACGCAAGTGTAAACAAACAAGTAAAATAGATCAGACTGTCGTCAGACATGTCACGTTACTATAAAATGCATTAATTTACTGCGTATTGGTATTGCGTGTGTTCTGGGAAGGGGGACACACGGACGCGTTAAGAGAAATTCAGCGGGACATTTTTTATTTCAGGGGGATTGGCACAATGGCGCAGCCTAGCGCGAACACTCTGTGTGTGTGTGTGTGTGTGTGTGTGTGTGTGTATATATATATATATATATATATATATATATATATATATATATATATATATATATATATATATAAAAAGTTTATTTCAGAAACCCAGCGTGCATGTAGGCTGTCTGCTTGTACTAGGTTCGCCTCTGTACAAAGACAGTATACTGCGCTAGCTGTCTGTTTTTTTTCCAGTCAGCTTTTTGCACTACGGAGATACTGCCAGTGTTAACGGCTTTTTAGCTGCACTGTGCTGTCGAATTGGCAGGAACCTTTTCAACCGGAGAATATATATAATATGTCTCCTTGCCATTGCTGTGTCTGCTTTTTGCTTCACTGACAATGAAAGCTACTAGATTTATTCTAGTTAGGAGGCGAATGCAGCCCCTGTCTGTTTAACAGTGCATTGGTACCAGTGACTTGCTCTGCCGGTACCAGTCGGTGCCAGACCCAGTACCAGTGACCTGGTCGATACCAGAGATGAGGTCGGTACCAGAGCCAGTACCAGTCTGTACCAGAGCCTGTCGGTACCAAAGTAGGTACCGGTGACCCAGTTCAACACAAAGACCGTTAACCAGTGCTCCATTTTTGTGCACTCTGTGTACACAACAGTTTTCAGTACCAGTCAGCTTGCTGTCTGTTCTTGTGCGCATACATTGTACAGCCGAACTGTTTTTTCAACCTTGCACCATGCCTGGGTTTCACCTTTGTGCCAGTTGCAAGAGAACCATTCAGGAAGACGATAAGCACAACAGGTACATCTTTAGAAGGGAGCAGTTAAAGACTGCAGCTCTTGCGTGTCTTGTGCTCATTTTACTAAGAGGACACTGGAAAGCAGGCTAGCCTGCTAGTCTAGACACGGCTCTGCATCTCTGTTACACCGGGAGCTAGGAAGCAACCCTCTAGGGGTAGGAGCAGGACTAAGAGCCTGCGCTCCTCTAAATCCTCCTCTTTGTTCTCTGGCTCAGAGAGCTCCCCCTCTCCT
This sequence comes from Acipenser oxyrinchus oxyrinchus, assembly GCA_030684275.1. Lineage (NCBI taxonomy): Eukaryota > Metazoa > Chordata > Actinopteri > Acipenseriformes > Acipenseridae > Acipenser > Acipenser oxyrinchus. Next base: position 65,058,338 of record CM060247.1, on the reverse strand, counting down.
CTGCCAAGGAAGAGGGACAGAAGCCGCTGTAGCAGGCATTCTTCAATGCAGAACGAGTTGTGGGGCAAATGGAAAAGCTTTTTGACTCTATAAACCAGCAGCAGTCCCTTTTGACGGAGTCCCTGTTGTCTCAATCCCCAGGGTTCAGGGGGTCAAGAGGAAAAAAGGGTTTTACTCCAGGTACTTCCTGGTGCCGAAATAGGATGGCGACCTCAGACCGATCCTCGAGCTCAGATAGCTCAATCTGTATTTGGGGGTATGATTGTTCAAGATGCTCACAATGCAGCAGATGTTGCAGTCAGTCAGGTCATAGTGGTTCACTACGGTAAACCTCAAGGACACCTACTTTCACATCCCTATAAAACCCAGCCACAGGAAGTACTTGTGGTTCACTTTTCAAGGCACCGCGTACAAGTTCAATGTACTGCTGTTCGTCCTCTCTCAAGCTCCTTGCACTTTTTTGAAGTGCATAGGTGCTATATTGGCTCCTCTGAGACTCAAAGTCATAGGAATGCTAAATTACCTGGACAACTGGTTAATATGTGTTGAGTCACCAGCACAGGCAGCGTTGGACACGGGACTGGTCACCAGTCTCCTCCAACGGCTAGGCCTCACGGTGAACCAGTCAAAAAGCCGGCCGACGAGCTCTTAAGGGGTTTTCGATCTTGGCGTAAGCCTCAATTCCGAAAACATAATCGCCAATCTGTGGGACGACAGTATCCAGAGGCTAACTGTCTGCTTGGAGCTGTTTCAGCCCAACACAATGGTGAGGGTACTCGCCTTCCAAAGACTTCTGGGCTTGATGGCAACAAGCCTGGTTCAACCACAGGGTCCTGCACACTGTCTTTAGAACGCCATCGCTTACTTGCAGTGTCTCGTCACTGTATGGAGGAGTTCTCGTGGGAAACAACCAGTTAATCTGAGCTTGGGCACAGCTCTGGGCAGTGTCACGAAGAGAGAGGTGGTGACCACACATGCTTTCAACCTAGGGTGGGGCGCTGTCTGGAACAGCTTGGGAGCATGGGGATGTCCATAGGACAGTCTCCACATAAATGTTTTGGAGCTGCGAGCAGTTCATCTAGCCAAGAGATATATGATCTGTACAGACACCACAGTGATGGCTTATATCAACCACTAGGGGGGGTCTCAGGTCGCTCTATATCAATCGTGTTGCCCGGGAGCTTTTGCTATGGGCTCCCTTCCAGGGGTGAATATGGCGGTGGTCCTCCTCTTAAGAGGAGGCCCCCATAGTTCGGAATGGCAACTTCACCCGGAGGTTGTGAACCTCATTTGGGAGAAGTTCGGGTGGGTGGAGATAGATGTCTTTGAAAAGTAATCATTTAATATATTTGCTATTTTTTTTTCTTCATCTATGATTTTGCCATTTGTGTCTCTTAGACATTTGTGTCTCCTCTGAATGTTCTCTTGCTGTTATAATATTGGAAACATTTTGGAATGCCCCCTTAGCAATATTGATTTCTATCTCTCTCTTGGCCTTTCTAACTTCCTTTTTGACTTGTGTTTGCAGTTCCAAGTACTCTTTCTGTGTACTTTGTTTCTGGTCCCTTTTAAACGCTCTGTAAAGTGCTTAGTAGCCCCAAAGTGACCCAGGAGGACCTGGTACTCAACACTGGCACAGCTCCTGTTCGGTCAGCTGTGGGAGCTGCCGGCCCAGACACAAGAACTCTGTAGCTTTGGATCTGTCCCCTGAGCAGAGACATTTGGGCTGTCAGGTTATCGGACAAAGTCATTGCGACTTCAGAATGCCAGAGCAGCGTCTACACGTTCCCAGTATGGTTACAAATGGGGTTGTATTCTAGATGCTGTGTCAGTCACATGGACTTGACCCCACGACCTGCCACATGGCAGATATACTGCAATTTTTGCAGGACCTTTTTGATGAAGGGAACTCTCCCTCCACACTTAAGTTCTACCTGGCAGCTATATCAGCTTGCCATATTAAAATTGGCTCAGTCTCACCACGAGCACACTTCCTGGGGGGACAGTTTTTGAAGAGAGGTTAAGACCCCTTAGAAAGGACATTGTCCCTCGCTGGCGGCTCAATATAGTTCTGGATACACTTACAAAATTGCCATTTGAGCCCCTACATTTAGCAGAAATTCAATTCCTGTCCTTAAAGACAGCTTCCCTGCTTGCTATTACCTCTGTCAAGCAGGTAGGTGAAAACTAAGGTTACTGTCCGCACTAATCATGCTTTTCTACCTAAAAGCATTTCTGCTTTCCATATCAACCAGTTGGTGGAATCGAAGGCCCTCTATCCACCACCTTTCCAGTCTGATACACTGTCCAGTTAGGGCACTGGCGTATTATGTTGTTTATTTGCTTCGTTCTAAGTTCCACGGACAAGCCCTGTCTAAACAGTGGCAGTCAAGGTGGAATGTAGACATGGTCAGGACTTCATACTTTTACCAAGTTCTACCGACTGAATGTCGTAGCTCAGCAGAACCCTGGTTTTGGGGCCAGAGTGTTTAGGGCAGCTACTCATTCTGCTCTTTTAACACATTTTTATTGTCTTCACTTTGTCCTAGGGTAGTTAGCCACACACCTCTTTGGTCTTCTGGTGTTAAATACTGAGGTTACTCAGTGTAACCTTGCAGCATATACACTGCATGAGGGTTCTACCTCACTGTACTGTGGACTAATGTCATGGACCCTTATCGGTCCTCAGCCAGAATGCTAAGGCTGTTTTTCTATCTTTTTAGCACATCTGCCAGTGCTGCAAGTCCTTTACTTACAACAGCTTCGGTATTGTATCCCATTCGGTAACGGTTACATTTCATGACTGAAAGGTTATTATCATAACCCTGGTTGCCTGAAATAGAAATGTAACCATTACCTTTCAATTACAACAATACAGGACAAGACAGCATCGAACACAAAACACACACCATGGACCTTCACACCAACATGAACTCTACTAATTCTAACTAACACCTGTGGCTGGAGCCTTAATTAATCATTTATTCAATTCACAGCTCCAGCCACACTCCTGTGTGTTTTGACAGGGAGAAATTTAACCCCCTGCCTGCCAGCCCTTTATTCCCCACACCAACACACACGTGTGCACCTGCAGGGCTTTCACACTGCCACAATCCCATTCGGTAATGATTGCATTTCTATTTCAGGGAACATTTTACTATTTTGACTTCAGTAAAGTAATGGTATGTCAATGTTTTGGAAGAAGCTATGTAATGTAGTTAGATAAATTGTTTTGTTTTTTCATTTATTGGACAGTATTTCATTGTGTCATGTTATACAAATATGGACTTGTATTGAGGCATATAGTGGAAAACAAGCAACTTAATTCAATGAAAAATGTTTAGACTAGATGTCTTTTTTTCAGTGTCTTCAGTGAAACTGCATTACTTGACTTGTCATTCTGATACTGGCAATGAAGGAAAATAAATACAGACATTCATCTTATTTTTCAGATTGAGGTGTAATTCTAGACTTTTGTGATATAATTCTTTTTTTTTTACTTCCTCTCTAGTCTTCTCCAGAGTGCTGATGAAGATGTTGCAAATAAGGTCACGGATGCTCTGAAGTTACTGATATCCAAGTTAAAGAAAATTGAAAATGCAAAGGGAGTGAAGGCTTTGCTGGAAAAATTAACTGGATAAAGTGTTTTGATGTAAAATTAGACAACTTTGTTGAGAACAAAAACAAAAAAAAATAGATTTAATGCTGCATGTTTTTTCTGTTTTTATATTGTGATCAGAAATAAAATGAATACCATCTCTTTTAAACTGTCCTTGTGTTAACATGGGTGTCCAATGTATTAGTTTTTTGTAGATCTACTGGGTTTCTGTGGTCTCTGGTGTGGTGTTAAAGGCGGAATAAGATCTCTAAACTTCTTAAAATTATGAATATTTTCTTACAATAAAGATCGATTGTTTTTTTTTAAACTTTTAAAACTGTATTTATTTATAGTAAATCAGATACTGTTTGGGAATTTAGAGTTTAAATTAGGTGGGTCACTGTATGCTAAATGTGTGGGGAGTTTTTTGTTTATATTATGCTGTTTAAAGTTTGATCTCTGGGTATAAAATCAGAGGACATTTAAGTTTATAAACTTTGAATTGGTACATTGTTGAGATCTTAATTGGCTAGTGAGCACAACATGATTTACAGTATAATTGTTATCAAAATATGATCAGCATCACGGAAGATGGAGACATTAGGTAAGAAATTAAAGAAAAAGCCTGTTCCTCTGTAGATGTGTGGCACGTTTTGGCCAGTTTACAGTTTCTTTTTTCTCCTTTATTTAGTTCAGTCTTGATACTGTTTTATCAAATATCTTGCTGTATCCTAAGTCCCTCGTGCTGGGGCAAATATGCAAACTATTTGAAGAAAAAAAGTCTGCAGTCATCAGTTACCAGAAACGAGTAATACGTATCACATGTTTTGCCTTGCACCAATTTACCATCTTGCCATAAGTTGAGCAAAAGTTTTTAAATTAGCAATAGGAAAACTAGCTCTATATGTGTGGGATGTATATATATATATATATATATATATATATATATATATATATATATATATATATATATATATATATATATATACATACAGTACTGTGCAAAAGTTTTAGGCAGATGTGAAAAAATGCTGTAAAGTAAGAATGCTTTCAAATAGACATGTTAATAGATTATATTCATCAATTAACTAAATGCAAAGTGAGTGAACAGAAGAAAAATCTAAATCAAATCCATATTTGGTGTGACCACCCTTTGCCTTCAAAACAGCATCAATTCTTCTAGGTACACTTGCACAAAGTCAGGGATTTTGTAGGCATATAGTCAGGTGTATGATTAAACAATTATACCAAACAGGTGCTAATGATCATCAATTCAATATGTAGGTTGAAACACAATCATTAACTGAAACAGAAACAGCTGTGTAGGAGGAATAAAACTGGGTGAGGAACAGCCAAACTCAGCTAACAAGGTGAGGTTGCTGAAGACAGTTTACTGTCAAAAGTCATACACCATGGCAAGACTGAGCACAGCAACAAGACACAAGGTAGTTATACTGCATCAGCAAGGTCTCTCCCAGGCAGAAATTTCAAGGCAGACAGGGGTTTCCAGATGTGCTGTCCAAGCTCTTTTGAAGAAGCACAAAGAAACGGGGAACGTTGAGTACACCCATCAACTGTCCGGAGAAGTCTGGTCAGAAGTGGCCTTCATGGAAGACTTGCGGCCAAAAAGCCATACCTCCGACGTGGAAACAAGGTCAAGCGACGCAACTATGCACGAAAACACAGGAACTGGGGTGCAGAAAAATGGCAGCAGGTGCTCTGGACTGATGAGTCAAAATTTGAAATACTTGGCTGTAGCAGAAGGCAGTTTGTTCGCCGAAGGGCTGGAGAGCGTACACGAATGAGTGTCTGCAGGCAACAGTGAAGCATGGTGGAGGTTCCTTGCAAGTTTGGGGCTGCATTTCTGCAAATGGAGTTGGGGATTTGGTCAGAATTAATGGTCTCCTCAATGCTGAGAAGTACAGACAGATACTTATCCATCAAGCAATACCATCAGGGAGGCATCTGATTGGCCCCAAATTTATTCTGCAGTATGACAACAACCCCAAACATACAGCGAAAGTCATTAAGAACTATCTTCAGCGTAAAGAAGAACAAGAAGAACAAGAGCCCTGATCTCAACATCATCGAGTCTGTCTGGGATTACATGAAGTGAGAGAAGCAACTGAGGCTGCCTAAATCCACAGAAAACTGTGATTAGTTCTCCAAGATGTTTGGGCCAACCTTTTACCTGCCGAGTTCCTTCAAAAACTGTGTGTAAGTGTACCTAGAAGAATTGATGCTTGATGCTGTTTTGAAGGCAAAGGGTGGTCACACCAAATATGATTTGATTTAGATTTTTCTTCTGTTCACTCACTTTGCATTTAGTTAATTGATAAATATAATCTATTAACATGTCTATTTTTGAAAGCATTATTACTTTACAGCATTTTTTCACACCTGCCTAAAACTTTTGCACAGTACTGTATTTCATTAATACATTCCATATTTGAAATCGTCTAGTACATGTATGCTTATCATGACATTTCCAGCAGGATTCAAATTCTGTGCCAGGTGCAGCTCGAGTTGGTTCAGCAAACACCACAACAGGTCCCTTGATCCAGCACACTACATCACAAGTGTGGGTTGCCATGGTCTTGACTTCATACCTACAAGATACTTGGACACGTTTAGCTGGGATACCTTCTACACATTCCAACTTGCCTAAACGTACTCATTTCATTAAGTGACCGCCTTAATAGTTCATGCATTCAATCCTTTTAACATCCTGTGGATCTCTATTCAGATTAGAGAAAATCCTTCAGAATCATTAGATTCAAACAAGATCCGACAGAGTCTAGCTAAATGACTAAAAGCTGGAGAAGGATTGGGCCCAATCACTGGTGATTTACCTCTACACCTATTACATGCACACATGACAAGAGGATTACTTTTCATTTCACGAGTCAGTGATCTGTACATATTGTTGTTCATATTTTCAGGCACCCAGTTGTTGTTTTGCTTTACATCATCAGTTGGCAGACTTAACACATCTGAATCAATTGATAAACCATGAACCTTAGCTACTGAAATCCTCCACACAAAGGGGAACAAGATTTGAGAACAAGAGTTTTGAAAATTGCACAAAAAAATGTCATTAAATCTAAGATGGCTGCCACACCATGTGACCAAAGGCCTTCATATTGACCTTGGCACAACATCCCATAGTCCTCTACGTTTTATAGCCAGCAGTTTTATATCCAGTTGCGTATGCGTATGTTGATGATGTCATGCATCACGTTTGACCTGAAGGAGAGGTCAGAGATCACAGGCGATGACATTTTTTCATAGACTGCATATGACTTCCTATAGATCTTCAATAATCACTATGGCCCTATTGGCATTTCCTAAGGAGTTAACATTTTAATGTAAATTTCAAGATGGCCGCCGCGCCGTGTGAGCAATGTGTTTCAATCTTCAGCAGTTATTACTTTCCAATGGTCTGTACAATTGTGTTGACATTGAAGAGCATAAGTGCAATGGTATTCTTGTTATGGGTTGCAAATGTTTTTTTTTACAATTATCAATATGGCCGCCAAACCTTGTGACCAAAATGTGGCATTTTCATATCAGCAGTAATTCACGTGGGTTGGAGCAGTAAGAGGCTTTAGAAGAAAAACAAACATTCTTGCCTACCAACCATTTATCAGTTAAATTCTCGGATGATACTGGAAAGCAAGAGGAAGCTCTTGATCTCGGGGGACCCAGAAAGGAATTTCTACGTCTTCTGATGCATTACCTTGAGTGATCCCCTCTTTTTGAAGGTTCATCAACCTCCAAAACGATAGCTCTCAATTCTTCCGGTATTCGGTATCTTCAGATGTTTCTCAGTATAAAGCGTATATAATTGTCATTTCCTGACAGTAAAGCATTTTCATTAAGTTCCGTTCTAGTTAACATCAGCTCTAGTTAATTTCTAGGCAATATTAGTTTCTTTCTAGTTCATATACGCTCATGTCATGAAAGAAATGGTTAATAAACATTAAATGTATAAAAACTATAATTAGGATAACTCTTCATTGCAAATGTCCTTCTAGAGTCACCAATTATATTGGCATTATCTATTTATATAACCCCTTCACTTATAGCGCTCAGAGAAGACTGGTACTATGAAGCAGGTCGAATGATTGCAGTGTCCTTGGTTCATGCTGGTCCTGCCCTGGATTTTTCTCTTAGGTTACTTTTGACTCTTTAGTCTATGGATCTGACTCTGTGGCACCAAAACTAGAGGATGTAGCAGTGAAGTGGCTCACAAAATCCAACAGGTAGAAATTTGTGGATCCTGCAAAACTTATCTTCTACTTTTGATTCAATCTGTCCTTTTTAACCTGCTTGCATATTTTTATATTCACTGTTGTTTAGAGTTAAGCTTGTTATAGTGATGTTAAGATTGCTACATTGTAAAGTTGTAATTAAAACAGATTATATTGTTTCACTGTGAGTCGCCTTGCATAAATGAGTCTGCTAAATCTCTGCAATAATAAGTGGTCGTGTATGTATTTCTGTTTTTCTGTTTTGTTAATAGTGCCGATTTGCAATTAACATTTCATATGGAATGTCAGAAATAGCAGAGGGGGTCTGGGGATACGCTAAGACTGAAGACTGATAAGATGTGAAACTTGAAAATATTATTTAGTTTTCAGTAAAATTAAAGTCAAAGATTATCTTTTCTATTATATGTATATCCCTGCTTAAACATATTCTGTAAGCTTGTGATTGAAATAAATAAACAATATTTTGTGTATTATAATTACAGACGTACCTAAAAATGCAACAAACTGTAATGTTTCATCTAGATTGCAAATGCAGCTACTGTTGAAGAATTGAGGACAGCAATAAAGAATAGTGATGATTATCTGTCCTTTGATGTTTGTTTGGGACCAATCCTTTCAGTGAATGACAAGGAAGTTCTCGTGAAAGCTATGCTGCACTATCATGTTGTAAATCGTGTGAGAGGACCATTTGAAAGGTACTATAGATACAGTTGCCACTATAATAATCAGTCATATCTTGTAAGCCTAAAATAGCAAATTAAAATTAAACAGACATTTTGGCATTCTCTCACAGGGTTAATTAAGCAATTTCTGGTCCATAGAATGAAATCTCTCACATATTCACACAAATGTATGGATGGATATGGAGTGATTTGTGTTTAAGTATGAATTAAGACTTCATTTAAGTAACAAATACCTCAATTGTGGTTCGATGGGCTATGTAGGAGTGTAATCTCTGGAAGAACAATCAAATTATACAGTACTAATGTCTTAAAGTGTAATCAACTACTAAGGTTAATCCAATATTTGGAGTTAGTAGTAATATTACTATTACTTATGTCAAAAGTCTGATTAATGTTCCTTTTGACTTTATATGTGTGAATATATGAATATAAAATGAGGGAGGGGGATTTTATATAGGAGTATGGAATATATATGTATTTCACAAGCGCGTATAAACATTAAATATTTATAAATGTAAAGAGTTTGAAATAAAAATAATTACTGTTGGTAGGATTCGAACCCACGCTGACAATTGAGTCAAATGGATCTTAAATCCATTGCCTTAACCACTCGGCCACAGCAGTTTTTCTTAAAAAGTTAATAAATAAAAATAAGAATTAAGCTTTCCGGGGTTCAGAGAATCATGTTGGTTAAGCGTTTGAGCAAAAGGTTGAAATGATAGAGACTTCGAAAGTTTTTTTTTTAAAGGGCTTGTTTTCAGACCTCATAAAAGGAGGAAAATGTTTGTGTAGTTTATTAGTGTTACACAAGATGTCTCATGCCGGCGTTAGTTTCTGCTCTGAGGAAGTGGATCTTGATGATCGGCAAATGTCTGAACTTATATAAAAGCCTTTAAAACTTATAAAAGCCAAAAATGCACATGAGCCCTTCCTCAGACTGTAAAAAAATTCAAGAGAGTCCAAAGCAAGGGACCTTTAAGCATATTTCCCAAGGATCCTCTGTGCACTGTACATACACCTCTGTGGACTGAACTGAAAATAGACCCAAAGAGAGATGGGCGGATGTTTAGGGTAACTCAGAAAACACCCCTAGGGGTGGTGCCCCTTGGACCCCCATTCATGGAGCTCTGATAGGCCATCTCAAAGGAGCCCCCATTGGGCCAAAGGTGTCCTCTCCCCTCATAGGTTGACACATGATCTTAGGGAACATACTAAAGGGGGACCCCTAAACACCTTTTTGATTGAAGAAGTCTGACTCCAAGTCTTCTGCAAACTTTAGATACTTCTCTGAAAATGTCGTTCTTGATCCTAACGATCTTGAAATGGATTTGAACACTGAAGAAATGACCCGGCATATAAAAGACTTTGAAAATGTTCCCCTCCTCAACCCTGCAGAGTCTGACGGCGTCGAAGGTCCTTTAGGCATCTCTTTCGAATATATTATCTAAAATGTTTGATGAAATCGAAGACTGCAGAGATGTATACATATCATTGTTTGTATGCTTATGTGACTGATGTCTTTTATTATTATTTGGCTAGGTTTTTAAGAGATGAAGATATATCAAACGTAAAATGTCAAGGATTACTTAGTGACTAACCGTGAATGTTTGTGTAAAAACTTTATATGTCTCCTAAAATTTCCTAATCTTCTTAAACTATGAATAAAAGTTTTGAACCTCACACGTCTCAGAGGTGTTATGATAAACTTTGAATAAAAACCTTTTGAACTACATACTTGTCGCAATTGTTTTGATTAAAAATGTCACCAGCGTATGAAAAAAATATACTACGATCCCTCAAATCCTGGGGGCTTAGAGGGTTTACAGACTCTTCAAAGGGCTTTGGGGCCTGATGATTCTACACTCTGAGAGGGCCCTAACAGACTTTTTATCAGAGCAACACTCATGTAAGTTGCATAAGCCCTCTAGACTAAACTTTAAAAGAAACACCCTATTTGTATCTAATATCGATACTCAGTGGCAAGCTGATTTAGTTGATATGTCTAGCTTTTCAAAAGAAAATGGAGGTTACAAGTACATGCTAACATGTATAGATATCTTATCAAATATGCATGGGTAATACTACTGCAAAATAAATCATCTAAGATGGTGACAGAGGTGTTCAAGAGGATCCTCAGCGCACGGGTAGGAAACCTAGAAAATACAAACTGATAAAGGGACTGAATTTCTAAACAGAGCATTTCAGAGCATGCTAGAAGAACATAATATTCTACACTTTACCTCTTGGAATGAACTAAACGCCTCTATTGTTGAGAGATACAATAGCACTCTGAAAATAAAAATGTGGAAATATTTCACCGCCTTTAACACTGGATAAACTACAAGAAATATTCAGGATTATAATAATTCATTTCCCCGTAGTATTCAAATGAAGCCTTCAGAAGTTAATGAAGACAATTCATTGTTTAAAACTTTATACTCTAAGAAGAAAGGCCCTAAACATATAAAGTTTAAGTTTACAATCGGTGATAACGTCAGAATTTCAAAGTTAAGAGCTCCCTTTATAAAAGGCTATGAACATACGTTTACGGCAGAGATTTTTACTATAACAGACTGTATACCAAGATTTCCACCGGTGTATAAACTATGTGATTATGATGGAGAGGTTATAAACGGCACCTTTTATGAACCAGAATTGCAAAAAATAAATGTCAAGACTGATAGGTTGTTTAGGATAGAGAAGATAGTTGCGGAGAAAAAGGAAAACGGTAAAAAGTCTTATCTCATAAAATGGGTCGGCTGGCCTGAAAAATTTTACAGTTGGGTCGCAGGGCATCAGGTGGTGGATCTAAAGATTTAACAAGTCCTGCGTAATTAAATACACTTAAAACATTATTCAGGATGTCTCAAGACTCTTTTTATGTGACTCTGCCTAGTAACGCTTCACAGGATGTTTTCCCTAAAAACGCTATAGCCGATTTTACTACCAAGTTGGTTAAAACAATGAATCTACCAGGAAAATGGGAAGTTTGCTTAGCAGAGATTCAATACCCCCATACCTGGGATAATATCAACCTTAATGACAGCAGTATTATTACTTTCGAAATAGAAAAGGCCATAAAACGTGATTATACTATCCCTAAAGGATATTATGAGACCCTTCAGGATGTAATAACGGCCATGAACGATGCCCTGCTCGGAAAAGGACTAGATCATAAAGGTGACAATGCTCCCGATGAACAATATAAAAATGATTTGAAATTAGTATATAAACCTATAGAAAGAAGAATTTATATAAAAAGTACTACTCCATTTGTGATTTTTGCCCAAGAACATCTCGGACAAATGTTGGGATTTCGTGGGACTATTGGGGCCTATTGAGGCTAAACTGTATACCGCTCATTTGATGACCCTCTAACCCGCAGATATCCGTGCAGGTTTTTACACCATGTATGTCTGTACAGATATCATTACACATCAAGCCGTTGGAGATAGTTTTGTGCCTCTTCTAAGGTGTGTCCCTATTAAAGGCAAAAACAACGATATAATCACTGTAACTTATGACAGACCTCATTACGTACCCCTCAGCAAGACCAGCTTTGATACTATAACTATACAAATTAAGACGGATCAAAACAAGTTAGTGCCATTCCGTTTTGGGAAGGTTGTAGTGAAGTTGCATTTCCAACCTGTAAAGCCTCTTTTTTACACCTAATTGAAAAGAAAAATGAGACCTCATGGATATGTCAATCCTTATATTAATTAGTACAAAAATCAAGCTGGTAATGGTTTGCCAGGATATTCTGGAGCTCCTGTGATGTATGGAGCGGGTATAGGGGGTATTTTTCGAAGTTTTTTTTAGAAAAGCTTTAACTTTACTTAGAAGGGGTTATGAAATAGTTAAACCTCATTTTAAATCAGCTGCTAAAAATATTGTTAGTGACTGTGGCAATGTGGCCACGCCCTTGTGCGTAGTTTGTGTTATATGTTGTATGTTGCGTGTGTAAATGTTGGTGTATAGTTATTGGTACACGGGATATAAGCGGGTCTGTGTTTCACGTGTGTGTTTAAAAATGTAATTGTATTTAGGCACGGGATTGCACATCACTGCACGTGCATTTAAAGTATTTAATATGTGAGCACGAGGTTGCACGTAATTAATTCACGTGCTGGGATTCAAGTGAATAATTAATTAGTAATTGAATCCCAGCACAACAGTATATATAGATGCACGTTTGACTCACTGGGGGTTGGGTGTTCGAGAGTGGAGAACGGGTGTGGAGAAGGAGAGAAAATAAAATAGTAATAATAATAATAATAAAAGTGTTTTACTCACCGTGTCTGTTTGTCTCCGTGCACCGTTTGTAAGTGTTAGTTCGTTTTGTTTACCTGTTTATTTTGGCGAAAGTGCCGTGTGCTGTTTTTGTGTTCTTTTATTTTGGTTATTAAATGCTGAGCACAACCAAGTGCTCAGCTTCACCAACCTCACTGTCTGTTGTTTATTACTTCCTGTTTCTGGTCTGACGTCACCCACTGTCCGGCCGTCTTTGTGACAGTGACGTAGTGTCAAATGTCCTAACAAGTCATAACCCTCCTAGCCATAACAACAGCCAGTCAGGGGAGGGATTGATGGTGATGTCCAGAGGCTACAAGAGAAAACGTAGCAAACCCCCGTGATCTCGCTATCATCATCACAAAAACGCTAAACCATCTACATTCAGGTCATTTAGTAGCGGAAACCGGAGAAGGAGCAAGAAACCAAAGACTCACTGAACAAAGAAAAACAGAAACATATTTCAAATCATAACTCTGGTACATCATATGTCTCAAAAATGTATGAAATTAGAATTGGCTCTGTTTACCATGCTCCGCTCGAATTTTACATAGCGAGTAATGGGGAAGAATATCTTGAGTATAATAATAGTCTTTTAAGACTTATATGCAAAATTCCTAAGACTGATGGCATCGATTTAGCTGAGGACAGCATAGCTGGTATTATCAATTTCCCCGTAGCTACCATGTTTTCACAAGTGGATGTAACTTTAGGAGACCGCCTAATTAGTCAAAGCAGTAATACTTATCCTTAACGTAGTAAGGCCACCCTAGAATCTCAATTCACAGCCGGCTTGTTTTACAAAGATACCCCTGGACACATGGATGAGACTGATCCTGCAGGAAATAATAAAGGTTTAGTTAAACGGCATACTTTTACCAGAATAAGCCATACAGGTTAGGACCACTGCACTTGGATATATTTTTTCAAGAAAAAACACATGCTAAATGGAATTGACCTGAAAATTAAAATGATGACGGCCAGTGACACACTTTGTTTAATGTCTGACGCCACAGAGGCATACAAACTTAAAATTTAGAAGCCGCTCTCTATATTATAAAGAAGTAAAAATAGTTCCGGGAGGTAAGAATCGTTCACGCCTTGCTGACCTCTGCCAAATATCCTATTGATAGAGTGGCTATGAAAGTTTTTCGTGTTCCTAGAGTGAGCAGGGTATGTATAATCAGGAGAATTTGTTTCTGGGACAGTTACCAGTTTGTGGTTATTGGTTATACATATAACAACGTTTTTAGCGGGTCCAACGCTAAAACTTTAAACACTTTGCCGGGTACTTTATAGCTATGTACGTTGATTATACAGCAAGACACAACCCCGTCCGTGAATATTACAGTGTAATACAAGCCACGGGTAGACATCTCAAAGACACACCGCTGATAATTCATCGGTCAGACTTTATTAGAGGCTATGTAAAGAATAGTAATATGGGTCTTGAAATTAGAATTGCCAATGATCTGCCAGAGACTGTTAATATGATTATTTATGCTGTTTTTGAGAACGTGATTGAGGTTTCCCACCAAAGAGCAGTTATCTTTGATTACTGAAAAGTTTGATATAACATTGATCATTTTCAAAATGAATACCCAGCTTACAGCGCTGCTATCCAGCAACCCCTTGACTGAAAAGTATTTTTATGGGGTCCTAGCTACCAAAAGGAAAAATATTCAACTATCTATAAAGGAAAAAAAAAAAAAGATTCCTGCGATGCTTATTGTCAACACCGACCCCCAAAATTATCCTGGAGAACACTGGCTGGGAATTTATCTTAAAGAAGGGGGTCATGGAGAGTTTTTTGAGCCTTACGGTATCCCTCGAGATTTTACTTATTTTCCAAAAACTCGCTCAAACTTTTTATACAATAACGCCAAACAATCCAGTGTACAATAATCAACCTCTAACAAGGTCCTATGACCACCACCTGCGGCCATTACTGTGTTTTCTTCTTACATCATCAAGCTAAAGGACTTACTTACCCCGAGGTTATGACTCTATACAGTTCTGATTTAAACAAAAATGATATTATGCAGTCCCGATTTATACATTGTACTGTATGTCTAACCCTAAAAAACAGAACTGTATAAATATATTTTCATGTGTGCAGTGTGTCAAGACTCACCATGATTTGAAAAAATGTTACGAATGTTAGTCTTGAAAAAAACATGACAATATGTAGATGTTGAATAAATAAATATTTTTTATTGTGTAAAGACTTATACAGCCGTAAATATCAGACATTGATTATACAACATTTGCATAAAAATAAAACAAAATGTAAAGATGTGTGAAACTCAATAAAAAACAGTAACATCTTAATAAGTTTCTCATAATTGTCTTTTTTTCTGCTTCTTGTTCATAGGGGCCTCTAAGGGTCGTTTTTTACAGGCTTCCATGAGTTGTCGTGTTTGAGAATTAAGTACTGTAGAATAAGGGACATTTATCACAGCCAAACCTTTGATGAATTCAATCCATCCTACAGTAGCCCTAGTTCAGGGATATTGGTATTCCCAGTAACGGTCCTGATTAAATCAACCATATGCGACCCTCTAATGTTCTTACTCCTAAGAATGAATTCCCCTTGATCATTTCATGAGGTAACCAAAGTATTCTGAGACATTGCGTTTAAAATAAATTTAGCATTTTTCTTAGATCTGGATGGAACGCTACTCATAACATCAGTCACAACCTTAGATTCAGATTCTGCATCAGTTTGCGCCATTTCCTCAGAGGGGAGCGTAACCAAATTCAGGGTATTTAGCTGTTTTTCACTCTGTTTAATCAAGGCTATATATCTCTGTAAAGAGTTGGTGTATAGCTTAACTTTCTTATGGTCACTGATGTTGGTTCTAAGTAGAATGTTTTTCATTTCAGAGTCAAGTCAGCTTTCAACTGCTTTTTTAATAGGTTCGGGGTGCGGTGGCTCTGGCTGTCGAAGTCTATCAAGTTGATGTTGTGTTACCAGAAACATTTTCAAAACAATTTACAAAACAAAAATGAGAAACTTGATATCTTTTTTGAAAAGAGATAATGGAAAAACTGGTCAGAATCTTTAGCCAAGATTGTAGAGACTGGTTAGTTTTTTGTCCAAATTTCCCCTAAAGCAAATTCAAACATAGTTTGGAGATTTGTCTTTTAGTTAGGTTATACTGTTTTGAGTATCTAATTGAAACCACTCTTTCTGAAAATATTCAACAATATAACGCTCTTTACGCACCTCGTCGGTACAATGAGAGGGGTAACCTGAACTTTCCTGTTTCCCCTTGAGATGACTGTTAATGTAGCCTGTAAAGAGAGTGTCAGATTTCTGAGGAAAATGACAAACTTTGTCTATTTTAGTGTACTTTGTACCCTTTCTCAAGAGCTTTGACTACCTCTATACTGCACCATGTTCCTGTCAAGGCTCTTTCTCCAGAGGTATGGTTACATACCCCTGTCTGGTTTAGTGTTTCTTTGTAATAAAGGCAGAGGGTAAATATTAATTTACCGGAGATTCTTACAGGCAATACGTTAGAAAAAGACACTAGGAGGCAGAACAGTTAATGTGAACAAGCCAAACTACTGCCTAGTCCTGAAAATTATGGTAAATTATGGTAAGATGGTCTACAGGGTTTGTTTTGTTGACAAAGAGATTCAAGCTGGTGAAATCAAAGTATTCTAACCTTTCATTTTCCTGGGCCACATAATGTAATATAATTTCATTTGTACGACCCCCGAAACAGAGCCTCACGAGGATTGATACGATCTGGAAAATCAGAGCGAACCAAAAAATCGTGAACTTGAGGTTGTTTTTTCAGGGCGTTCCATTCATGCTCCCAAATAACTGTGACTTCCAACCCGTAAACCTTTTGCTGTTTCAGTCTTTTCATCAAAGTGATGATATATCGTACCGCAGGATACTTTGCTTAACGGGGTTATATCGGCGGAATCATAGCATTGGAGGCAACCATGAAAAAAGCACCCTGCAAATTCAAAACCCGTACGCTTAGCACACTGTTTTAGCAAGAGGGTGTAAACTGCGAACTGAACTTGCTATGTTTCTCATTAGCATTAATCACAGTATACCATTCCAAGAAAAAGGGCACTTTTTTTAAGCTCGCTATAGTTTAAATCATGTTGAATGAAAACATTTTCATTTTCAGAAACATACATTAACCATTGTATCGAAGCATTTGAAAAGCTTTTTTGCTGAACACTGTAATTGTCTAGAGGAATGATAGCTAAGTGTCTTTAGGCATAAATTTACTTCTCTACATAATTTGAGCCACTTCAACATTTAAATGACAAAAACCATCAAGAGAATGAAAGAAACAACATTCAGGACCCCATAAACAGTGCTGTCCAGGCAGCAAAAATAAGGGAGGTCATGATTGTTGGGGACTCCATAATGAGAAACATAGCAAGTTCAGTTTGAACTCTCTTCCTTCAACAGTCTGTTGCCTTCCAGGAGCCTCAGTCAAGCACATCACTTAGAATGTGGACAGGCTCCTAGAACAAACAGGAGACGACCCGGTAGTAGTCGTCCACATCGGTACAAACATTGGATGAGACAGGCCAAGATCCCTGCAAAACAAATTCAGAGAAGCTAGGAAGGAAATTAAAAGACAAGACCAAAACTGTGGTATTTTCTGGGATACTGCCGGCGCCCTGCAAAGGACATTATGGACAGCTGGAAATACAAAATCAAAATGCATGGCTGAAATCGTGGTGCACCCAGGAAGGCTTCACCTGTCTTAAACAGTGGAGCACATTCTACAACAAGGACTATACAGGTGGGACGGACTGCACTTAAACAGAAAGGGAACCAATCTACTTGGAGAAAGGAAGGGGGGAGAAAACAAACAACAGAAGGGAGACCACATCAAAACAAGGACAACAAAGGTAAGACAACTATAAAATGTATTTATCTTAATGCTAGAAGTCTCAGAAACAAAATGTTAGAACTTGAAGCTACTGCACTAACAAGTAACTAAGGTGTGATAGGTGATGGTTGTCTGAGAGTGATGGAGATGAATATAATATTAGTGGGTACACACTGTATAGGAAAGACAGGCAGGCCAGAAGAGGCGGAGGGGTAGTGCTATACATAAGAAATAGTCTTGAATCACAGGTTTTAAATCAGGAGAAAGAAAACAATAATCAATATGGGTCAGAATAATGGTCACAAATTCAAAGGGCATAATAATAGGAGCATGCTATAGACCGCCAAATTCAGACGCTGAGCAAAATAATCTGTTATACAATGACATTCGAAATGCGTGTAGAAACGGAGATCCATACTAATGGGGGATTTCAACTTCCCAAATATAAAACGGGAAAAAATGCGGTGGTGAGGACGACGGACGAAATTGAAATGGTGGAAATGACAAATGACTGCGTTCTAACACAATTTGTCAAGGCACCGACTAGAGGGGAGGCATGCCTTGATTTAGTCTTTTCAAATAATGAAGACAGAATAACTAAAACAGAGGTCAGACAGCCATAGGCAAACTCAGACCATAACATGGTCTCATTTGAAATATTTTTTAAACCCCAAAGTAAAGCTTAGGTTTACAATTTTAGAAAAGCAAACTATGAAACAGAGACTAACAGAAGTAGATTGGAGAAAAATAGAGAAAACATCCAAAGAAAAAGGATGGCTGTTTTTTTAAAAATGTAGTACAAGAGGCACAAAACGATTACATCCCAAAAGTAGACAAATCTAAATCTAAAATAAAATGGCCAAAATGGTTTAATAGAACATTTAAAAAAAATATTCAGCGAAAAAAGGCACTTTACAGAGCGTTTAAAAGGGACCAGAAACAAAGTACACAGAAAGAGTACTTGGAACTGCAAACACAAGTCAAAAAGGAAGTTAGAAAGGCCAAGAGAGAGATAGAAATCAATGTTGCTAAGGGGGATAAAACCAATTCCAAAATGTTTTTCCAATATTATAACAGCAAGAGAACATTCAAAGAGGCGGTTAAATGTCTAAGAGACACAAATCGCAAAGTCATAGATGAAGAAAAAAAAATATCAAATACATTAAATGATTAGTTTTCACAGTTTTTTAGAAAGGAGGACACGGACAATATGCCCCACATGTCGATCTGTTCCAATCCAATTTTAAATAACTTTAGCATAACAGAGGCAGAAATGTTAAAGGGACTAGGAGCTCTTAAAATAAACAAATCCCCTGGGCCGGAAGAGATCCTCCCAATAGTACTCAAAGAAATGAAAGAAGTTATTTGCAAACTGCTAACCAAGATTATGCAACAGTCTTTTGACATGGGTTGTACCGACAAACTGGAAAATTGCAAACGTAATACCGATCCACAAAAAAGGGAGACAAAACCGAACCAGGTAACTACAGCCAAACAAGTCTGACCTATTATATGTAAACTTATGAAAAGTATAATAAGTTCCAAAATGAAAAATTACATATATGGTAACAATATCCTGGGAGACAGTCAGCATGGTTTTAGGAAAGGGAGATCGTGTCTAACTAAGCAGCTTGATTTTTTTGAGGATGGAGCATCGACAATGGATAATTGAAAAGCATACAAAATGGTTTATTCAGATTTCCAGAAAGCTTTTTATGAAGTCCCCCATACAAGATTAATTCTCAAACTGAATGCAGAAGGGATTCAAGGAAATGCATGCACATGGATTAAAGAGTGGTTAACATGTAGAAAACAGAAAATACTGATTAGAGGAGAAAACTCAAAATGGAACGAGGTAACCAGTGGTGAAGCACAGGGATCAGTATTAGGTCCTCTGCTATTCCTTATCTACATTAATGATTTAGATTCTGGTATAGTAAGCAAACTTGTTAAATTTGCAGATGACACCAAAATAGGAGGAGTGGCAAACACTGTTGCAGCAGCAAAGGTCATTCACAATGATCTAGACAGCATTCAGAACTGAGCAGACACATGGCAAATGACATTTAATAAAGAAAAGTGTAAAGTATTGCATGCAGGCAATAAAAATGTGCATTATAAATATCATATGGGAGATACTGAAATTGAAGAAGGAATCTATGAAAAGACCTATGAGTTTATGTTTACTCAGAAATGTCTTCATCTAGACAATATGGGGAAGGTGTAATTAGGGCTAACAAGATGCTTGGATATATTGTGAGAAGTGTTGAATTTAAATCAAGGGAAGTAATGTTAAAACTCTAGAACGACTTCGCCTTGTGTGCTAAGAAAGTATAGCCGCGTAACTGGGCCTGTGATACCTTTTAAAAAACTTTTTCACCCAATCCTCTCCCTCCCAAAACCATGATTCCCCATCCATGTGCATGCAGTACAAACAATTTGGAATGTGCAAGCCATTTTCCTTACGGCATTCAAAATCAAAAACACATAGTTATCTGTGGGCTCATTAGGTTTTGGCACTTGAATGAAGCATTTGTGATCAGTGTGAGGTAACAACATAGCCTTACATATCTTACAGTAGGGACTAGGACATTTATGAGCAGTAGGTTTATTAGGGTCGCATTTATTGAGAGAATAGCAACTTGTACACAGTTTTAAGATGTCACACATAGAGACCTGTTTTTCACTGTTGGCTTTATCACGAAGAATCTTATGCTCATCATAACAGAGCTGTGATCGACAATAATTACATTTTACCTTTACAGATGCATCGCAATTACAGGCTGGTGAAAAACACACATTACAGTCTCCCTCACAACGATGTCCAGATCGGTTACATTAGGCTGTGTAACAGTAATTGCACAGATAGGCGGCGCCCAGAAAACCTTTCCAGTTAACAATACCGTAAAAAAGGTTCTCACGAAGAAACAGAAATACAGTTTTGTTTTTTGGTCGAGTATCTGTTTGGTGTTTCAAGAACACGTCCTTTTGAGGACATCTGTACCACACCACAATTTTAACATCTAGGGCCTGTTCAAATTTATTTATGTCAGCAAACGAAACCCTCTATGTTCACTTAACCCCACACACTCTGTTGAAGTTTTTAATCCTCAGACACACATCTTAGGCAACCCTAAATTTTGGAAATACCAAGCTCAGAACTCTGTATGCAAAGCATAATTGATTGTCTCTGTTGTAACATATAATCAGATGCTTGGCTTTTTTTCTAATAAGCTCACTTTTCATTAAGGTCTGCAAACCGCTGCTTAGACCCCCCTCCTTCAGGACACCTAATAACTTGAACATTCAACATCAAAGAGTCATCAGCCAAAATTTTACTATGAATTTGAAGGAGAGCTTCAAGCTGACTGAGAAAATCGTCTAGACTTAAATTGTCTCCAGTCATTTTTACATATATTGGTATATTATCTAAGGATCTTGCTCTTAATTCAAGCTGCACATGTCTGCTGGCCTTAACGTTCTAGAAATCTCACTCAACATATTCTCTAATGTTTCATGCAGTACGGTAAAAACTTCAGAGTAGGAATCCAAATCATACAGGTGTGTAAAGAGGTTGTTTCAATTCGATATTGTGAAACATAGGTATATGTCTAAGCTGTACAGCTTCACCCCCAATTAACCCTGTCGTTAACCCTGTTCGGGTTCTATAAACCAGAGGGACCCGCCACTTGGTCATCATGTACTATACCATTCCCCGGGACTTTTATACTAAAAGAGTTATCCTGACAAGATGATTTGAGTCAATTTAGCATCATTAATAATCCCTCTGTGGATGGGGGGTATTGTTGTTTATATTATGGTTGGTGTCATTTATCTGTAGACATTTCATAAATCAAAGCCTTGATTGACAGTAAATTACATGAGTTATAACCTAAATCATTTAAAAGTTTGTCTTGTTAGTCAAAATTCTCAAAAGCTCCTAAATTTGGTGGGTGAACAGTGCTTGGTCTTACATCTGAGGCTAGAAACTTAGTAGCTGTAGAGGATATTGTTGAGGGAGCCATATTTAAAGTACTTTAGGGAGTGATTGCAGAATTAACCACAGAATTATTTGACACATTTTGACTCAGATCAATTGAAACCTTTTTATTTTTTTGAACACATGTCACAGCATCATCATTATCAGGATCATCAACAACAGCGCAATATCAACATGTTTTCTCTTACAAGTTTTTTTTCCCGAACGGGCTTCATTATTGCTCTACAATGGCAAACATTCGCTGATTTTTAAAAAAAAACCATAACGCTGCACTAAGCTCATATAGTTTTAAAAAATCTAATCAGTAAAACCTATTAATAATTTGCACAAACTATCAGAATAGTTTGATCGTGTTTGAGGGATATTCAATCAAATCTGGTGGTGATAAAAGCAATTACAATATTTTTCTCTTTTATTTTTATTACAATATAGCACGTATTTCGATTTCATATATTTTTTTCTTAAAAACGTTTCTTTTCTAATCTTTGATCGCCCAACCTCAGACCAGACGGCCCCTTAAAGAGTGAAATGATAAAAAAAATCTCACCAAATGGTTCACACATATCAAATGATTCTAAGGGTTAACTATATATACACAACAAATCGAAGCATTGGCAGCTGGCTCTTTGAGCTAATATATATATAATGAGATAACATAGACGAAATCTAGTTTATTTAGCAGACGACTTTATCCAAGAGACTAGGGTGTGTGAACTATGCATCAGCTGCAGAGACATTTACAACTACGTCGCACCCGAAAGACGGAGCACATGGAGGTTAAGTGACTTGCTCAGTGTCACACAATGAGTCAGTGGCTGAGGTGGGATTTGAACCGGGGACCTCCTGGTTACAAGCCCTTTTCATTAACCACTGGACCACACAGCCACCAAACCACACAGCCACCAATACATGCCACAGCATTTATTGGAAAAGTGGTCTGGGGCATTTTTCAATGCATGATGAGGACTGTGGTCACACCGATGTAGTTCTCCATTGTATTCCCACAGGCAGTGCTCCCCCAACTAGAGAACGTTATCGTGGTATCCCCCCTAAATTGTCTCATGAGGTCAAAGGAATGCTGGCAGCTGGTGTAATCAAGAAGAGTCACAGCATATGGGCTGCCCCTATCGTTTTCGCTAAAAAGAAGGATGGTAGTCTGGTCATAGAGGGCTTGTAACCAGGAGGTCCCCGGTTCAAATCCCACCTCAGCTACTGACTCATTGTGTGACCTTGAGCAAGTCACTTAACCTCCTTGTGCTCCGTCTTTCAGGTGAGACGTAATTGTTAGTGACTCCGCAGCTGATGCATAGTTCACACACCCTAGTCTCTGTAAGTCGCCTTGGATAAAGGCGTCTGCTAAATAAACAAATTTCTAGTCTTAGGTTTTGCATTGATTACCATAAATTAAATATTAGTACTCATAAAGATGCTTATCCTTTGCCTAGGGTGGAGGAGTCTTTGACCTCATTGAAAAAGTCTTGTGTATTTTCCACTGTGGATTTAGCAAATGGCTATTGGCAGGTGGGGGTGCACCCAGCTGACCGTGAAAAGACTGCTTTTGTTACACCAGTGGGCCTGTATGAGTTCAATCGCATGTCCTTTGGGCTGTGCAACGTGCCAGGCACTTTTCAACGGCTTGTCGAAAGCTGCCTGGGGAGACCCGAACTTTGAAATCTTGTTGTTGTACCTGGATGACATCATTGTTTTCCCTCCTGATTTTGAGACACATTTACAGAGCGACAGCGTGTGGAAGCGACAGCGTGGGAGAAGTACGAGTGGACATGTACAGCGCAGTTAGAAGCAGAAAGAAGGAATTACATATTTAAATTAAATCTGGAGTTGCTTTAATCAGAAAACATTGCAGCTTAAAGTCTTACAGCTGCGTGTATTTTTCTGATAACAAGCTGAAACTTGGAGCCGCTAATTCAAATTCCACGCCGTTCTGAGACACGGGGAGGGCGGAGCCCGCAGCACAAGCAAACAAAAGGCAGGCAGCTTCAGAGAGACAGCGAGTGAGACGACAGCGTGGGAGAAGTACAAGTGGACAAGTACATCACAGTTAGAAGCAGTTGAAAGTAGGTTGACAGCTGCAGAAGCTAAACTAAACTTCCAAAAAAAATTCAACAAAAATTATAATTATAATGATTCAAGCCAGTAATCTGTGACAACTGCATGATGTGGGAAATCCGAGAAAACCCAACAGAGCTCAACCAAGTTTATGTAAAGTGCCGCACGATCCAGGACTATTGATAATACACGGGTCTACACGAGTAGTCTGAGCAGGTGGATTTTCAGGAAGCGCCAGAAGGCTATGATAGATACAGTATATTATTAAAAATATTATTTCTTTGTTTGGCTGATACCTGCATCCAAGGTGACGTACAGGGTTTTCTTTAAAAAATACAATACTGTCCCCCTCCTTGCATTCTGGTTACGCCAGCGGAGCAGCACGCTTTTACATTTTGCAAATTATATTAACTTTTAAAATATATTCTGGGTAATCTAAATCTCATGACTCTGGGGGAGTTTGTTTCTCAGGCAGAGACTGGATTAGTTTTGCAGGGGGACGGATTTGTGACCGGTTCTGACTTATTTCGTATCACAAGCATGAATAAGATTCTTCGGCTCTGTGCCTCTCTCTCTCTCCCTCTTTCAAGCAGCCTGCTTCTGTCAGTGTTTGTAGGTGTGTGTGGGGGTGGGGGGTATAGTGAAACACTTTAGAATGAAGACATGTCAATAAATCTTATACACTCACCTTGATCAATGGAATAAAACAGTCATCATCTGATTCCTCCGTCTCTGGATCAGTATAGAGCACATAAGACCTCAAACTCACAATCTACAAATAGTAATGGTTCAGGAAAGAAAATGGCAAAAGTAATAACCTTAGTTGACTCTTACAAACATTACTTAAGACGTCAAATAAAAATGCAACTTTGCAATACATACATGAAACCATGCAGATTACAAAATAGACCTGAAAGAAACAAGAACTAAAGGAAGAGTGTGGGGAAAAAAAGGTATTTTTGAAAGGCCTTAATGGAATACGGACTGCGTACATTTGGCTGAAATGGTGACATAAGACTTAAGATTTAAGTCATATTTACAGTTGGAATCAACATTTTTTTCTAAATAAAACAGCTATTACACAATGCTTAGCATTCAAAACATAACAATAGGTACAAGTAAACTGAAAAGACCACTAAATTAAAACTCACCACTAGCAACAATAGTTTTTTGTTGAGAACTGCTGTCTCTTCTGAGATCGACTTGGGAAGTTTCAGAGATTATGCCATTTTCTACAGATTCTGATTGAGTTGACTGTTCGTCCGCTAAAACTGGAAGTCAGAAAAATTCTGTAAATATTTACGAAGTGAACACCCCCTTGAAAACTTTTACCTAAATATATATATAATGTATTATATATTATTATATATATTATTCTCTTATATATTGTGTTCAGCATTCAAAATATTGAAATGGACACTGAACACTCCAAAAATGATGGAAACTAAAAGTTTTTTCCTTGTGCTGCAATCATTTCTGATGCTTCAGAAATTAGTTGTTGACTGTTGACTGATTTTCTTATTTAAAAAACATGTTAATCATCATAATATTTAAATTGACAAAGAGAACAAGGGGCGGATTAAATCAAATCTTTGACCCACCTGCTAATAGCAAACTACAAACAAGTACTTGATAGCGGTTATATTTACGAGTAGAAGAAATAAGCATCTAGCAAAAATAACGCTGCCACTGAGTACAGGTTTGTAGTTTTCTATTATCGGGTGGGTCAAAGTTTTGATTTAATCCCAGCCCAGGTTATGGAGAACATTAGACATTAGATGAAAATCTCTGAATAAGAATAAAAGACCTTTTAACCTCAAACTCTTAATTCTTCTTCAGCCTCTTAAATCTTACCATAATGTGCAATCAAGACTAAAAGGAATAATGCAATATCACATTTGGAGGAAACTATGTTTATTCTGTTCTTATCTAATTCCACTCACCTGTTGCATAACTTTCAGAAGGGTTTTGCTGGAAAATAAAAACTCTGAATTAGTTGTTTAAAAGAAAAAAGCATTAAACAAAACTAAAGATGAAACGACTTCTTCAGTTTATCACCACTTGTAAAATATAATTTTTCACACCTAAATCTTTTTTTCACATATAAATCATTAACATACACATTTATCTTTGCTTAATGGTTACAAAAATTAAACCAATAGTGCAAGTCTTTTTCTTAAATATATGAAAGTGCAACGATGTGTGTGGATCGTTTACTTTTAAGTATTTTATTACAAGTTGTAATGTGATTTTCTATGTTTATATCACCTCAGCAGATCCCTATCATTCTCAAATGTCATGTTTTTTTTTTTTTATTATTCTACAGTGCTGTTATTATTATTATTATTATTATTATTATTATTATTATTATTATTATTATTATTATTATTATTATTATTATTATTATTATTATTATTATTTAAGAATGCATTAATTACCTTTCTCCACCAATACTGGTGACTGGGTCCACCATAATTATATTCAATTTCTTTGCCTTTTTCAATATTTCTTGCCGCAAAGAATGCAGCATAAGGCACCTCATCCACATTAACAAGTTTGACAACTAAATTTGGGGATTAATGATTATCGTTAATTAGCCTGGCATAACTCCCATCGTCCACAGGAGCATCAATCCTAAAAAGAAATAAAATGCAATGTTTTCATTTTTTGCTTATAATATACTGTCATGTTGAACTATAGTTAAAAGGGAGTTTGATTCTTTGGTTGTTTTTTTTTCCAGACATCTCTACAAATGTTTAAAAACCTTCATATTTTGAAAATATAAATCTATTAATTTGTACATGTTCGAAAACATATTATACTTACCATAGTGTCCTCCTCCCTAACATTAACTCGAATAGGTCAGAGTCGTCCTCGAAGGAACACTCGTCCTTCATTTTTCCTGCGTAATAAAGTACATAGTCCCCTTGTTTTATCTCATCTGTTGTGACAATTCCTCGTCCTTAAACAATATATGGAATTAAACAATAGTAAATAATCAGTAGTCCTATTTAACTCAATTGAAAATAAAAACAACTAGCTAACATATTCAAGAATAACATAATCTGCAAATACAAATTCGGTAATATTAAAGTAGGACAAAGTATTATCCAAATGTTTATACATATTAGAATTGGGTTGTATTACATGCATGTGTATTAAATACTGTGGTAAAAATGTTTCAGAATGGTTGAATAAATGAATATTTTTGTTTGTTACTGCACCATCAAATATAAATGCACAATTTATCTAGCTAAAGCTGGATTTAGCTAACTACGATGTCAGTACAAAAAATACTAATTAAATGTTTGTTGTAAATAAAACACTTTTAGTTTTAAATGATATATTATATTGAGTCAAGCACAAGTTTTGACAAATTTGAAAACATTCTATATTTTAAAAATGTTGTTGTCCCCACTCTTACACATAGTGGTTAGATAAACAGATGGATAATACACAGATCTATCGGTGATTCTACAGGTTGAATTACATAATAGTAATATTTCATATTTAGGTCTGGACCAAATCAAAACTTTGACCCATCAGTCTTTTTTATTTCAAGGTTGTCAGGTTTTATTTACTGTGGGTCCAGGCCTTCAAATCATGTCACTTTGCCAGCACCAGGCACAGACTACATTTCTTTCACGGTTGTCAGGTTTATTTACTGTTTTCGGATGTCTTCTAAAAGCACCTTTTCTTCCTTTTTGGTCTTTTCTGTGGAATCATTTCTTTTAGTTCGACATTTTGACGCTTGGCGCCTCTCCTCGCGCTCGCCATTCTTCTTCGTTTATGGCGCGATTTGAACAAAACGTCATAATATATCGGTGCGTTCACGGGGATCATTCTGTGCAGACTCTATGCAGAATCTGACCAATTTAGCCAACGGATGCGTTCACGGAGATCATTCTTAGAAGATCATTGGCTAAATTGGTCAGATTCTGCACAGAATCTGCGCAGAATGATCCCCTTGAATGCACCCATCTTCTCAGCTGCAATCTGCAGTCCAGTGTGCGCTGGGTAATGTAGTTGTGTAATTTTCTCAACATGATCCATGGGAGGCTTGACTTTGTAGTAAATACAACACTTTCAAGCGCACACAGCTTATCCATATGTGTGATAACAATGGGCTCCTCAAAGGGTCGATTACAGCGTACCAAAGTTAGTCCACTTGATGCGTCTAGCTAGTGGATTAAGCAGGTTTAGTCCACTTGCTTGGACTAAAGTTAGTACACTTGTTAATCCCGATTGCAGCATACCAGAAGATAATCGCCACAGGTGGATCATCCGCTAAATCAGACTAAACAAGATCCTGATTGCAGCGTACCAAATCGGACGTGAGAAGATCCGGTTCAGGTGAACTAACGTAGTACTATGAAGTACAAGACTAACTTAGCACGCTTGCTCGTCCTACGTTTATACAGCACATTTTAAAACAAAGACAGCTACATTATTCTCTGAAATGACGTCAGAAAACTATTAAAATGAAAAGTGAAGCATTTTGTTCAGTAAGGTTCGCTCGCCGATGCCGAGTGGCATGAAGCACTTCATGGTCAGTGCACTGTACTGTAGACCCGCATTAGTGTCTCAAGTGAAAGGCATCACTAACATGTAACATAATACAGAACTATATACAATATTTTAAATTATAATAAAATTATTCGTGAGGGTCTGGAACCAACTCCCCAGTAATGTTGTTGAAGCTGACACCCTGGGATCCTTCAAGAAGCTGCTTGATGAGATTCTGGGACCAATAAGCTACTAACAACCAAACGAGCAAGATGGGCCGAATGGCCTCCTCTCGTTTGTAAACGTTCTTATGTTCTTACAATTGCGCTGTGTACGTTATAGCATTACCTTGTATCGTTGATGCACTATATTAAGCAATTACACATTTTCTAGGTAGACTAGAATGTAGCCTATAATTTAAATATGAGGCACCTTTTTCTCATTGATTATGGTTGAGGAACAAAATATTCTGAAGAGACTGGTTTTGTTTTATTCATAAAAATGTTGCAAAAACTGTAATAAAGTGCCACACAATAAGATACTCCCATATTTAAATAATAATAAAAAATGCACATTTCATGTATTCAATTTAACCGACTTAAACGTCACATGTATAATAAGTATTATATAAACAACAAATTTAGGACTTAACGTTCAGTGACAATGCAGCAACAGGGTACCGGCGAGTTAAAATGCAAGTATGATCCGTGTGCGGAATGTGCACAAAAAGACAAGTGCAATTAGGCCTATCGACATAGATTATGAATATGTATTTTAAATGTGTTTGCCCGAATCACTCCTTATGTAGCCTAATAGAAACGTTTTTTTTTTTTTAAATCATCAATAAGCCTATATGTATTACTGTATTTGCTTTTTTTTCATATTTTTGCCGGTGCTTTCAATATCCCCAATGTTTTTTATCAAATGTTCGTAATGACGATGTACAAAATGTCTGAGTTTTGTCTTACACCTTAAATTGTGAATTTCCATCCGCCCTTGTAGAGGCTTATTATGGGTTAGTCCTCATTGTCTGGTTAACTTGTTCCACTTGTTCAGACTAGCTAAACCACTTGCTGTTTGGTAAGTACAGATCTGCAGGATTTGCTAGACCGCTTTTAGTCCACTTGATGCGGACTACACTCGAACTCATACACTGCAATCGACCCAAAATGTTTTCTACAAATTCGGTGTTAGCATTATTTTTTTCTGAAGGCTATGAATTAATAATCACTTAATCATACACAGCATCTATAAAATAGACCATATGCGTTGTGACTTACTGCATTATCACTTGCGTTTGTTTTGCAGCCTATTCCTTTTAGAAAAAGTGTCGGTAATACTGAATTTTGTATTTAAACATTTGAGCAGGCTATGCCCATAGTTTGCACTTCCTGCTCGACTTGGTTGTGATTTTTTCTTTGCAAAGTATATTTATAATTGTTTCAAGAATTTAAAGCACACTTTCTGTCTTTTTTCATGTTGTATTCCTACATCTTGCTGTGTGGTGAAAATAATACTACAGATGTGGAGACAATAGCTAAAGTATTCTTAAATTCCCTGTGCGCTTGAATTAAATAAAGATACATAACTGTGAACGCAAACAAAAATATATTATGACCTGACAGCGCTTTGCATTTTAACCGTCTTTTAATGATTTGGCAGTGCTGAGGAAAACTTTCACAAATTTGGGGTATATTTGTAGCCTGAAGCTTATATATCGTGTTCTTCTAAAACAAAACTTTTCCCTTATTGTACCACGTTATATCATTCCTACTAGAGGAATATTGAGCCATGTATAAACTGCATTCCAGATATACTATTAACACACACACATACACACACGTCACAAAACGGTGCGAGTCTACCTAATGTTCCTTACGGCAAGACTTCGGACACAACAAGCATATGTTTCGCCGAAGTATTCCGGACAGAAGTTTTGGTTTAATTTTAATAAAATAATAGTTTACAAGTTACCCATGTGCTTACAATGTAGACATATGCGTTGGTTTAAAAATATAATACAAAAACTGTGTCTTCCCAAAGAATGTTTTTAAACTAGGTGAGATATAGGGGGTGAAAAATAAAGCTGATTACTACGGATCGAAGGAACTTTTTCTTTTAAAGTTGTGTGTGATAGTCCATAATACAGACAAGCATCTTCAACAACACACCTTATTCCAAGTATTTAAATGTATTATCCAGTGTCAGGAGCTCCTTGAGTTATTAGGGAGACGCGTTTTGTCTCCTTAAGTCAAATGTCTACCCAAAGTCTGTTTTTTGCTATGAATTGTCGTCCTAAGGTAGGTTACAGTATATATATATATATATATATATATATATATATATATATATATATATATATATATATATATATATATATATACTGTATATAAATACATACTGTATATATACACTTTTTCTGTATTTCTTTTTAAGGTTGCTGTGACAGGGTAGCTGTGCGGTGACGTCAGGTCAGAAGCAGGAAGGAAACACTGACACCAGATAAGTACTGCAGTTTCAAAACAAAAGAAACGCTGCGCGCCATTTATTTTAAATACAAAAATAAAATAAAATATTTAAACAAAAACACTTTGCTCACATAGCGAAACAAAATCACAAACACAAAATACAAAACAATACAATACAGGTCAGGCTGGGCAGTAATCTTCACTGATCCTATATTTACTTTTAAGTTTCGTTTCTCACTCGCTCCTCTCACTCTCTCTCTCACTCTCACTCTCACTCTCTCCGCTCTCGCTCCTAACACCCACACTGAGTGCAGAGAGCTGCAGGCTTTTATGCAGGTGACCATCTCCCGATTAGCAACAAATTAATCAATTAATTCAGGAGATGGCCACCTTCTGCACGAGTTTATTAATTACCGTGGATGGGCTACCCATCCACGCTACTAAACAATATAATAACAAAAAACACACGGCTACGCCGTCACATAACAAAACCATAACAAAATCCGCGGCGCTTCGCCGTCATGTATACATAATACAAAACAAAATTTATAACAAACAAATACAAAACAATTAATTGCACAAGGGCGGAGGGGAGACCCGTTCTAAAAATAAATAAACAAAACACTGTACAGGGCTCCTCGCCCTGTTACAGTAGCACATCTAGCTGCTATTGGAGGATCAAGTGTGTCAGAAACCTGCAGAAGAATAATGAGAGGCACACTTGCAAATAACTTAGCAATCCAAGCTATCAAACTTGGAACCTTAAGGTGTGTTTTTTTTTGTGTTTGTTTTTTTGAGCATTTGTGGACACTGCAGACTTTTCCAGCAGCAGCAGCAGTTTGATATTATCTATTATGGATTATGAAAGGTGTGTAATGTCCTGTAATAGTTGTGAGATGCATACTAGTCAATTCTGGTTACATTCCGTTTCTTTAAGCACTGGACCACTCAGCTTATAAACAGGTCATTTCCTCAGGTTATTCGCCTATTCGCCTATTTTAAAAAAAAACATTACGCTGCATCACGCTCAAAAAATCTAAACAGTAAAACTTATTAATAATTTTCTAAAACCATCAGAATAGATTGGTCATGTATGAGGCTATTCAATTCTGTTGGTAATAAAAGCACTTACAATATTTTTCTGTTTTATTTTTATGTGCAATATAACACGTATTTCGATTTTATATATCTTTTTTAAAACCTTTCTTTTCTAATCTTTTTGAATGAAAGTATATTCATTTGAAATATCACTGGGCTTTCCGATCCTGCCCAGACCAGACGGCACCAAGAGTCACACATTTTCAAAAAGAATGTGTGTGTCTGCGGCTGTGTGTGTGTGAGTTTTGCGTACATGTTTGATGGAAAGGAACCGCCCCCCTATTTAAGTCACAGAATGATCTATTTGAAGTCATTCTTCAGTTGAAGGAGAGAGAGCCCTAAAAAGACACTACACCCTGGCTGAATACCTGAGCAGGGTGAAAGACAAAAAGCAGAGGCAGATCCTAACCAAATACAGGCTCAGTGAGCACAGCCTGGCCATAGAAACAGGCCGTCACAGGCATACCTGGAAGCACAAAAATGACCGTTGTCATCACTGTCAACTACAACAAGTAGAGACAGAGATGCACTTTCTACTGCATTGTACAAAATACACAGAAAGAAGGGAAATTTTCTTCCAACAAATAAACAGTCTCTACAAAACATTCCCAGCCCTGCCAGACTCTGAAAAACTGCCCATCCTCCTCAGAGAGGAGTCCAGCTGTGGCCAACTGGCAGCCTAGTACACAGCCGCCTGTCACAGTCTGAGGGACAAACAGTGAGCTAGTTCAAATCTTGTTATATTTCATTATTGTTAATGTTATTATTAATAACGTGGTTATTTATATTTGTTTAACATTATTATTATCATTATTATTCTGTGTTATTGTCTATTTAATGTTCAGATACATTGCTTTTGCAATACTGTAAATAATGATCATGCCAATAAAGCACCATTGAATTTGAAATGAATTGATAGAGAGATAGAGAGAGAGAATTCAGGAAGGTCTTGTGTGTGAGTGTGTGTGTCCGGGGAGTTTTTTGAAAACTGTAAGACAGAACTTTTTCAGAAATTGTGCTTTGGTAGATTTTGTTTTGTTTTTTTGTTCTTTTATAAATATATTTAATTTGTTTATTTTTTTTTTTTTTTAACGATACACTTTTAAAATGACGAATGCTCAAGTTATACTGTGATTTATGTGTATATAATTGTTTACACGCATTTTAAATGTCGAATAAGTTGTTTTCTTTTGCTTTTGAGATACGCAATTTTAAACTTTCTCCTGTTTCAAATAGTGGTTTTTGAATGTGAAAATATCTTTTGGTTTTACCTGGTAAAAATATGTATACATCAAGCATATAAAATGTAAAAATCAGAGCGCCTCAAACCTTTGAACAACCTCATGCATCTTATTAAACAATGAGCTTGTAAATATGGACCAATGCAATGTGTATTTGCCATTGTTAAGATGGCAAAATAAGAAAAAGAGGCTTGCCTGGGCCTTGAAGCACCGCCAGTGGACTACTGAAGACTGGAAAAAGGTCTCATGGACCAATGAATCAAAATTTGAAATCTTCGTTTCATCACGCAGGGTTTTTGTACGCCGTCGAGTAGGCGAAAGGATGGTTCCTCAGTGTGTGACACCAACTGTCAAACATGGAGGAGGAAGCGTGATATTCTGGGGCTCTTTTGCTGGATCCAGCGTCGGCAACTTGCACAGAGTGAGTGGCACCCTGAACCAAAACGGCTACCACAGCATTTTGCAGCGCCATGCAATACCCTCTGGTATACGCCTAGTTGGTCAGGGGTTCATCCTACAGCAAGATAATGACCTAAAACATACCTCCAGGCTATGTCAGAACTACCTTAGAAGAAAAGAACAAGACGGTAGGCTTCAAATCATGGAATGGCCAGCACAGTCTCCAGACTTAAACCCCATCAAGCTGGTTTTGGGATGAACTGGAAAGGGTGAAAGCAAAGCAGCCTACAAGTGCAACACATTTGTGGGAACTTCTGCAACAGTGTTAGGAAGAACTTTCCGAACAATATTTGATTTCCAGTTTAGAAAGAATGCCACGAGTGTGTTTGGCTGTTATATCTGCAAAAGGTGGCTACTTTGATGTCAATAATTACGATTCCATGATTTCTTTTTTTATCTCCAATTGTTTATTTGTTCTATGCTTTGATTTTAGAGTACATTGAGACATTAAACTGCGTAAATTTCAATAAAAACTGAAAAAATGGAGGTGTTCTAAAACTTTTGCCCGGTAGTGTATGTTTATATACAGCTCTGGAAAATATTAAGACCACTGCAAAATTATTAGTTACTCTGGTTTTACTATTTATAGGTATGTGTTTAGGTAAAATTACCATTTTTGTTTTATTCTATAAACTACTGACAACATTTCTCCCAAATTCCAAATAAAAATATTGTCATTTAGAGCATTTAGTTGCAGAAAATGACAACTGGTCAAAATAACAAAAAAGATGCAATGTTGTCAGATCTCGAATAATGCAAAGCCAAGTACAAGGTTGTCCTGGAAGAAAACTTGCTTTCCTTCTGCTCTGACAATGTTCCCCTACTCTGCGGATTGTTTTTTCCAGCAGGACAATGCTCCATGCCACACAGACCCTGTCATGGCCAGCCCAATCTCCAGACCTGAACCCCATTGAAAACCTCTAGATTGTGATCAAGAGGAAGATGGCCATCAAACAAAGCCGAGCTGCTTTGAATTCTTGCGCCAGGAGTGGCATTATGTCACCCAACATTAATGTGAAAGACTGGTGGAGAGCATGACAAGACGCATGAAAGCTGTGCTTGAAAATCAGGGTTATTCCACCAAATATTGATTTCTGAACTCTTTCTAAGTTAAAACATTAGTATTGTGTTGTTTAAAAATGAATATGAACTTATTTTCTTTGCATTATTCGAGGTCTGACAACACTGCATCTTTTTTGTTATTTTGACCAGTTGTCATTTTCTGCAAATAAATGCTCTAAATGAAAATATTTTTATTTGGAGTATGGGAGAAATGTTGTCAGTATTTTATAGAATAAAACAAAAATGTTCATTGTACCTAAACACATACCATATTTATATATATATATATATATATATATATATATATATATATATATATATATATATATATATATATATATATATGTACTGTGCAAAAGTTTTAGGCGAGTGTGAAAAAATGCTGTAAAGTAAGAATGCTTTCAAAAATAGACATGTTAATAGTTTATATTTATCAATTAACAAAATGCAAAGTGAGTGAACAGAAGAAAAATCTACATCAAATCAATATTTGGTGTGACCACCCTTTGCCTTTTAAACAGCATCAATTCTTCTAGGTACACTTGCACACAGTTTTTGAAGGAACTCGGCAGGTAGGTTGGCCTAAACATCTTGGAGAACTAACCAAAGTTCTGTGGATTTAGGCAGCCTCAGTTGCTTCTCTCTCATCATGTAATCCCAGACAGACTCGATGATGTTGAGATCAGGGCTCTGTGGGGGCCATACCATCACTTCCAGGACTCCTTGTTCTTTTCTTTACGCTGATAGTTCTTAATGACTTTTGCTGTATGTTTGGGGTCGTTGCCATGCTGCAGAATAAATATGGGACCAATCAGATGCCTCCCTGATGGTATTGCACGATCGATAAGTATCTGCCTGTACTTCTCAGCATTGAGGAGACCATTAATTCTGACCAAATCCCCAACTCCATTTACAGAAATGCAGCCCAAAACTTGCAAGGAACCTCCACCATGCTTCACTGTTGCCTGCAGACACTCATTAGTGTACGCTCTCCAGCCCTTGGCGAACAAACTGCCTTCTGCTACAGCCAAATATTTCAAATTTTGACTCGTCAGTCCAGAGCACCTGCTGCCATTTTTCTGCACCCCAGTTCCTGTGTTTTCATGCATAGTTGAGTGGCTTGGCCTTGTTTCCACGTCGGAGGTATGGCTTTTGGCCGCAAGTCTTCCATGAAGGCCACTTCTGACCAGACTTCTCCGGACAGTAGATGGATGTACCAGGGTCCCACTGTTTTCTGCCAGTTCTGAGCTGATGGCACTGCTGGACATCTTCCGATTGCGAAGGGAAGTAAGCATGATGTGTCTTTCATCTGCTGCAGTAAGTTTCCTTGGCCGACCACTGCGTCTACGGTCCTCAACGTTGCCCGTTTCTTTGTGCTTCTTCAAAAGAGCTTGGACAGCACATCTGGAAACCCCTGTCTGCCTTGAAATTTCTGCCTGGGAGAGACCTTGCTGATGCAGTATAACTACCTTGTGTCTTGTTGCTGTGCTCAGTCTTGCCATGGTGTATGACTTTTGACAGTAAACTGTCTTCAGCAACCTCACCTTGTTAGCTGAGTTTGGCTGTTCCTCACCCAGTTTTATTCCTCCTGCACAGCTGTTTCTGTTTCAGTTAATGATTGTGTTTCAACCTACATATTGAATTGATGATCATTAGCAGCTGTTTGGTATAATTGTTTAATCATACACCTGACTATATGCCTACAAAATCCCTGACTTTGTGCAAGTGTACCTAGAAGAATTGATGCTGTTTTGAAGCAAAGGGTTGTCACACCAAATATGGATTTGATTTAGATTTTTCTTCTGTTCACTCACTTTGCATTTAGTTAATTGATAAATATAATCTATTAACATGTCTATTTTTGAAAGTTTTCTTTACAGCATTTTTTTCACACCTGCCTAAAACTTTTGCACAGTACTTTATATATATATATATATATATATATATATATATATATATATATATATATATATATATATATATATATATATATATATATATCCCAGATATATATATATATATATATCCCATTTGCATATATGTCTATAACCCTTTTTAAAACGACAAAACACTCAAAGTTTTACTATGCTTTCGGTGTGTAATTTTTAAATGTTGAATAAGTTGTTTTCTTTTTTGTATTTTTCTTTTTGCTTTTAATACCCTATTTTAAACACTCTCCTCTTTCATTAAGAGTCTAATAAGTTAACATAAGTATTTATAAAACTTGGGTAACCCACTGTCCCCTGATTACATAAATAACATATTAAATACTGATTTTTGTACATATCTTATAAAAGACGTAGAAGAAGTTTATAGGCATATATATGCCTATATTCAATAAGCATATATCAAATCCACGCCCCCAGTTTATATAGTTATAAATTCGTAAATCTACGCCCCCTCATTATATATTCATATATTCACAAATATATGGTCAAAACGATCACAAATCAGACGTTTGACATAAGCTATAGTAATATTACTACTGGAGTTGTTTTTTGTACCAGTTTTGACTATTTTATTTCCAACCAACGTTTACATGCAATGCTGGTTTCTAGTGAGAAATAGCACTCATGTAAACTGACCCAATGTTGGACGTCTTGCCTTTCTCCAAAAGGTATCCCACAATATATAACATTATATATGATAAACTTGAATTATCCAATTTTTTTTAAGCTAAACTGTATAAAAAGTAAAATAAAGGAAATTATTAATTTCATTAAGGTTCAATTAAGTAATTGAGAGCGGCTCACTTGAAACAAAAGCCAGCAGGACAGTGGATCCCCAGGACTAAGCTTGAGAACCACTGTCCTAGATGACCCCTGGTTTGCATTGCAACTGTTTTAACCCTGTATTGAATTAATAATTGTCTTATTTCAACATTTTCAGCTCTTAAAACTGGTGAAGATAAGTGTTCAAATAAATAGCTGACAGTTGGAATGAAAACCAGCAGACACAGGGATCCAGGACCAGGGTTTACAGTTACTCATCTTCAATATCTTCATATTTTTAATTCAATTTATTTTGTTCATATAGCATTGAATCAGAGCATTGTGTCATAAAAGTAGTAAATTCATGTCCTGATGTTTAACGTCAATGGTGAAAATGAAAAAGCAGGGGTAGGCAAACTTTGGCATTTTCAGATTATTCCATTGTGTTTCAATTAACGCTTAGGCCTAATTAGTGAAGTTCTGTTCTGCAACAAGGATAATTGCGTAAAAAGGGTCAAGTGCTTAGTTGTTGTTAAATCAAAGACCTGAAGTGGTTGCCTACCCCTGACCTCAATTAGTTAAAATTGCCCTGTGTTAAATTGATATGATGTTATTATGTTTATTATGAATGTGTAGTTTTGCAATGATCTTAACTGAAGTTAACCAACTTTAGTTGCAGAAAATGAGGCAACAGTGACAATGGAATTGATTGTAGCATTTGCAACAGGGGCAAACAGCATTCCTCCATGTGTTTCTGTCCTGCACCAACAATTGCACTTCTCCATCAAAATGAAACAATGCAACCAGAGGTACAACCAGGCAAATACATGCATAAACTGTCTAAAGCTACCCATCCATCAGATATATGAAGAATTTAAAGCAAAAATGCATTTTGCAGCACTCAAGGTTTCGGACAAGAATAACGTGTGATCAGAAACATAAAACTGGTAATGCTTATTGGTGTTTACTTCCTTTGTTTTTAAACCTGAAATGAAAAACCTGAAAATGTATTTAATTCAGATATGTGTACATTAATTTTCCATATATAAGAGTATATTTTATTGACTGGGTGTAGGAAAATCAAGTTGAAATGTTTCCTTTGTTAAAGAACACTGATTTATTTTCGTAAAATACATAGGCCTACATTTAATCAAACTCCAGCTTACCCACAAGTTGCAAAATATAAATTTAGTATTTGATGGTGAATGAGAACAAGTAAGGAGCCCCTGGCACAAAGAAAACCATCAAGTACTGGGTTTGTATATTTTGATTTATTTGTTTCAGGACTTTTATATAATTTATTTATTTTACACATAACTGTTTATGAAAGAAAAAAAAATATCCTGGATATTTCCAGCAGATTCTTTCAAACTGGTAGATGATCATTACATTTTGCTGTTTGATTATTATAGTAACAAAGTCGAACAAAAGCTCAAATCACAGGTTCCATTTTTTTGGAACTATTTCTGCATTGTTATAATTGTTGTTTTCAATGAATCACATTGCTTTACATAAAAACAATGTTAAATAAAATAGGTGTTTCCTTACACTGTAGTTCAATTTCATAGCGGAAACAAAATAATTTGGTATGCATTATGTCAAGTTGGAACTAGTTTATATAGTGTAAGCAAACACCTACATTTTAAACATGAAACTTAAAATATTTTTCTAAAGATCCCAACACCATATAAACAAAATAAATGAAGAAGAAACTTGAAAATGTGACAAAAATGCTCAGTATTAGTGTTTTCTGCAAAAGAAAATGATACTCTCCACTGTCCAAAGAAGCAAACTTATTTGTAATGCACCATGGTTGTAAATGTTAGCGGTTTGTAAATAACCTTTCATTTATTTGTGTACTATTGGGAGGAGCTCATCCGGCCCAGGGGATTTGTTTATTTTAAGAGCTCCTAGTCCCTTAAAATATTAAAGGATTTTGTGTTTTAGTTACCTAGTAGGACCGCTAGAGGGTTCACTTAAGTCTATTAACATTCAATATATGTGGGTACTACTACCTTATGTCACACCCCTGACCTATGTCCCGCCCCCTGAGTGTGTAGTGTCTGTCTGATGCTGTAATTCGAGACAGAAGGCTAAGTCAGAGCAAGAGACACAGACTATCCCCTGCGTTATATACTATATACTTATATACTGTATTATTCAACGGATTTCATAAATTCCAGATCTCGGTGGGACCTCCAGTTGTAAAAAGAATTAAACAAATTTACAATACCCAATCAATAGTAACTGGCTGATATGTTTAATGGTTTTAATTAATTAATACTTTAATTATCAATTACTTCCAACCAAGATCAATATCCAGAAAATTAAACACAGTCGAAGAATAACACAACACCGTTACATACAGTAGTCTACAAAGTTTATCAAAGTAATACGGTAAGAGATCATTAGCGTCAACATAATCAGTACATTAGATTTAGCAAAGGATAATATTCAATTAATATTGCATCTTAAATGTCAATCATAAGTAAAAAAAAAAAACAAGCATTCATCAATAATCTAGTTGTCTTTCTATAATAACAGCAATGTTCTTAAATCAATAGGATTGCATCAATACCTCTTTGAATATATATGGAAAATATAAAAATACAAACTCAGTAAATTCTAATTAATAGGATATTACAACATTGCAATTAATTTATTAACAATCTGTTGTTTTAATTATAAATCCCTTAATTAGAATCCACGGCACCTAAATTTAACACTCATTATATTTGTTCTTAAAATCTATATTTATTCTACACTCATTTTAATTTAGTAGATTGCTTCAATTATTTTCACTCTGTCTGACTGTTAAATTGTTTCCATCAGATATTACACTGGCCTCTGGTTCATATAGTACTGCAACGTATGGCCACACCCTGTTATACTTTATAACTCTCACTGTTTCTGCTTATAAATTTATTACATTCCCACATATATAGCCTTTTCACACTAGCACAGCGGAGCCGAGCTGAGCCCTCACGTTACGGCTAGTTTCACAGTGGTCATTTTGTCGAGCCAAGACAAGCCGGAACCGTGAAACTCTGGCCTGGCAAGATATCTGGTACTAATTTTGAGCAAGGCTGGGGGAGGGGGTTGACTCGTTCTGCCCGAAACGATAGAGTCTAAACCGCAGCGCAAAACAGTGTGAAAAATAAAAATAAAAAGGATTACAAAAAACAAAAGATCATAACAATAAAAGTGTCAGACCACAAAAAAAAAATAAAAATAAAGAAAAATATCTTGTTACGTTTCGATTTTGTTTTTAATATGCCTGTGCACCTGTGTCCACTGAGCAAGTGTGAAAAGGCTAATAGATTCTATCAAATCTCTTTTAGTTGAACTAGGAATTTGTGTCTTCCAGAGTCGATGCACGGTATGATTAAGTTGCCGTCTGTGCTTCCAGTTCCATCAGGGGGCCAGCTTGGAGTAGTTTGTCTGTATTCCTGGTCAGACAAACCCAGTCTCGCTCAGTGTCTGGTGGGAATCTCTTGCTGTAAAGGCCAAATCAGTTCATTAACTTATTGGTTCAACATTCGTTGACCTTTCCTCTTTCTTCAATGGCGATCCAATTGGTCGAGTTCTCTTGATGTGCTTTTTGTATTATTTAATTATGTTTCTCACAATTTTAACCAAATTAACTGGGATTTTCCTTTTGAATGTTGTGAAGAGCTATAGGTTAGGCTGTTGTCTGTAGCTCTTTTCTTTTCCTGACTGAAAAACTACAACAAACGCTGTCTCCCAGCACACAGAATTATTCTCATGACGTTATATATTCAGGTACTTTCAAGGCTTAATAATTCAGGAGAGGCTATCTCCCCCAAAACTTATTGGGTGTTACTATGGTGCTTAGGCAATTTCATTATGTATAACCTCAAATTGTCATGGTGACCAGAGGCCGATTTTTCCCAAACTATACTGTTTCAGATTTCTCAACTCCCTTTTACATTTCCAGGTTCTAGACAATTATAGCAAAGTTTAACCTTTGGTCCTACAGTTCTGTAAGGTGATGCATATATTGTAACACAGCAGGGAGAGGGGTTAATATCCTCCCTGCATAAAACATGTGCGTATGCACATTTGGTTTAATTATTTTAATTGTTTTATTGTTAATTATCCATCACCTGGTAGTGATTGTAAATTAGAACCAGGTGCAGGGATTAAAGAGGTGCAGTCAGTCTGCACAGGACTGCTGAGTAGAAAGAGACAGAAGGTGTGCTCTGTTTCCGAGCAGTCAAATTCTTGACATTCTTGGGTACAATTTGTATGATTAACAACTGGAACCAGTGTGGCTCAGTGAAGCTTCTTACCTGCTTAAGCTGTGCCTTTGGAATGTATATTACACCGAACTAATGCAAAGTAACCTAAGGTGTTTCAATGGATGTAGAATTAAATAACTGTGGAATGGCACCAGTACATATTGACTTTATTTGTGAGCCCTCATGTTAGGTTTCCTCATCTGAGTTAAAAAAAAAAAAAAAGGAAAACTAAACAAAAAAACTAAAAACAAAAGATTAGTAGGGATCTTGCATCACCCATGGTACAACAAAAACTTAGCATGTGAGTTGTTTGTGTTTTCACTTTTTTTGTACTGTAAGGAAATGGCTGTTACTTAATAATGCTTTCTCTGTTAAATGCCTATTGGATGAGGTAAAAGCTTAGATCTGTCCCAATATATTTTTACAATCGCACACCAAGACAGAAAGAGGTCCCTTCTTCCCAGCAATCATTTCTGTTTAAAAGTTAACTTTGGTTATTGTTAAATAGTTTGAGAGCCAACTGTGACTTTTACAACATCTCTTTTTAAATGTAATCACAATTGCTTTGATACGTTATTCATATGTCCTCAACCTTAAACACATAAGTTAAGAGATTTATTTTAACACGAGGCTAACGCAAAAGTCACTAAGACTGTACATTATGTAAACTATTCATATGATTTGCATTAATAAACAAACTGAGGTACAGCATAAACATATTACATTTAAATGTTTCTCAAGTCATTGAAGAAGTACTTACATAATTGTGACAAGCTGGCTCTAGTGGTTACGTCAGACCAGAAAGGAGTACACAGACAGACGGTGGTGATCAAACTGAGTCACGACAGCGCTCAGCGGTTTTATAAACAAATAAACAAACGGTTGACCAAAACAGAACACGACAGTTTAAGCCAAAATAAATAGACAAACAAAACAGTAAACAGACAGTGCACGAACAGACAAACAAACACGGTGAGTTTAAACTTATATTTACTTTGCTTTACTTGGTTTTACTTTCTCTCCTCTCCACACCTGTTCTCCATTCACCGAACACACAATGAATCAACAGTGAATGAAAATGTGTATCTATATATACTGTTGTGCCGGGATTCAATTAATTGTTCACTTGAATCCAAACTTCAATTAATTATGTGCAACCTCATGCGCACATATTATATACTTTAAATGCACGTGAAGTGAAGTGCAATACCGTGTCTAAATACAATTATACATTTTAAATAACTCGTGCTGCACACACCCATTTATATCCCGTGTAGCCAACTACAATACACCAACATTAACACACGCACATTACAACATATAACACACAAATGCACACAGGGGCGGGGCACATTGCCACAATAACATTTTAAAATGTTTGTTTTAGAAGAAAAGTGAAAACGACAACAATTCAGCACTAACAAAAACTTGCTGTTCAAATTCTTTACATTTTATTTGATTTATTCATGGGAACTCCCATCAGAATTACAATCATAAACATATTCAATCCAGGTGCTGCTTTTTATATGACAGCTATTTCACCGACACCAGTAATCAATTCCATTCCCAGAAAAATGGCCAAAAAATGTAATTAAAAAAGACTTTGAAGCATGTTCTCTTCTTCTAATTTCAAATGTCAGCACATATACCTGTATTTGCAGCATTTCTGAAACACATTAAAAAGAGAGGATTTTTTAAAATAATATATAAGTACATAAGAAAGTTTACAAATGAGAGGAGGCCATTCAGCTCATCTTGCTCGTTTGGTTGTTAGTAGCTTATTGATCCCAGAATCTCATCAAGCTGCTTCTTGAAGGATCCCAGGGTGTCAGCTTCAACAACATTACTAGGGAGTTGGTTCCATACCCTCACAATTCTCTGTGTAAAAAAGTGCCTCCTATTTTCTGTTCTGAATGGCCCTTTATCTAATCTCCATTTGTGACCCCCTGGTCCTTGTTTCTTTTTTCAGGTCAAAAAAGTCCCCTGGGTCGACATTGTCTATACCTTTTTAGGATTTTGAATGTTTGAATCAGATCACAGCGTAGTCTTATTTGTTCAAGACTGAATAGATTCAATTATTTTAGCCTGTCTGCATACGACATGCCTTTTAAGCTGTGTCCACACCTGAGCGATCAGTTGCTTATATGTGGACGTCCCTGCAACCAGTTGCGAACAGTTGGCAACCAGTTGCTTGAAGTAGAGCAGTGCTCTACT
This sequence comes from Acipenser oxyrinchus oxyrinchus, assembly GCA_030684275.1. Lineage (NCBI taxonomy): Eukaryota > Metazoa > Chordata > Actinopteri > Acipenseriformes > Acipenseridae > Acipenser > Acipenser oxyrinchus. The sequence continues at coordinate 65,014,528 of CM060247.1, read as the reverse complement.
TTCCAAGCAACCAGCTAAGCGACTTCTGTAGACAGAGGCGATCACGTGGCAATTCGCCAACTCTGATTGGTTCTTAGAATACTGACTGCACGACTTGCATATTAAGAAGCTCTAATTTTAAAAATGTCGGCGGTAAAAAATTTTTTTAACCGCTTTTACGCGGCTTTGTTTTTTTCTTTAGGGAATATGGCATTTAAATAACAGTTGAAAATCGCGCAGCTGCAAATGGCTTCATATTACACCACTTAGGATTAAGTCTATATGTGCTGTAATGTAATGCTAAGGATCTTAAGTAGGACTTCTGGTTGTTTTTTTGTTAGTTTTTTTCAGTGCTTATTTGATCTATTTTCAAGTTTTATGTAAATCGTTTTTTGGCAACAACTGCAAGATTTGTTATTTTTCTGTGGAGTTTAACTGCACTGGCAAGTTTTTTGTCTAATGTTGAAATTATTAAGGATAAAAGTGTTTATTTCAAGTTTTTGCAAGTGTGTCCAAAGTCTACACGAAGCTCTGGAATATTGGAGATTTTCAATAAAAAAATAAGACCTTTAGTCACGTGATATGATTTATGTTTATACACTATTATGTAGCCCCCAGGTATACCTGTAAATCATTTAGTTTCAAAAGATTAAATACATCCAAGTTATTACAAAAATGTTGTCAAATTGTCCAATACTACCTAATTTTACAGTACTATACAAATTAATATTAACTATTACCATGCCTGAATCTTTTTGGGAAATGTATAAAGCACAATATTCAGTGGGTGTGCTACTATAAAAACTATCCATAGATACAGCCTTATATCTGTAGTCAAAATCTTAATTAACATGTAAAGTCACTAAATATATTAGGTGAAAAAACATTTTGACCTTTGAAAAGTGCTTTGTACAAAGTACAGTATAAATTGCTTTTTACATGCATTTTTTTTTAAAGGTACTTCATAATAAATGATTACCTAAGCTATGAGAAATAGAAGTGATTGGAGTGGCCTGTAGAGCTTCCAGGAGTGAATAAGGCAGTTTAGGAGGTTACTGTTAATGTGTAACAAATACTTAATAAGATGTTTTTCTGTTTAGCCATACAAGCAGAGGCTGGACAAGAAATGTTTTTGCTACAACTTTTGTTGACAGTATTTACTGTATAGAAGTTGGGCATGGGCACCTGTATCAAAGGCTGTTAGTAGCCCAACATTTTTTTTTTTTTTTTTAATTTGCATTATGGTTTTATTTATATGATTCAGAATGAGAACTGCAAAGACTTCTCTGAGGATGATTTTTCAGTGATTGGCATCAGAAATGACGGTAAGTATAACCCTTATAAGTGTACAAAAAACATTTTATAAATCATCTTTAGTACAATATAATTTATTCTATATGTATTTGTAAGTGATTGGGATTTGACCATGCTGTTCCACAAACTGACAATACACGCATTCTTAAACTGCTGAAAGCTTATGATTTCCTGAAATCTATATTTTAACACTGCACTCAATGTTTTTTCTTAGGTTATATAAATAATTGAATGTCATGCGGTGGTAAAATGCTTAAATAAAGATTTTAACTTCAAATATAGCTATAAAACCTGTGGTTATGTCCTTGTACACTCGATGCACCCTATACAGACGTACCATACAGAGTACTACAGTAAATATCTCTACATATTAAATATATTAAAGTTGTCCTTAAATGAATAACTCATGCACAAGAAACTGTATTGTAACTTGATTTATGTAAATGCGTTGTATAGGGCAATCTAGCATGTGTATGTTGGTTATAATAGTTTATGACTCTAATAAGGCACTTGATTACAGTGTATTGAGCATGTGAGATGTTTGTGTTTTCACTTTTTTTGTACTTGCAACTAAAGACAATATTTAAATTGAAAGCCTCATTTGACTTTAAAATGTTGTCTACAGTGTAACCTGTAACCTCTTTGTGTCATCTGGATTATTATTTGTATTTATTTTCCCCCAGTTTTGAATGTCCAATTATGTTTTTTTCTCTGGCCAGTAGGGTTCGCTGTTGCACAATGCGGAGGAGTCCCTGTTGGTTTCCCATCGCCCACTCCGGGAGCATCAGAGCCAATGTGACGCCCCACTCGGGGTCTCCAGCAAAGTTCAGCCTCTTTGCACAGCATGGACGTGAACCGGCGCTGTCCAAGCTGTGCGACTCATCCTGCGCTCCCAGCGGCAATGCTTTAACTGGATGAGCCACTCGGGGACCCCCCCGCCATTCTCTATTTTAATTCCCTTTTGAAAGCACCACAAAGACAGATATTGAACAGAAGAATTGCTGTGGAATTTTAAGAAGATACAATTGATGCCATTATATAGACAATTGCAACCTTTTTCTATTCACTTAAATTACAAATCGCACAATTCCAATTTAGTGCATACTGGCAGGTGTTCATAATCTTTATGGTGTGTGAATCAAAGTTCTCTCTTCTGTATGAAAACCTGTTAGTCCAGGTGTTGGATCAAGATCAGAATAGAAAATGACCTACTATTACTATCCTTCAGTGTAAATAGAAGAAAGCTGACTGGGACACCGGTCAACAGCATTAATTTGGAGGAAGCCGGGGTCCTCAGCAACATTTTGCACAGATTCTCCAAAGATTCCTTGTGAAGCTGAGGAAAGGTCATACACTGAAAAACAAAACAAAAAACACAGGTGAGGAATTGAATATCCACACCATTAAAACTTTTTAAACATTCTGAAGGGTTCCCTAATTGATTTCCGTGGTGATTTATATTGCAATCTGTTCAGCACAACACGGTTTCTTCTGTTAATACTAAGTCACATCCATTAATTCTGCAATAAAATAGAATCTCAGTTAGATCATTTCTCATCATGCTACTATGGTTTGCGTGCGTAAGCCTTGGTTTACTATAAAGAACAGACAGTGGCAGACTCTACATGTACATGGTGTGATAAATTTTGTTGTGCTACATTTTCCAAAGAGCTAGTATCATAATTGAACCTTTGCAGGTTTTTCATTATGAACAATTTTTGGTGTTTTTGTTTTCCTGTATCGGAAAGACCCAACCTATCAGGCTGAACATCTTAGTTTCAATCCAGAAATAAAAGTATCAAATTACTTCCAGCCACCAAGTTACATGAAGCGGTCTTGTATTTGTGAAACAGTACTGTGAACAGGAGAGAATTAATCTAAACTGTAAATCTCGACTACGTAAGGTTGGTGGTATGCCTTCACAGGGACGGGCCAACTGGATGGAAGTCAGTCATCTTGGTGAAAGAGCGTAGCTATAACAACAGCTGAACAACTCTTTGTGATCAGCTGTGGACTGCACGCCGATTGGGTAGAGCATGGCGCCGTACTGATCACGGGGTGTTTAGCAGTACAAAGGGGACGCAGTTACATGAGTATGGCCCTTTACATTGACACGTTAGCAGACCGGAGCGCTATTGTTTTGCTGTTGCTTTTGTATGAGCAGACAGAGACGGATTCGGGAGGTGAAGCCACGGAGCGAGCACTACCACCCGGCGCACCTGCACTACCACATCACTTCAGCCTGTTACAGCACCACGGAGCACAGCCTCTTGCACCCTGGAACTGTATTTATTGTTTATTACATTATGATTGTTTGGGACTGCAAGCCCATTGTTTAATCCCAGATATCATTGCTGGTAGAGGGGATCGTTTATTTTAAATAAACCAGGACAATTATTGTAAATACACCCTCTTTGTGGACATTGTTATCCTTATGCACCACTCACATCCTGACAAGCACTGACATGTATTTCAAGTGAACCGGGAATATAGGAAAACTACAGAAAAGTCACCAGAAAACATCCTGCAGGTTATAACATATACTGTATATCCTCAAATTAACGGCAGCATTTGTTTTAAATTGCCTTAAAGAGCTGCAGCTTTTATTCGAGGGTGGCGGCTTTATTGGAAGTAAATATTTGATCAAGATATCATCCATTGTACAAGAGAGGAGAAGTAGCAGAATGTGCATGGGATTTGCTCCTTCCCATTAAGACCAGTGTAGGGCCAGAATGTGGTACGCATACCCGTCTAACACAAGAAAATTGTACACTGTCAATGCTGTACTACTGCACAAAACACTACGAACAAGACAAACTGTAGTTCACTCACAAAATCGTATTTCTTTACAGTGTTAGATAACCCAATGTGTGGCTCATCAGTTAAAGTCACATACATTTGCTGAATTGTGAAAAAAAATGATATATTAAAAAAAAAAAAACTTTAAGAATCGACCGCAGCATGGGCAAGGAGTAGGATGCATATGTAAACTGCTCAGCAAATTATTATATATTTTTTTACTAGCAACAGTTTTTACAAAAAACTGTGTGGATGCGACAGCATGGGAGAAAGTACAAGAGGAAAAGTACAGAGCAATTAGAAGCAAGTAAGGAGAAATTACATCTTTAATTGTAAGCAGATATTACATCTTTAATTGCTTTAACCAAAAAACACTGCAGCTTAAAGTCTAACAGCTGCGTGTCTTTTTCTGATAACAAGCTGAAACTCAGAACAGCTGATTCAAATTCGCCGTCGTTCTGAGACACGGGGGGAGGGGCGGAGCCAGCAGCAAAAAGAACACAATAAAGCCAGGCACTTCTTCCTGCGATAGCGTGTGGATGCAACAGTGTGGGAGAAGTACAAGTGGAAAAGTACAGAGAGTTACAAGCAGTTTGAAAGAACGTTGACAGCTACAGAAGCTAAACTAAACTTCCAAAGAAAACAAAAAAAAAAAATAACATGGTTTTCAAGCCAGTAATCTGTGACAGCTGCATGATGTGGGAAATCAGAGAAAACCCAACAGAGCTCAACCAAGTGTGTGTAAAGTGCCGCACGATCTAGGACTTGCTTAAACTAGTAAGTGTGCTAGAAATGGAGATGCAGGAAATGAGACAGCAACAGGAGCCTGAGGAGCTGGCACACCCACAATTCATGGAAGTCTGCACCCCTAGCAGACTGAAAGCCACCAGGGAGACAGAAGAGGGTCGAAACAGCTGGGTTCAGATAGGCAGAAGCAGGGAAAAAAAGAAACTTCGTCAAACACAACCACCAGAAATCAAAACATCCAACAAATTTGAGCCACTTCAAAATTTAGATGATCAAAACCAACATCAAGAGAACGAAAGGAACAACATCCAAGACCCTATAAACAGTGCTGCCCAGGCAGCAAAAAGAAGGGAGGTCATGATTGTTGGGGGCTCCATATTGAGAAACACAGCAAGTTCAGTTTGCAGTTTGGACCCCCTTACTACAACAGTGTGCTGCCTTCCAGGAGCCTCTGTCACGCACATCACTGAGAATGTGGACAGGCTCCTAGAACGAACAGGAAACGACCCAGTAGTAGTCATCCACATCAGTACAAACAACATTGGAAGAGACAGACCAAGATCCCTGCAAAACAAATTCAGAGAGCTAGGAAGGAAATTAAAAGACAAGACCAAAACTGTGGTATTTTCTGGGATACTGCCTGCACCTTGCAAAGGACCATATGGACAGCTGGAAATACAAAATCAAGCTAAGGTTTACAATTTTAGAAAAAAATATGAAGGTATGACAGAGACTAACAGAAGTAGATTGGAGTAAAATAGAGAAAACAGCCACAGAAAAAGGATGTCTGTTTTTAAAAAAATGTAGTACTAGCGGCGCAAAACAATTACATCCCAAAAGTAGACAAATCTAAATCTAAAACAAAATGGCCAAAATGGTTTAATAGATCAATTAAAAAAAAAATATTCAGCGAAAAAAGCACTTTTCAGAGCGTTTAAAAGGGACCAAAAACAAAGTACACAGAAAGAGTACTTGAGAACTGCAAACGCAAGTCAAAAAGGAAGTTAGAAATGCCAAGAGAGAGATAGAAATTAACATTGCTAAGGGGGCTAAAACCAATTCCAAAATATTTTTCCAATATTATAACAGCAAGGGAACATTCAAAGAGGCGGTTAAATGTCTAAGATATACAAATGGCAAAATCATAGACGAAGAAAAAAATAGCAAATATATTAAATGATTACTTTTCACAGGTTTTTACAACGGAGGATACGAACAACATGCCCCACATGTCGACCTGTTCCTATTCAGTTTTAAATAACTTTAGCATAACAGAGGCAGAAGTGTTAAAGGGACTAGGAGCTCTTAAAATAAACAAATCCCCTGGGCCGGATGAGATCCTCACAACAGTACTCAAAGAAATGAAAGAAGTTATTTACAAACCGCTAATCAAGGTTATGCAACAGTCTCTTGACACAGGGGTTGCACCGACAGACTGGAGAATTGCAAACGTAATACCGATCCACAAAAAGGGAGACAAAACCAAACCAGGTAACTACAGACCAATAAGCCTGACTTCTATTATATGTAAACTTATGGAAACTATAATAAGATCCAAAATGGAAAATGACCTATATGGTAACAATATCCTGGGAGACAGTCAGCATGGTTTTAGGAAAGGGAGATCGTGTCAACTAACCTACTTGACTCTGCTATTCCTCATCTACATTAATGACTTAGATTCTGGTATAGTAAGCAAACTTGTTAAATTTGCACACAAAAATAGGAGGAGTGGCAAACACTGTTGCAGCAGCAAAGGTCATTCAAAATGATCTAGACAGCTTTCAAAACTAGGCAGACACATGACAAATTACATTTAATATAGAAAAGTGTAAAGTACTGCACACAGGCAACAAATGTGCATTATGAATATCATATGGGAGATATGCAAAGAATAGCGACCAGAATTATCCCGGGTTTAAAAGGCATGTCGTATGCAGACAGGCTAAAAGAATTGAATCTATTCAGTCTTGAACAAAGAAGACTATGCAGTGATCTGATTCAAGCATTCAATATCCTAAAAGGTATAGACAATGTCGACCAAGGGGACTTTTTTGACCTGAAAAAAGAAACAAGGACCAGGGGTCACAAATGGAGATTAGTTAAATGGGCATTCAGAACAGAAAATAGGAGGCACATTTTTACACAGAGAATTGTGAGGGTCTGGAACCAACTCCCCAGTAATGTTGTTGAAGCTGACACCCTGGGATCCTTCATAAGCTGCTTGATGAGTTTCTGGGATCAATAAGCTACTAACAACCAAACGAGCAAGATGGGCTGAATGGCCTCCTCACGTTTGTAAACTTTCTTATGTTCTTATGTTCTTATGTATCCGCTCTGCACTGCACACACCTGTAATCACTCACCACTTTGCCACAGACTCATAGTAGGGAAGTTACTAAAGTCTCTTTTTACCATTTGAGAAATATAGCCAAACATAGACCAATTATTTCTGTATTTGATGCCAAGAGACTAATGCATGCCTTTGTTTCATCTAGAATTGATTATTGTAATGCACTTTTTTCTGGTGTCCCAAAACTTGCAAGTTGTTCAGAATACCACAGCTAGAATTCTGACTAAAACCAGGAAAAGTGAACATATTCCCCGTTGGCCTCTTTACACTAGCTCCCTGTGCAGTATAGAATTGATTTTAAGATTTTGCTGTTAACTTACAAGGCCCTGAATGGATTAGCACCTAGTTATTTGCAGAAGTTACTGACCCTGTACCTTCCAGACCGTACTCTGAGATCACAGGATGCAGGGCTGCTGGTTATTCCTTGGGTCAACAAAAGCAACATGGGAGGTAGGACTTTTTCTTGTAGAGCACCTAAATTATGGAATGCTCTGCCTTCGTTTGTCAGGGAAGCTGGGACTGTTACAGTTTTCAAGTCAAGACTAAAAACGCACTTTTATAAAATGGCTTTTATATCTTAGTGGGTTTTAATGTACCTTTAAAATTGCTGCTTTTGTATTATTATGTGTATACTGTTATTTAAATGGTCTGACTGTGGCAGTTGTATGTGTGACATGCTGTACAAATGTATTGTGGTTTGTTCTTATTTCTGCTATGTACTGTACAGTGATTTGCGATACCTTTATATAAAAAGCGCTATATAAATGCAATAAATAAATATATGAATAAATACATAAATAAATAAAATTTGGCAAATTCTCTGGGTATAATCTAAATCTTCATAACAGCGAATTGTTCCCCATCAACTCGGCTGCTATAAATTATCCTCGCTCCACCTTTCCTTTCAAAATTGCTTCCAATAAATTAACATAATTGGGTATCACAGTAACACCTTCCTATAATGACCTCTTAAAATCTAATTTCACTTCATTACTGGAACACACCAAACAAGACTTTGTGTGTTACCTTTAACGCTTGCTGGCCGTATTAACTCTGTAAAAATGAACATGCTACCTACATTTTTATATGTCTTCCAGTGCTCATCCCCAAATCCTTTTTCAACTCAATTGTTCAAAGTATCTCCTCTTTTATTTGAAACAAGAGGCCTTCTCATATTCGCAGAATCTTCCTGCAGAGGCCAAAGCCTTTTGGAGGATTGGTGCTGCCTAACTTTCAGTTTTACTACTGGTCAGCTAACATTCATAGTATTGCCTACTAGTTACACTGCCATCGTCATCAGGCTGGCCCTGCATGGCTATGTATGGAAGCTGCTTCATGTCAGTCTACATCTCTATCCGCTCTGCTCTATTCCTCCTTAACTCTTTCTCTCTCAATTCAGTACTAACCCTCTAGTTCGACAGTCTCTCAGGATTTGGTCACAGTTCAGGAAACACTTTGGCTTGCAATCTATCTCTATATTTTCCCCCATTGATGCCAATCACCTGTTCCCTCCTACTCTGGGGGATCTGGCATATCTAGCACAAAAAAGGTATTAAGTCTCTTAAAGAATTGATAATAATTTTGCATCTTTTGACCAACTTTCCCAAAAATGTAATCTTCCCAGAACTCATTTTTCTTTTAGCCACAGGTGTTTATTCAAGAGCGCCGTTAATTTGAGGATATACGGTAGACATGAAATCTCTTAAAAATAAAACAATTCACCAAAGTTTGTAGGGGTACAAAAATGCCACATTACATTTACTGACACATTGCTCTGGCTATTGAACTAATTTTAATCATGTAAGAACTTTGATCAAATGTGAACCTGTAAAAGTTGCTAAACCTTGTAAGTAAAGAAACAAAAAATAACAGAAACGAAACTTAGAGGCAAAACAATAATCACAGTACTTCTTTTATTCTAGCATGGGGTCTTCATTTAAGAAAATTAATGTAACTTCATGGTATTTTGTGTTTCCTGTTCATAGCATAAACATTTAGCATGTGAAAGAGATTCACCCATATTTCATCCTAGCATTAAAATATTTCATAATATTTCACTGCTTCCTTTGCAGCCCAAGTAAGTCTGTTTGTTAATAGGGTACTAAATCATTAAATGCATCAAACTAGGATGGCTGGGTAAGGTGGCTCCAAGCCACCCTAAAAGTAGCAAGTGTAAATAGGGTACTAGTTTCTATTGTTCATATTTAGTGCAGCGGGTATTAGGACCCAAATGACTCCTATTACTGCACAAAATGTGAAGCTCTAGTGGGGTCTTAATACCTGTGAGCTTTGACAGGAAGCAAAACATAAGATAATTGTGCTTCAGCCAATCGATGAAGAAAACTATTTCTGGAAAACAGAAATAACAGAAAAAAACTAAAAGGAACTTTTAAAATCTTTGGTTATTTAATCTTTACCTGTATATTAAGTCCATAGTTAATTCCACAATTCTGACAAGGTAAGGCTATGCTTTGGATGTGAAGGATGGAATGACACAAGTTCCACGGCTTACTTCTGAAATTAACTTATCAAATTAACTTATCAAAGGTGATGGCTTACAGACCAATATTTAATCAAAATGTCGTTAAATTATTATTTTTACCTGTGATACCAGAATGAGCTGACAGTGCTCTATGGAAAACATCTAATCCTGCCTGGCCCATTGATGTAGGAAATAGACAATCCTCAAATGGGGGTACAGGCATCATGTGACGGGAACCTTGGTGCTGTATGGTCCTTGGTGCTTCACTGTATGAAGGAGGATAAAATGCCTGTAACTGCCCATAAAAACCTAAAAAGAAAAAAAGAAGACAAAAAGAAGCTGCATGCATTCTTTTTTATTATCTTTCTGTACTATAATGGTTTGCTACAAATATTGAGAATGACAGGAACAGGAACCATGTCTGCTTCCTATAGATCTGTGAGCGCACCTCAATCCTGACCTGAACACCCCCTGCCATTTATTTTTCTCAATCAGGGACTTACAAATTCTGGCAAATTGTGTGTTTATGATGTAGATCTATAATATAAACATAGGTTAACATTTTAAAAATCATGTTACAATATGGCAAGTTGACTGCCAGGTTCTGGGTTGCTATGCTAGCATAATATGTCTTGGTACTTTGTTTGAATTTATAACACAAACATTTTTCTGTGATATTATAAATATGTTAGGTTTATTTTAGGGAAGTTACTGAGGAGATAGACTGTGAGATATGAAGGTTGTGGTCCCCACGATTTCGTTAAAAGGTGTAATCTGTTACTCAATAAATATTTGCACAATAAAAGTACGTACTAAAAATAAAATGTCAACATAAGAAGATCAACATATTTTAAAATGTGTTGGTGAGCACGAAACAGGTGATTTTGTGCCGGATGCGGTAAGACGGACTGACCCTTGGTCATATGTTTACAAACAATTAACAGAAGGTCCGGATAAAAAGAAAGATAAAAAAGAGGTGAAAATGATCATTTGAGAGAGTGCTCAATATTACTATCGAACACAACCTGCAGGAAACGAAATACAAAATGTAAGAAAACACAACAATTGAAAATAATGACTCAAAAGAATAATTACAAAACAAAAAAGGGATGACGCAGGGTCTGTATGCATCCCATCGGCAGGCATGTCGTATGCATACAGGCTAATAGAATTGAATCTATTCCGTCTTGAACAAAGAAGACTACGCGGTTATCTGATTCAAGCATTCAAAATCCTAAAAGGTATAGACAATGTCGACCCAGGGGACTTTTTTGACCTGAAAAAAGAAACAAGGACCAGGGGTCACAAATGGAGATTAGATAAAGGGGCATTCAGAACAGAAAATAGGAGGCACTTTTTTACACAGAGAATTGTGAGGGTCTGGAACCAACTCCCCCGTAATGTTGTTGAAGCTGACACCCTGCGATCCTTCAATAAGCTGCTTGATGAGATTCTGGGATCAATAAGCTACTAACAACCAAACGAACAAGATGGGCTGAATGGCCTCCTCTCGTTTGTAAACTAATGTTCTTATGTTCTTATGAATATAAACTAAAATTGGATTACATATGTGGTCAATTACGAATGTAGAAAACTCAAATGGAAAAAAGGAAAGTGCACATGATAATATAATGTAATATTAAAAGATGAGAGAACCAACTTACAAGGGCTAAATAAGACTACAGTAATAATAATACCATATGGGAGATACTGAAATTGAATAAGGAATCTATGAAAAAGACGTAGGAGTTTATGTTGATTCAGAAATGTCTTCATCTAGACAATGTGGGGAAGCTATAAAAAAGACCAAAATGCTCGGATATATAGTGAAAAGTGTTGAATTTAAATCAAGGGAAGTAATGTTAAAACTTTACAATGCATTAGTAAGACCTCATCTAGAATATTGTGTTCAGTTGTGGTCATCTTGCTACAAAAAGATTATTGCTGCTCTAGAAAGAGTGCAAAGAAGAGTGACCAGAATTATCCCGGGTTTAAAAGGCATGTCATATACAGACAGGCTAAACTTTCTTATGTTCTTATATAGATGGCTTTGGTGTCTGCTAAAATGCACTGACTTTCTTTGCTAAATGAAGCAGTTATGAAGGGGATAAACAATGTTCAATGTTTAAGATGGCTGACCTATCTAACACTTGACATGTACAAAAAACATGAAATGACAGTAACTGTCCTGATATGGGTTTTTAAAAACAGCCCTGCACCTTCATTAATTTTCAGTTTGCCACAAGTTACCTCAGACAATGTTTAACAGCTTGGTTAAGCACAAACGCTTTTAATCGAATTCCAGTCACAAATAACTGCTTCTTTGTTTTAGAGATTTGTGGGCTTTTTAAAGTTTTACAAACTTTAACCAAACAAACACTTGATACAAGAACTGTCAAGCCCCATTGTCATCAACAGTGGAACTATTAACTGTCAAACACTGACAAGTATTTGAAATGGTGTGTCTCTTACCTTGAACATGGATGCCATTGGGTTGCACTGGAGAATTTGTCTGGTAGGGTTTCAGGCAAGGCTGTGAGTTCTGCTGGATGTGGGGTGGCTGAGGGGTTCTGCTCTGCATCATGATTTGGGGAGCAGGGATTCTCCTTGGGCTGGTGTGATGAGGAGATGGGGCTGTAAACCTGCTAGACATGGAGAAGGACCACATCTGAGTTTTCAGCTTTGCAGACATGCATGTTGTTTATCTTCAATAAACTTAAATAAATCCACCTAAAAAACCCCAAGTGATAAAGAACTCCAAAGGTAGTAGGCATTACCAGGAAAATAGACTAGCCTTATACACCGGATTGGGCTTCATCTTGGATTATGCTTCAGATAAGGTTTGAGGGGGCAAAGAAGTAAAAAAGAAAAGGAAAAGAATAAGGTTCATAAAGAAGCAGTGCATGCTGCTCTCAAAAGAGATGGAAGACATGTCAATGCCCTGACCTTTCATATCCAAGAATTTCTTTCAAGCATCTTAATGAATATGATTTTTAATGACCATTTTGGTAACACCAGAGCTCCACAACAGGCCAAAGCTTTCATTATGTATGACGTGGTTGTGTGGGTGTGAAAGGGTAGCGTGTTGGCCGTAGAAAACAAAACAAAGAAACAAGGCACAAGAGCCAAAAAAAAAAGGTTTACACAAAATAACAACTCAGGCTGGGCAATGGCCGTCACTGAATTGCAAAAACACAGTGCACAATCTCACCCTAAACTCCTCTACCAAACAAAGGGTTTTTGCTTCCTTTTATACCATGTGGCTGGGACTTGATTGATAATCAACTGTTTAATCAAGACACAGCCGCATTCCACATGTGGTATTGACAGGGATGGAATTAACCTCATCCCTGCCAAACCTAAATAAAAATACACCATTTATAAGTGCAGTGCTTCTGCCCTGTCACATGGGATGTTCAATATTCTTTCGGAGACATATTCACATGTAATACAAAATACATGCCAATTATACAGGGGCGTAGCTAGGATTAGATTTTTACTGAGGCAAAAAAAAAAGTTGAACAAACCTCTTGCAGATCCTGTTCACGTTACAAAGGTAAAAGTTATCATCTTATAAAGCCTGGAGACTTTTTGCAAACTGCAAAGCAATATTAAGTCCCTTGGATGATGATGTTAATGTTAAAATTTGATGACCCATATTATTTTAAAGATTAAAACTAATTGTCTCCCAGCAAAACCACAGCAACCTAAAATGACCACATTCACACTGTCAGAAATATGTGATTTTAAAAGGACAATAATATACATCAATATTAATAAGTAGATGGGTTCATACCTTTATTGACTTGCATTTGGTTCACTGCTACTTAAGTTGCCTTGCACTGCTGGGACTGGTAACTGCTGCTGACTGGTAAGACTGGTGCTGACACTGCTGGGACTGGTGCTGACACTGCTGGGACTGGTGCTGACACTGGGACTGGTGCTGACACTGCTGGGACTGGTGCTGACACTGCTGGGACTGGTGCTGACACTGACTGGTGCTGACACTGCTGGGACTGGTGCTGTTTGTGTACAATATTTGTATGACTCTATAGTACTTTGACAAGGTATTCACCAAAAATAACAACAATAATAATAATAATAATAATAATAATAATAATAATAATAATAATAATAATAATAATAATAATAATAATGTGATGTTCCCACCTCTGAATGCTAGATCTCCTTTGAACGTTTACACAGTTTCTCAATCAATTCTAATATTCTTTTGTCAGTATAAATCGATGATAGGTAGTAGTACAGTACTTCAGGTGGGGGAAACCAGTCGCTGAGGTCCCGGTGCTGCCTAGCGCACAGGCCAGGTCAATATAGATGCAAATACACAGCCACTATGCTATAATAAAACGCTATGCCAGTGGTACTCAATTACATTCTCTGGCGGGCCAGATAAGGACATTTCCAAACCTTGGAAAATGTCCACAGGGGCCACAGTGCGCTCAAGATGTGCGTAGTGGTGGGGGGTTGTTTAAATGGTCATGAAAATCTGACTATCCAATCAGACTTTACATACAGTAACAAAACGTTGCAACACTGCACTTGCACCAATCAACTAATACATCTCAGAAATAACTACTTAACAAGATACAATGTTTGATCACCATTAATAATAAAAATATTAAGCAAATATCATTTCCTGACCAGTATTCAAACGACATCTTGCAAACAAACAATTATACAAATCTCACTCTAATGCTATTAAAACAGCATGTTATTCATTTTAATTCTATTAAAACTAGAAAATGTTCTGACAATTACTGTGCTGCAAGCATTCAAATTAACTAACGAAAGCTGTTCTGTTGTATAAGCATCTTACTAAGCGCCTGATTAAAAGTGTAGCACGGTGTCTAAATATGCATGTTCAAGCTCAAATGTGTTTAAAAGTAAATGAAAAGTTTCTAAATTAAATACATGGCATGACAGTAAACAGAGGGGGAAATAAACTTAAGCGCATATCCACTGTGTCATCTTTGAGAGGCATGCTGCAGGTGCATTTCTTACTGTTGCCAAGCAGCTTTTTTTAAGCCTAAATAAAAGATCTTTGACAGGCTCGGTTTCTTCGGCCAATTTCCTGTGACTGAACACTTACTGGTGGCCGCATTGCTAATTTTCCTAACAATACTTAGTTTATCATATGCAAAATATAAGAAATATAGACATATGCACTTAAGTTTTTTTTTCATGTATTTCTATAATAAAACCAAACTGTTTCTCATTTTAAACATACAGCAGCCCCGCTCAACTTCCCAAGACTTTCTACAATAAACTGGAGACAAACATCTGGTGTTTTGGAAGATTTAAAAAAAATACCTAAGCTAAAGTACATTACTAACGTAGTTAAGTTAAATGAACACAACAAGTACTTTCACTTTCCTGTTCCAATCACATGCTGCACAATTCCCAGCTAAATCTTACAACATTAAAGCAATTTCCAATACTATTTATCTTAATATGTAAAACTGTACTATTCCAGAATAGGTTGTGTTGTTAAGGCGTTACAGTGCTACACTGAATTAACTATAAAGCAGAGGATGTCAAACTTAAAATTATACACTTTCCACGTGTGTATTTCAGGCAGAAACAGTACATAAGTAGATATCGTTTTTTTTCTTTCTTTTTTTATCCCTGCCATTGTAGTTTCTTCGCAATAAACAAAGTGGCAAATTACACATTTTCATGAAGTAATACAGCATTACTGGGGTTTACTTTTTTTTAAGCTGTACATGCAAGTGAAAACTGTCAAATTTAAGTTTAAATAAACTCTTAAAAAAATATATGTGGAAAAGGTGGCGTTGTACAAAACCCCCCACAATTTTCGTTTATTACTCTCCTCATAACAGAAAATAGGATCACAACAAAACAAAACGTTGATCACTATACGTAGCATTTACCTTTGGCCAGTGTCTGGAAAGTGTGAAGCACTTTCGAGCGACGTGCATTACCTGCAGCTGTCTGTATCCCTCGATTCTGACTCGCTGCCAAATCTGAAGCATCACTTTGTTGTTGTTGGTTTTTATGTTAATCTCACACATCACTTGCCATTTTAGACACATACGTAGATTTTTGGCTTTGAATTAATGTGCAGCAATGTTTGTAAGAATATTCAGATTGTTTCACCGCACTGAAGAAAATAATATTACTACCGCTGTTTTCATATTGCACGAAGCCTTCTCCGTCTCATTGCTCAACCAAACTACGTAAATGGACGGAGATTTGTGACGTATGCCAAAATGATAGCTCATCAGAAATAAAGCTTGGCCAATCAGCTGACTTGTTCTTGTATTAGGCTGCCAAAAAAACGATTGTTAGGGGAAACAAATACCCTGTAGATTACGGTGATTTTATAATCTTGCGTATCAGCAATTTCAGCTTTTGTAATGAAGGACAGCTGATGCTTGACGGGCCAAAAGAAAGGCTCTCGCGGGCCGCCTATTGAAGAACCCTGCGCTATGCTATATCAGGTAGGGTGATACTTGGACAAGCTGACTGTCCAGTTAAAGTGAGAAGAAAAAAAACATACAGCCAGCTATCCCGGTTTAGCTACACATTTAATGTCATCATAAAAACAGGTTCTTGGATTTTTGCTGTGCTGGCGTCAAAACATTCTACATGGGGGGGAATTTTTTTTTTTATCAAAACGTATTGCAGCTAAACATCACATTGCGCAGGGGAAAAACAACAAATATAAATGATAAATTCACTTAACATTGAGTCTTACCAAGAGTTGGCTTCTTTAGAAAGAAATGTGTAATTGGTTGTTTTTTTCTCCGTTTCAAGTTAGTGCTGCACTGTAAACCAGAGTAGCCTACAGAGTAACTTGGGAAACTGACTAATGAGAAACGGCTTTGTGGCGCGAATTTGACATACCCCAGTGTCTGTACAGCCCGAGATCACAGTAATATGAAGAAATTAAAAATAATATTTTATATATCTCAATTTTATACTGTTAAAAAATAAAGTGAGTACGTTTTAGTTTTTTTTATCTTTTTTTTTCGTCTTCACAATTAAGAATTAAGCCGATTTTTAACGAGGCGGTCGCCTCGGCTGCCTCAATGGACGCTACGCGCCTGTTATATCTATTAGAGAATAATTAATGATACATTTAAAATGTAAAAAAGAAAACAGCCTACTGAATTTAGTTCAAAATGTAAAGTTGTTCTACATCACAAGAAAAAGGGTACCAGTGATTATGTTGCTAGTGTTTGTGCCTGTTAGACTGTTAGCACTCCTTTGAGAGGCTTGACTGTAAACAGTTTTGGACAAGGTTTATTTACATAGTATCTAACGTCAAAGGACTAACTTATTCCACTTATACCGTATCTACACTACATAAGTACCGAAATTAAAACAATCAATTATCTTGACAAACCTGGATTCACAGCACCCATACCATTGCTACTTGTTGGCAGGATAAATCTGGAACTGGAGAGTACGCACCTTTCAGTACAGATCTGCAGCTGATTAGCATTCATGCTGGATGTGCTTCAGGCTTGATTCCAAATGCTTGATTAATTTTTAAAGCGCAGAAGCAAAAAGGTGACTACCATGGAGAAATGAACTATGAGAATTTTGAGAAGTGGATGCAGATAATAAATTACCTCAATCCTCTGTTATATCTATAGCTACAGTAAATAACCAGACAAGTAAAAGTATACAGAACTGCTATCTAACTTTGTTTTTAATTAAATTTAACTGCACGTGGATCTAACTGTTTTTTTTAGACAGCATTTGTTACCTAAATTGAAACATTGTCAAGCATAGCTTATTAAAAGTAAGCTCTTTATATAAAACCACGATGACTTTCTGCCAACCATAAAAAAATAACCTATAAAACTAGTTTACCCATACCCATCAAAAACTGAAATTCTTTTCTTCCCCTCCCCCTCTTTTCCACCACCCTGCCCCACCATCTCATTCCCTCCCTTGTCCCTCATTCCATCCCGCTCTGCTCGTAACCTCTGTGTCATCTTCGACTCTACCATCTCCCTTTCTGACCATATCTTGGCCATAACACGCACCTGCCGTTTCCACCTATTCAACATCTGCAAAATATACCCCTCCATTTCCTTTTCTGCTGCTAAACTTCTGGTCTACTCTCTCATTTTCACCCGCCTTGACTACTGTAACTCCCTCCTCCTTGGCCTCCCCTCCTACGCCTTTACACCATTACAACAAATTAAAAACGCCTCTGCCCGTACCATATCTCCCCTCTCCTCCTCCCTCCCTTATTATTGTTGCCTATTCAAATTCCTTACCCTTGTGCACAAATCTCTCCCATTGTCTTGCCCCACATTATCTAGCTGCTCTGAACACCTATGTTCCCCCACGTCCCTTATGCTCCCAATCACTATTGTACCTCTCGGTCCCACCTTCGCCCTGTGCCCAACCCCGTTCCTGTTGCTTTTCCCTTCTTGCTCCCCTTCATTGGAATATCCAACTTATCATAAAACTGTCACCCACACTACATAGTTTCCACTCCTCCCTCAAAACGCATCTCTTCTCCCTAGCCCATTCTACTGATACTCCTGACCCCTGACCTCCTGTTATGACCTTGCTTGCTGACCCTGACCTCGCTTCTGGCCCTCTGCTTTCATATAAGCAACTCATTTGTATCTTCCCACCCTAGCCCAATAAACTTACATTCTTTCTTCACCCATTTTTTCTGGATTTTACCATTTTGTTTAAATTTGTAAACGCCTTTGTTAAAGGTGCTATAAAAATGTAAATAAATAAATAAAAAGGTTTGTTAGCATGGGGATGTGTGTGTGTGTGTGTGTGTGTGGAATAGTGGGTAATAGGGAGGCTGTTAGTCCTACCTGCAAAAACACGTGGGAATGTGTGGAGTTAAAGCGAAACAAATGAAAATAACAATTTCTACTTGGGCTGGCTTGACACCAGCACGATAATTGTTTTATTTAGGGTTTGGTTAAGAACATAAGAACATAAGAAAGTTTACAAACGAGAGGAGGCCTATGACAGGCTGGCAAATGTCAGCCAGAAGCAGGGACGGGAAAAATACTGACACCAGGCAAGTACTGCAGTTCAAGGCGGCGTTTGCCGTTTTATTTTCAGCAAAAATAAATCAAATATTTTAACAAAAAGAAACTGTGCTCACAGAGCAAAAATAAAACAGTAAACAAAAATAATCACGAACACAAAATATATAAAACAAAGGTCAGACTGGGCAGATTGCCTTCACTGTTCCTATGTTTAATTTTAGTTTCGTTTTTCTGTCTCACTGCTCGCTCTCTCCTCTCTAACACCCACACGGAACTGAGAGTGCTGCACGTTTATATGCAGGTGACCATCTCCCGATTTAGTAATAAATTAATCACCCAATTAATTCGGGAGATGGCCACCTTCTGCATGAGTTTATTAAATTATTCCTGGCAGAGAACGAGTACCCACTCTCGCCTCTGCCAGAACACACTTTAAATAAAACAATAAACAAACCCCGCGGCGCTTCGCCGTCACAAATACATAAATAATAACAAAACATACGGCGCTTCGCCGTCATATAAATACATAAATAAAATCAAACAAAACAAATACAAAATACACTGCACAGGGGCGGAGGGAGAGACCCCGATCTAAAAATAAACAAATAAATGTACAGGGCTCGCTACCGCCCTGCTACATATCCCCCCCCTTGTGCAACGCACACATGGCCCCAACAGCCACCTCCCCCCTCAGTGTCAAAGTCCCAGAAGAGAGGGAAGCATGGTGTTTCTGGGGATGTCCATGGTGGAATGTCCTCCACCCCCAACTTCTTTGTGGCTGGCAGCTCCCTTTTCCGGGGCTCCCGCCACACACTATCCTGCCGCGAAAGTGCGGCTGGGGGAACTGGTCTCCTGACCTCCCCTTCTTTATGGCCGGCAGTTCCCCCGTGGGGCTCCGGCCAGCCAATTTCCGGCAGCGAAACTGCTGCGGGGGAGCTGGTCTCCTGACCTCCCCTCCTCTTCATGGCCGGCAGCTCCTCCGTGGGGCTCTGGCCACAGTGTTCCTGCCGTGAAAATGCGGCTGGGGAGCTGGTCTCCTGACCTCCCCCTTTCTTCATGGCCGGAGCTCCCTTCATGGTGCTCCAGCCACAATATAGCGACCCCAGGCGAAGCAGAGCCCCCCGGCAACCCCAGGCGAAGCAGGATCCTCGATGACCCCAGGCGATGGCAGCGGACCCTCGGGAGGTAACGGCAGCAGCAGCGGACCCTCGGGAGGCGAACTCGGGAGGGGACCCCTGGCCATGTAGGCGGCAGCGGGAGCTCCACTTCTCCCTCGTATCCTGTACCCTGTGCGGAGCAACAGGCAGCCCAGGCGATGCGGAGCAACAGGCAGCCCCAAGCGATCCAGGCATGGCATCCCTGAGCGGAGCGGGCGTGGCATCCCTGAGCGGTGCAAGGCAGGCATCCTTGGGCGGTGCGAGGCGGGCATCCTTGGGTGGTGCGAGGCTGGCATCCCCGGGCGGTGCAAGGCTGGCATCCCCGGGTGGTGGCGAACTGGCATCCCCAGGCGATACACGACAGGGCGGCAGCGATCCCTCAGGAGACGACGGCGGCAGCGGACTCTCGGGAGGGGATTGCAGGAGGGGAGCCAGGACCAGCGGTGGTGCTGGGGGTGGCCCTCTTCTCAGCCGCGGCGACCCGGCGGTTTTCCCCCTTGCTCGGCTCAACAACCTATGCAAGGTCGGCTGCAGACCGCCAGCCTCCTGTTCGGGTCCGTCCTGTCGTGAAGGGAGAGGCAGCTCCTGCTTCTCTCCCTCAGGTGGTGGTGGTGGAGGCAGAGGCAGCTCCTGCTCCTCTCCCTCAGGAGGTGATGGTGGAGGCAGAGGCAGCTCCTGCTGCTCTGCTCCTGGCGAAGGCGGCAGGGGCTCCTCCCCTTCTGGCTGTGAAGGCGGCAGGGGCTTCTCCCCTTCTGGCTGCGAAGGCGGCAGGGGCTTCTCCCCTTCTGGCTGCGAAGGCAGCAGGGGCTCCTCCCCTTCTGGCTGTGAAGGAGGCAGGGGCTCCTCCCCTTCT
The DNA here is from genome assembly GCA_030684275.1 of Acipenser oxyrinchus oxyrinchus. Classification (NCBI taxonomy): domain Eukaryota; kingdom Metazoa; phylum Chordata; class Actinopteri; order Acipenseriformes; family Acipenseridae; genus Acipenser; species Acipenser oxyrinchus. Next base: position 64,993,824 of record CM060247.1, on the reverse strand, counting down.
GGCTGCGAAGGCGGCAGGGGCTCCTCCCCTTCTGGCTGCAAAGGCGGCAGGGGCTCCTCCCCTTCTGGCTGCAAAGGCGGCAGGGGCTCCTCCCCTTCTGGCTGCAAAGGCGGCAGGGGCTCCTCCCCTTCTGGCTGCAAAGGCGGCAGGGGCTCCTCCCCTTCTGGCTGCAAAGGCGGCAGGGGCTCCTCCCCTTCTGGCTGCAAAGGCGGCAGGGGCTCCTCCCCTTCTGGCTGCAAAGGCGGCAGGGGCTCCTCCCCTTCTGGCTGCAAAGGTGGCAGGGGCTCCTCCCCTTCTGGCTGCAAAGGCGGCAGGGGCTCCTCCCCTTCTGGTTGCAAAGGCGACAGGGGCTCCTCCCCTTCTCGCTGCAGCGAGAAAACCAGTAGGAATGCTACCTCTGCTGGTGGCGGCGATGGAGGCGGAACCAGCAGGCATGCTCCCTCTGCTGGTGGTGGTGGGAGCGACCCGCAGTCCTCCCATGGCGATGGAGGTGGAGCCAGCAGGTACTCTTCCTCTGCTGGCGGAGGTGGGAGCGGCAAGTCGTCCTCCCACAGAGGTGGTGGCGGAACCAGCAGGAACTCACCCTCTGCTGGCGGAGGTGGGACCAGCAGGTACTCTCCCTCTGCTGGCGGAGGTGGGAGCGACACACAGTCCTCCCATGGAGGTGGAGGTGGAACCAGCAGGAACTCTCCCTCTGCTGGCGGAGGTGGGACCAGCAGGTACTCTCCCTCTGCTGGCGGAGGTGGGAGCGACACACAGTCCTCCCAGGGCGGTGGAGGTGGAATCAGCAGGAACTCTCCCTTTGCTGGTGGAGACGTGGGCTGTAGACTTTCGGCCTCCCCCCTTTCGGGCTGTGGACGCACCGGCTCCTCCCTCTTGGGCTGTGGAAGTTCGGACTCCCCCCTCTTGGGCTGTGGACGCACCGGCTCCTCCCTCTTGGGCTGTGGAGGCTCGGCCTCCTCCCTTTTGGGCTGTGGACACACCGACTCCTCCCTCTTGGGCTGTGGACGCTCAGTCTCCTCCCTCTTGGGCTGTGGACGCACCTTGTCTCCTCTCCTATAGCTGTAATCCCATTCCTCGGAGAGGGGGCAGTTAACTGGGAAATGCCCCCGCACCCCACAGATGCAGCAATAGTAGGTCTGGCTTATGCTGTGGAGGAGGGCTTCCCAGCTGATCTCCTCCTGTGCCTGCTGTTCCTGCAGCTGCTGCTGTCTGCAGCGCTCCCTTCTTCCTATCCTCTGTTTTCCTCCCATCCTTCTTCCTCCTCACTCTCCTTTCTCCACAAGTAATAACAATAAAAAAACGAAAAAACGAAAAAAAAATGCAATACCCTACTTCTGCCTGAGTCCAGGAGACGCTGGTGATCCCACTTCTGATACCACGTGTGATAGGCTGGCAAAGCGGTGACGTCAGACAGAAGCAGGGACGGGAAAAATACTGACACCAGGCAAGTACTGCAGTTCAAGGCAGCGTTTGCCGTTTTATTTTCAGCAAAAATAAATCAAATATTTTAACAAAAAGAAACTGTGCTCACACAGCAAAAATAAAACAGTAAACAAAAATAATCACGAACACAAAATATATAAAACACAGGTCAGGCTGGGCAGATTGCCTTCACTGTTTCTATGTTTAATTTTAGTTTTGTTTTTCTGTCTCACTGCTCGCTCTCTCCTCTCTAACACCCACACGGAACTGAGAGTGCTTCACGTTTATATGCAGGTGACCATCTCCCGATTTAGTAATAAATTAATCACCCAATTAATTCGGGAGATGGCCACCTTCTGCACGAGTTTATTAAATTATTCCTGGCAGAGAACGAGTACCCACTCTCGCCTCTGCCAGAACACACTTTAAATAAAACAATAAACAAACCCCGCGGCGCTTCGCCGTCACAAATACATAAATAATAACAAAACATACGGCGCTTCGCCATCATATAAATACATAAATAAAATCAAACAAAACAAATACAAAATACACTGCACAGGGGCGGAGGGAGAGACCCTGATCTAAAAATAAACAAATAAATGTACAGGGCTTGCTACCGCCCTGCTACAAGGCCATTCAGCCCATCTTGCTCGTTTGGTTTTTAATAGCTTATTGATCCCAGAATCTCATCAAGCAGCTTCTTGAAGGATCCCAGGGTGTCAGCTTCAACAACATTACTGGGGAGTTGGTTCCAGACCCTCACAATTCTCTGTGTAAAAAAGTGCCTCCTATTTTCTGTTCTGAATGCCCCTTTATCTAATCTCCATTTGTCAAAAAAGTCCCTTGGGTCGACATTGTCTATACCTTTTAGGTTTTTGAATGTTTGAATCAGATCGCCGCGTTGTCTTCTTTGTTCAAGTCTGAATAGATTCAATTCTTTTAGCCTGTCTGCATATGACATGCCTTTTAAACCCGGGATAATTCTGGTTGCTCTTCTTTGCACTCTTTCTAGAGCATCAATATCCTTTTTGTAACGAGGTGATCAGAATTGAACACAATATTCTAGATGAGGTCTTACTAATGCATTGTAAAGTTTTAACATTACTTCCCTTGATTTAAATTCAACACTTCTCACAATATATCCGAGCATCTTGTTGGCCTTTTTTATAGCTTCCCCACATTGTCTAGATGAAGACATTTCTGAGTCAACATAAACTCCTAGGCCTTTTTCATAGTTCCCTTCTTCAATTTCATTATCTCCCATATGATATTTATAATGCACATTTTTATTGCCTGCATGCAATACTTTATACTTTTCACTATTACTCATTTGCCATGTGTCTGCCCAATTCTGAATGCTGTCTAGATCATTTTGAATGACCTTTGCTGCTGCAACAGTGTTTGCCACTCCTATTTTTGTGTCGACTGCAAATTTAACAAATTTTGCTGTGAGATAACATTTTTTTCAAAGAGATAACTAGACTACTTTTAAAACAGGAAATATACAGAGAACTTGAATAATTAAAGAATGTAAAAATGAACGCTTTGGAAGGCTATAATTAGGGCTACTGATTTTCCACGATCGCAGAATCACGGACAGAATCGCGGAATTAGGCATTGGGAACAGAACTGGTATTTTGGGAATGGAATTCTGCTTTGCAACTGCACCTTTAAAAAGAATGTGAGGGGGGCTCCCGAGTGGCACATCCAGTAAAGGCGCTCTGCGTGGAGTGCAGGATGTGCCCTATAGTCTGGACGTCGCAAGCTTGAGTCCAGGCTATTCCTTTGCCGACTGAGGACGGGAGCTTCCAGGGGGCAGCGCTCAATTGGCCAAGCGCCGCCCGGGGGGGGAGGGTTAGGTCGGCGAAGCTGTCCTCGGCTAACCGCGCACCAGTGACCCCTGTAGTCTGGCCGGGCATTGTCCTTCGACACTGTAGCTCTTGGGTGGCTGCATGGTGAGTCCACAGTGTGAAAAAAAGCGGTCGGCTGATGGCACACACTTCGGAGGACAGCGTGTGTTCGTCTTCGCCCCCCCGAGTCAGCGCAGGGGTGGTAGCGGTGAGCTGAGCCTAAAAATAATTAGCCATTTCAAATTTGGAGAAAATAATAAAAGAAAATTGGCAACGACTAAATTAAAAAAAAAAAAATGCGCAAACAGTTTTTTACTGCTGTTATTCTCCTATAAAAAACAATGGATTGCTTTGAAAACTACACTACCAAGAAGCCCAGAGATGACGCTTGTATAAAATGTTTTTGTATGTTTATTTGGATCATTGGTTAACGAGAAAACAGGTAGTTTTGTGGGCGTACGCTGATGGACTGTCTGTTGCGGCGCTGCTTGTGTGCTGTGTGAGTCGAGTTGTTTAAAAAGCAACTAGCTATTTTGTGAGAGTTCTATTCTGTGGAATAACTTTGGAGTTGTATATACAGAAAAGTGAAAAGTACCAAAAAAATGATCGTCAAACCCCCTGATTAAAAAAAAAAACTTAATTGAATTTATGTATTCATTTATTTAGTTATCGCAAATCCGTCACTCCATCACCTGCTCAACACAAGGAAACGGCATGGTGGTTTTATAACTTATTATTTCGAATTTATCATTAACTCCTTAATAATACTACAGAGTAATTTTTAGATTTTTTACTCGTGTTGCTATAACATGGCTCTCTCTACTCTCTCTACTCTAACTACTAAATACTTATTTATTTTACCAACTGTACCGAACGCAAAGTCAATGTTTTTATTGTTCAATGAATGTGTCAGTAGTTAAGGAATACAATATGAAAAGGCATTTTGAAACCAAACAAGGCTTTTAGAAATACGTATCCAGAGGGCACAGTTTACAATGACATTAGAAATGCGTATAGCAAAGGAGAAGCCATACCAATGGGGGATTTCAACTCCCCCCATATAAAATGGGAGAACCCGATGGGGAGCACTACGGACAAAATTGAAATGGTGGAAAGGACTGCTTCCTACGCAATTTGTCAAGGCACCAACTAGAGGGGAGGCATGCCTTGATTTAGTCTTTTCAAATAACGAAGACAGAATAACTAAAACATAGGTCAGAGAGCCATTGGTAAACTCAGACCACAACATGGTCTCATTTGAAGTGATTTTTAAAACCCAAAAAGCAATGACTAAAGCTAAGGTTTACAATTTTAGAAAAGCAAACTATGAAGGTATGAAACAGAGACTAACAGAAGTAGATTGGAGTAAAATAGAGAAAACATCCACAGAAAAAGGATGGCTGTTTTTTAATAGATCAATTAAAAAAAAAATCAGTGAAAAAAGGCACTTTACAGAGCATTTAAAAGGGACCAAAAACAAAGAAAGAGTACTTGGAACTGCAAACGCAAGTCGAAAAGGAAGTTAGAAAGGCCAAGAGAGAGAGAGATACAAATGAACATTGCTAAGGGGGCTAAAACCAATTCCAAAATGTTTTTCCAAATATTATAACAGCAAGAGAACATTCAAAGAGGAGGTTAAATGTCTAAGAGATACACATAGACGAAGAAAAAAAAATAGCAAATATATTAAATGATTACTTTTCACAGGTTTTTACAAAGGAGGATACGGACAACATGCCCCACATGTTGACCTGTTCCTATCCAATTTTAAAATAAACAAATCCCCTGGGCCAGATGAGATCCTCCCAATAGTACTCAAAGAAATGAAAGAAGTTATTTACAAACCGCTAATCAAGATCATACAACAGTCTCTTGACACAGGGGTTGTACCGACAGACTGGAAAATAGCAAACGTAATACCGATCCACAAAAAGGAAGACAAAACCGAACCAGGTAACTACAGACCAATAAGCCTGACTTCTATTATATGTAAACTTATGGAAACTATAATAAGATCCAAAATGGAAAATTACCTATATGGTAACAATATCCTGGGAAACAGCCAGCATGGTTTTAGGAAAGGGAGATCGTGTCTAACTAACCTACTTGACTTTTTTGAGGATGCAACATAGAAAATGGATAACTGCAAAGCATACGACATGGTTTATTTAGATTTCCAGAAAGCTTTTGACAAAGTCCCGCATAAAAGATTAATTCTCAAACTGAACGCAGTAGGGATTCAAGGAAATGCATGCACATGGATTAGGGAGTGGTTAACAGGTAGAAAACAGAAAGTACTGATTAGAGGAGAAACCTCAAAATGGAGCGAGGTAACCAGTGGTGTACCACAGGGATCAGTATTAGGTCCTCTGCTATTCCTAATCTACATTAATGATTTAGATTCTGGTATAGTAAGCAAACTTGTTAAATTTGCAGACGACACAAAAATAGGAGGAGTGGCAAACACTGTTGCAGCAGCAAAGGTCATTCAAAATGATCTAGACGGCATTCAGAATTGGGCAGACACATGGCAAATCACATTTAATAGAGAAAAGTGTAAAGTATTGCATGCGGGCAATAAAAATGTGCATTATAAATATCACAAGGGAGATAGTGAAATTGAAGAAGGGAACTATGAAAAAGACATTGGAGTTTATGTTGACTCAGAAATGTCTTCATCTAGACAATGTGGGGAAGCTATAAAAAAGGCTAACAAGATGCTTGGATATATTGTGAGAAGTGTTGAATTTAAATCAAGGGAAGTAATGTTAAAACTCTACAATGCATTAGTAAGACCTCACCTAGAATATTGTGTTCAGTTCTGGTCACCTCGTTACAAAAAGGATATTGCTGCTCTAGAAAGAGTGCAAAGAAGAGCAACCAGAATTATCCCGGGTTTAAAAAGGCATGTCGTATGCAGACAGGCTAAAAGAATTGAATCTATTCAGTCTTGAACAAAGAAGACTACGCAGTGATCTGATTCAAACATTCAAAATCCTAAAAGGTATAGACAATGTCAACCCAGGAGACTTCTTTGACCTGAAAAAAGAAACAAGGACCAGGGGTCACAAATGGAGATTAGATAAAGGGGCATTCAGAACAGAAAATAGGAGGCACTTTTTTACACAAAGAATTGTGAGGGTCTGGAACCAACTCCCCAGTAATGTTGTTGAAGCTGACACCCTGGGATCCTTCAAGAAGCTGCTTGATGAGATTCTGGGATCAATAAGCTACTAACAACCAAACGAGCAAGATGGGCCGAATGGCCTCCTCTCGTTTGTAAACTTTCTTATGTTCTTATGTTCTTATGTGCATTACCTGCAGCTGTCTGTATCCCTCGATTCTGACTCGCTGCCAAATCTGAAGCATCACTTTGTTGTTGTTGGTTTTTATGTTAATCTCACACATCACTTGCCATTTTAGACACAGATGTAGATTTTTGGCTTCGAATTAATGTGCAGCAATGTTTGTAAGAATATTCAGATTGTTTCACCGCACTGAAGAAAATAATATTACTACCGCTGTTTTCATATTGCACGAAGCCTTCTCCGTCTCATTGCTCAACCAATGAGGCACTAAAACTACGTAAATGGACGGAGATTTGTGACGTATGCCAAAATGATAGCTCATCAGAAATAAAGCTTGGCCAATTAGCTGACTTGTTCTTGTATTAGGCTGCCAAAAAAACGATTGTTAGGGGAAACAAATACCCTGTAGATTACGGTGATTTTATAATCTTGCGTATCAGCAATTTCAGCTTTTGTAATGAAGGACAGCTGATGCTTGACGGGCCAAAAGAAAGGCCGCCTATTGAAGAACCCTGCACTAGATTCACTGTAATAAGAACTTCCTTCATGGTAAAATAAAATGTGTCTAAGATAAGAAAGCCTAATACAACTATTATAATTATTATAAGAGAAGTAGTTTTGTATTAAAATAGTTTCAAAACAGCAAGATTCGATGCTATGATCTTATAAACAGCAGGCTAAGACTTTATGGACTTGTGCAGAGTTGCTGAGATTTTAGGGGTTTCATCAGCGATGATCTGGAGGTGTGAACATCTCAACTTTACTGTATTTATGTTGATATTTGTAAAAAATATATAGATATAAACATATTTTTTAGAGATTATTCAGAGAAGTCTTCTGTGAAAATTCTAAGAATGTACTTTTGACAGTCTGGGGAAACATTGATGTTGCTCTGTGCCCTTTGGCAGGTTGGCAGTTTCATTGGCCCTTGTGTTATTTGTTCTAAAGTTCTGTGATAAGCATTTCTTAACATGAGATTTTCAATGGGATTACAGGAGGTAAGGACAAGTGTATATCTGTCTCAATAAGATCTTGATTCTTCAATTTGTCCCTTGAATTTTACACATTTTCACCCATGGAACAATAATTGTACCAAACTGACACTGGCCTACTCTAGAAAAGTATAATACGATGACGGTATGATGACATCAAAAGTCTAGAAAAAGAATGTTCTATTCTGGGTGCCAATGTTCTTTTTCCAGCTGGATATTTTTCTTGAAGCCTTCAATGCTGATGCGTTTCTTGTTGCTTAACCATGTTTTAACATAGAGTTAACCAACTACCAACTAAACCACTAAAAATACCATATACAGGTCCTAACAGTGACGGGCACTGCGCTTTAGTTTAAATTTTATAGGCAGAATTGGGATGGGAACTTAGGATTTGGAGCTGAACACCACAAAACAGTTCAGCAGGGCACCTGTACAGCCGGCTTGGATTAAACTCTTAGTTCTGGCGATTATTACGGAATTATGGATAATTGATAATTAAATTACCACAATCTTGAAAAGCTGTTTTCTTACCCTTTGCTTCCGTCATCCACCGCTGAGATCTGCGGTAACTGGCTGTGGGCATGGTGTGGGCTACCCTGCACAGGCAACGGGTGAGGAGGTGGGGCAGCACCTGTTGCGGATCCACTTCGACTCGACTGGGTGCTGGAGAACATGCCTGCAGGGGCATAATTCATAGTGTTATACAGAGGCTCCAGCATGGCATTAGGCTAGTGACAGAACTCCCACGTTTTATTTCATTCATCAGGTGATTCAGCACAGATACATTAAAGATGTTTAATTTATTAAAAATAATTATATCTGTACATGTAATGAACCTCAGTCAGTTACCTCTCTGATAAATGATCTTAGATACTGGGTTGCAGTCATAATTACAACCTGATTAAACAACATGTTTACTAGGCCGCTATATAACAATAATTATATTGATAGGAGGCTGTGTGGTCTGATAGGAGACTGTGTGGTCTAGTGGTTAAAGAAAAGGGCTTGTAACCAGAAGGTCCCCGTTTCAAATCCCACCTCAGCCACTGACTCATTGTGTGACCCTGAGCAAGTCACTTAACATCCTTGTGCTCCATCTTTCGGGTGAGATGTAGTTGTAAGTGACTCTGCAGGTGATGCATAGTTCACACACCCTAGTCTCTGTAAGTCGCCTTGGATAAAGGCGTCTGCTAAATAAACAAATAATAATAATAATAATTATAATGTATTAGATGAAACATGTGTCTTCTTGTACTTAGTTTGTTATTGTACCACAGAATTTAAGATTACGTGTTGGATGTTACAGATTTCAGACAACAAATTCAAGTCAGGGTTTCATTTGCATAAAAAATAAATTTGAAAATAATGCACAAGCTTTTGTTGCAGGCTTTTGTTATCTAGATCACTGAGTCTTACTACAGGTCTTGTGTTTTAGCAATATTCAATTATTGCAGTATTCCAACACAATCTTCAATAAGTTGGGTTTCAGAATTTAGTTTTTAACCTGACTATCAGATCCACACATATTAAATCTGGTGTTTATCTATTTAATACAGAAAAAACCTTGATGACCTGATTTGTGAATGTGGCAAAGTGGTGAGTGAATACAGGTGCGTGCAGTGCAGAGTGGATACAAAACAGACAGACAATGATTTCCAGGTGCAAGTGTGTTTATTGATTTAATTAACAATGTCCAGAGCCTTATGGCAAACACCTGTAAATAATAATGATGGAGTGATACAGCGGCATGTATCACTCTGTATTTTAAATCCCCGGGTTTGACCCGTAACCAAAAGTCCAGTTTTACACACCAACACTAAACACAAACACAGTTCCTAGTGATAGTGAATAAGTGCAAGTGGTGTAATGCAGTTCTCCGTGAAATGCAGGGGTGAAAGTGATGTCCGTGTTTATGCTGGCTTTCGCTACAGCTCCAGATCGTGCTACTGGTAGTCTATTAAAAAACAGACGACAGCTAACAAACAAACACTAACAAACACAAGACAAAACCCACGGTTCACGATACTGCAACACAGACTCCTTGTAGGTTAAAAACACTAACCATTTACCAAGGAACAGATCACTTACACTATGTCCCCTATTTATACCCTCGCTCTAGACCCCTAGGTTAACGAGCACATCTGCTCATCCCAATCCTCAGATGCCACGCTGTTTACCATCTGGGTCATTGAGTTTGGGTACCGTAGCTCCGTCCCTTTCCTAAATGACCGACCTCCACCTACCCTAAGGATTAAATTGTCGTGCCATTTAGTTAAGAGTACTCTGTTCCTTTTACACAGTGCCCTCACAGGTTGGGAGGGAGATCTAACACGAAAAATCATTCGATCTCTGTCACTGAACTACAGACACAAATACACAATACAATGCGTGCTGCGTTTCCTGTCAGAGGTGTCATATTGATTTTGTCTCAACACATTAAAAATCCTGATTCTGGTTGGTCTTTTGATGGTAAAACCAAAATAAATGTTAATTATTCACATACTTATGTCCATCTACAAAAAGTCTCAATATTGCTAAAAATGAACTGAAAAAAATAATAAAAACATTGTCCTATGTTGGCAGAGATCGGTAGTTCGGCCGCCCGGGTCTACCAAAAATTGGGTTCGGACTACCGAACTGTAATGTTCCAAAGCCCGCGGGACTACCGCCGGCTTCTGAAAATTTTTTTTTTCTTAAGCAGTTGCTTCAAAGATCTTCTATATAGAAGATCTCTGGTTAGTTTGTACAGATAGACTGATAAAACAGCTCAGTTTACTTCCCGTTTAGTACAAGCCTACTCAGTTGAAGTGGTAGCTATAGTAACCAACGAATCCAATCGTGATTGGTTCATGCCATTTTTTTTTTTAAATCGCACATTAGTTTCTTGCAAGATGAGTGACATGACAGATAACCAGTCAGAGCAGGGAATTTGCTTTATACTTTACTAGAATGGCGTCGGCGGTATATAGTGATTGCAAGTATACAGTAGGCTACTATAGTTATGGCTGAGATAATATACATATATATATATATATATATAAACAAATGAATAAACAGGAGAGAACACCGTACCCTCAGTGGCTATCACAGTGTTACCGAGGTGCAGGGACACTGCAGCTCGAGCACTGTATAAAGTTAATAAAGGTGTGTTATTTTATTTTATTTCCAACTGAACAATTAGCTAACGGTATTGTGAGGGAGCCCCCTCACATGGTAATGTCTTTATAAAGTGTGCAATGCACACTTACAGAATTTAGTTACTGTTAATGTGCAGTGGATACTGTGAGTGTGAGTGCACAGGGTAAAGAAAAAAAAATGACTATAATCCTTTTTATATTTATGTGTTTTATCAGGGTTCTCCCCAGGCCTTTTAAGTGGCTGTCACCGCCCGGCTGAAAAAACCTGATCCGCCCGTCTTGCATATGCTACTGTGCCTTTAACAATAAGGATTGATTGCGCTTCTAGCAGACTGGATCACTTGCGCATTGCTGGGTGAAAAAAAACAAAATACATCTTGAAACCACATGACAGCTGTGTTACATCTTGACACAACATTTAACCAATCAGAGAGTTGAAGGGGCGGGTTTTCTGTGTTAAGCACTTCGAGAGGGTCAATGCAAAAATAGTGACAATGAATGCAGGGTTTTAAAAAAAAAAAACGGAGATCTGTGCAATCCACCGCCTAAGACTATATTTGCGCCGGCTACTTTATTAAAAATATTAAGATTATTTTTGGATATTATCATTCAGTCCATTTTTTGTCGTATCATTGTACTGGTGATGTACAGTACATAATAGCTATACAGATGCACAAAAAAGCGTATTCCTTTTGTTGTGATATCGTAAAAATATGTACCCAGGTGCTTGTGAGAGATATTGGGGGTTCATGTATACAGGCTGTACACCTTTAAGAAGAAAGGCATGATGGGATATCAGCTGAACACTTGTCAGCTGACTTACAAGTGCTTAAGTGCAGAGGTGCTGGATTATTACACTCCGGTTTCATGCAACAGTTATGATGGTGACCAAACCTGTGTGAGTACTGTTGTGTAAAAAAAAATGGCTAACCCTTTGCGGTCCTATGTTGGACCAGGTCAAACATTACAATTTTCCCTTTCCTGTCCGACATCATCAAAAAGACGTAAAACACAGGCCTCTAGTCGTTTTTTCTGTGGAAAAAGCTGAGAAAACCATTCAATGGCCAAGTGAGACCGATAGGAGCTGAGAGAAGCTGAAAAAAAAGGGTCGGATCTGAGCAATACACATAGCCCTGGCACCACAGAGATAACACGGCCATAAACAAACAAGATAGCTGCTTCTGCATCCAGACTCAAAGAATATCACAGACATCTGCAGAGCTTTTTGAGATGTTATAGTAATAGAATAATGACTTGGATCGCATTATTGAGGAGTTTGGTGATAAAACGAGTGATCAGGAGATGATTTATCGGTATGCACGACTATGAAGAGGTATGTGAAAAATACAGCGAACAAACTGCAAACTGCGCGTGTGAAAGTAAATTGGGCTGACGTGCCTGAGACGCGCTGAATAAATGGACCGCAAAGGGTTAAATTAAAACAGTTGCATTAAAAAAATGTAGAACAGCGAAAAACTAAAATAGACGTGCATTAACAAAATGCCCTGAAAACTTAACATAAAGAAAACATTTTAAATGAAGCAATAAGCTCAATAATTAAGCTAAAAATGAAGTGAAAAGGTTACCATTTTTTGTGAACTCAAATAAACCTACGTTATCTTTCCCCAGTCAAACTGTACAGTGCCTAAATAAGCACGGTAATGTACCATAATAAAAAACAGTAATGAAAAAGAAAATGTAGAACATAAAAAAGAGCAACCACATATAGTCAACGAAAGACAACACATTATTCAAATTCTTTGTTGTATTATATATTTAAGGTAAGGCAAGTTTATTTTTCCGTTAAAAGTGCTCTCGGCTATAATGTTCTGCCGGCTGTACAGAATCCCTGGGAGAAAGAACCCTGTTTTATAGATATTTTTATGAATATTTAAAAATATAAAAGTAAACGCTACGAAATTGTTTACCTAATGAAGACTGGTAAAAGGTGGGGCTAGGTTCTATAAAGATAGCACAGGTGAGGAAAAATAAAAACAACAGTACGACTACTACAAGTGCATACTAATTCCCACAGTCCACAGAACATGATTGTTTTAATTTGTTACGCAGTGAATATTTCAAAACTATATTTGGTTGGAGATATTGGTTGGGCTAAAAACCCACACTGTAAGTCCCCAGGACTGATAAAGTCTGGGGTAATAATGCAAATGATGCAGTCAAACATAATTCCCTACATTTTATATAAAGGAAACTATTATTAGCTTGTTATTGTTTGGTAGAAATATTAATAGAAACTAGGTTTTGTAGGAACAATTCAATAATTGATCATTTAATGTTTATCTGGGTTGATTAGTTCTCTTACTAACAATATTTAATTGACGTGTTACAAAGATCAAGGATTTACTATGAATATACATTCACGTGCAGACACAAGAAATGTTTAATCAGTAGTAGTATTTTATTAAGCACACAAATAATAGACAGAAATCAGTCAAGTCAGAAAGTAAATCTCTTAATCTCTAAGAACAGAACACAATTCAATACTCTCACTGCCTTAACTTGACTAGCAGGCAACTGAAATATGACACCGCCTGTCTCCTCACACACCAGCAGCACTCGAGCAAGCAAGCAGGCTGTGACGTAGTAGCTTGCTCACACACACACCCCACATCCAAGCACACAGCCTCAACTGAGATGATGCAGACAATCTTAGAATATATCACATTAAGCTTATTAATTGTATATAGATTAAGTATCTGGTAAGTTTACTTTTAAAGAAATTCTTCATACAACAATATGAGTTAGACTAAAAGTTATTTCACACGCAAAGTGTGCAAACTAAATACTTAACTGTACAATTCTACGTGAATGAGTTACAATTAATTAATTTAGTTCCATGAAAGGAAAATGCAACTGGAATTATACTCAACAGTTCCTTGAAGCTAAGACTTTTGGTCCGCCTTTGATGAAAATTCAATCTGTTGAAGTGTCCAGTACAAAAACTCGCCTCTCCGCAACGAAGTCTTCAATCCTACATTGGATCAAACTCGGCAACAAAGCTTTCAATTCTCGAAAGAATCAACAAACAGCTGCAACAAAGTCTTCAGTCCTCTGTATAGGATCCACAACAGCGCCAGATCCAGCGCAGGCCAAGAGAGAGATAGAAATCAATACTGCTAAGGGGGCTAAAACCAAGTCCAAAATGTTTTTCCAATATTATAACACCAAGAGAACATTCAAAGAGGAGGTTAAATGTCTAAGAGACACAAATGGCAAAATCATAGATGAAGAAAAAAAAATAGCAAATATATAAAATGATTACTTTTCACAGGTTTTTACAAAGGAGGATACGGACAACATGCCCCACATGTCGACCTGTTCCTATCCAATTTTAAATAACTTTAGCATAACAGAGGCAGAAGTGTTAAAGGGACTAGGAGCTCTTAAAATAAACAAATCCCCTGGACCGGATGAGATCCTCCCAATAGTACTCAAAGAAATGAAAGAAGTTATTTACAAACCGCTAACCAAGATCATGCAACAGTCTCTTGACACGGGTTGTACCGACAGACTGGAAAATAGCAAACGTAATACCGATCCACAAAAAGGGAGACAAAACCAAACCAGGTAACTACATACCAATAAGCCTGACTTCTATTATATGTAAACTTATGGAAACTATAATAAGATCCAAAATGGAAAATTACCTACATGGTAACAATATCCTGGGAGACAGTCAGCATGGTTTTAGGAAAGGGAGATTGTGTCTTACTAACCTACTTGACTTTTTTGAGGATGCAACATTAAAAATGGATAATTGCAAAGCATATGACATGGTTTATCGAGATTTCCAGAAAGCTTCTGACAAAGTCCCGCATAAAAGATTAATTCTCAAACTGAACGCAGTAGGGATTCAAGGAAATGCATGCACATGGATTAGGGAGTGGTTAACATGTAGAAAACAGAAAGTACAGATTAGAGGAGAAACCTCAAAATTGAGCAAGGTAACCAGTGGTGTACCACAGGGATCAGTATTAGGTCCTCTGCTATTCCTAATCTACATTAATGATTTAGATTCTGGTATAGTAAGCAAACTTGTTAAATTTGCAGACGACACAAAAAGAGGAGGAGTGGACAAACACTGTTGCAGCAGCAAAGGTCATTCAAAATGATCTAGACAGCATTCAGAACTGGGCAAACACATGGCAAATGAAATTTTATAGAGAAAAGTGTAAAGTATTGCATGCAGGCAATAAAAATGTGCATTATAAATATCTTAGGGGAGCTACTGAAATTGAAGAAGGGAACTATGAAAAAGACCTAGGAGTTTATGTTGACTCAGAAATGTCTTCATCTAGACAATGTGGGGAAGCTATAAAAAAGGCCAACAAGATGCTCGGATATATTGTGAGAAGTGTTGAATTTAAATCAAGGGAAGTAATGTTAAAACTCTACAATGCATTAGTAAGACCTCACCTAGAATATTGTGTTCAGTTCTGGTCACCTCGTTTCAAAAAGGATATTGCTGCACTAGAAAGAGTGCAAAGAAGAGCAACCAGAATTATCCTGGGTTTAAAAGGCATGTCGTATGCAGACAGGCTAAAAGAATTGAATCTATTCAGTCTTGAACAAAGAAGACTACGCAGCAATCTGATTCAAACATTCAAAATCCTAAAAGGTATAGACAATGTCGACCCAGGGGACTTCTTTGACCTGAAAAAAGAAACAAGGACCAGGGGTCACAAATGGAGATTAGATAAAGGGGCATTGAGAACAGAAAATAGGAGGCACTTTTTTACACAGAGAATTGTGAGGGTCTGGAACCAATTCCCTAGTAATGTTGTTGAAGCTGACACCCTGGGATCCTTCAAGAAGCTGCTTGATGAGATTCTGGGATCAATAAGCTACTAACAACCAAACAAGCTAGATGGGCTGAATGGTCTCCTCTCGTTTGTAAACTTTCTTATGTTCTTATGTTCTTATGTCCTCTTCCGCTGAATCTTTTAGCTATGAAGGTAGCAGGGCACAGTTTATTTTGGATACTGTGGTTTTAGGTGTACAGTAGACCCAGACTGGTTTGTCTGATAAGTCTCTGTAAGTTTTACAGCAGTCCTTCAGCCGGCCCTCAGGCTCGTTGTTTGTGGTCGTTGACTCGCTTGCAGCTTGCTTCCTGGCTGGGTCTGTTTCAGACAGAGTCCCGTCTTGATTCAGTTTTTAGGCAGAGGCCCAGAGTTGCCGCTTTGAGTAGCAGAGTGACAGCACCTTGTTTAGCATTCGATGTGGAGTGCAAAATGTTGAATTTTGCTTGGATATTTATAGTCTTTCTCACTCTGCTAAATGGCCACTTTCATGAGATAATTTGTGTATCTTGCCTTTTTTAAACTCACAGTTCTTTTCCACTGGGACATCGCTAGTTTATGTCTTCCTTGCATGAAAAGGATTATTGTTGCACGTGTGAATTATCTGTACATAATTCAACTATCCTCTCAGCCTAATCCAGTTCAGGCGCTGGTCCTCTAATCAGTAGGTCACATCGAGGCTTTGTGACCTGCCAGGAGTATGTCTGCCAGGAACCAAGGTGCCCTTTTTCTTAACCACACAGCAGTTTTCTTTTTTCTAAGACACAGCAGTTTCATTAATTAGTCCAGTTATATCATTAATACACGTTCATGTATAATCATATTCAGGGAATATGTCTCACAGTTGTTAGCAAACTTTGGCAGTATCTGGTTATATATGGTAAAAAAAAAATAAAACACCAGGGCTTGGATTTCAGCGCGTTATCGCAGAAATCATGCATTTTCCAAGTTGCTCCCACATATCTGCAACTTTCAGTGCAGGAAAATCCTGCAGAGATATTTGAAGACACCAAGCTGCTGTATTTTTCACCCAATTTAGAATGCCTGAAACGCTACAACAATCTCCAAGGAAGTGGGTGTCAATGACGAAAGCACTACGAGCATTCTGCGTAGTTCTGATTAAAATTCTCTTGTACGTGATTCTAGGCCGCTACCTTTAAGCATTATAGAAACTCAGTTCAATGCAGTAAGTAAACAGTTTTTTAAAAAAGACGATAATTAAGTCTCTCTAGGTGTTGTTTTGCAAGTGGTTACTTTCGCTTTAACTCTTAAAACCCATTCATTTTGGGGCACCAGTGCACCATTACCTACCTGGCTTGTTTAATAGTATAGACCCTGGGCTTTCCAAAGACGTATTCAGTGTGTGTATGCGTTAGGCTACTCCTAGCCGGAACTACGATCGTCTGAAGTTAAGCCTCTCATCATGTAACAGAGTTAACAGCTTAGGTTTCGTTTTGAGCCTAGTGCTCTGTCACAATGATGAACAGCTATAGGGTCTCCTGAAAGCAGCTTATTTTAAAGCAACACCAGTGTGAATGATGATGCAGTAATATATATATATATATATATATATATATATATATATATATATATATATATATATATTTTTCATATGCAAAAGTGCCTTTTTGCCATTCCCCCCTAAAATTTTGGAATCCACCCCATTGGCTGCAGCATAGGGAGAAATCCCCCCAGCACACAAACATGAAATTCAAGCCCTGAAACATGTTTTATTTGTGGCCCTCACCTTGGAATTGTATTGTATTGTATTTTTTTTTATGGTACGTAGCGTTAAATGGAAATGTTTATCTACTGAAAAATGTGGGCTACCAAGATTTGTTGTGGGCTACCATAGTTTACCTTTTGGTAGCCCATCGGCTAAAATTAAAAATTTAAAGAAAAAAATTTAAAACAATACACACCTTATGTAAACAGTTGCAGCAACACATGGGAACATGTAACACAATAAAACAAAAATGTCTTTATGTACCCTTTAAGGCAATAAATATCAGCCAAAATCTGGATCCATTAAAAAAAAGAAAAGAAAAATATAAACACTTAATTAAAGTAGCTGTGACACATCTGACAAATGTATTAATACCCACCCAGTCAGAAACATTCTTCCCTGCTACGATGTAAATTCAAAATTAGAGTCATCAATATCATGAAGTAAAGCACCATGACCCATATTTACATTATGCACATGTAAAAGGGGTTAATAACTTTTAATTACCTTGTTTTGTTATGAATAAGAGCAAATGAGACAACAGGACCCTTTTAGCTGTCAAAAGCAATTGCTGGGGATTATTCTATACGGCAACAACAAACCCAACACAAACAGCCACACAACTAATTCAACAACAATCAATAGAACCTGTCCTTTTGCCTTGGCATAGAGAAAACAAAATGTTTGATGGTCTTTGAGAATGGTGCACTGTGACAGGAAGAGAAGGAATCTGCACTGTAAATCTCCCTCCCTACCAGACAGGGCGCTGTGTAAGGGGGCAAGTGCGTAGCTGCGAAATTGCTGAACAACTCCATTGTGGTCAGTTGCGGGACAGACGGCAATTTGGATAAGCCCTGGTGCCGGGCTGATCACGGGGAAGAGTTTGGCAGTAGAAAGGGAACACAGTTACGTGAGTACGGCCCCTTATGTTGAAACGTGCTTCCCAGTCGGAGTGTGTGCATTTGTTATTGTTTGTGTTTGTTCTGTTGCAGAGGAGGACTAAGGAGATTGGGAGCTGCCGCCACTGAGCCAGCACTTAACCCCAGATCACTACCCTACTCCACAGCACAGCACGGACACCAGAGCACCACTTCCCCGGGATTCAAAAGGAGCACAGTTTTGTGCACGGAGAGTTGTGGTTACGGAGTGTGTTTTTGTTTGAGACTGCAACCTGCCGTATTGGCTTCCCCTATACCACTGATGGTATAGGGGCAACTTGTTTTATTTTTGGTGACCTATTTAATCAATACAGACTTTTTTGGGGAAACTACTGTGTGGACATTCCATTCTTCACTTTAGCACTCACCATCCTGTCACATGTAAAAACATATTTAGAAAGATATTCTGTAAATTAAAAAGCAGTGGCACTGGTCTTAATGATGACTAGTTTTATACTAAAAAGTATCTTGCTGTTGTGACAGGTGTACTGCCAAATGGAAGTAAGATATTGTAAAAAATAATGTAGGTTGGTTGGTGTATATCATTGTGGCAGGACGGTGTGTGTGGTGACGTCAGGCCAGAATGCAGGAAGCAAAACAGACAAGGTACTGCAGGGAAAAAAGAAGTGTGATGCGCCGTTTATTCAAAAACAATAATACAAAAATAAAATAGAAGGTTTAACAAAAAAAAACACTTGCTCACAGAGCACAAAAGAAAAAGTGCAAATAAAACAAATCACAAACACTAAACACAAAACTGAATAGGTCAGGCTAGGCTATCGCCTTCACTGTTCCTACATATTTTTAGTTTTAGTTTAGTTTCTCTCCTCTTGCTCTCCCTTTCCTCCTCCAAACACCCACCACCAAGTGCAGAGAGCTGCAGGTTTATATGCAGGTGACCGTTTTTAATTATTCCTGGCAGAGGACGAGCTGCCTACCTCGCCTCTGCCAGAACACGTTTAACAAAACAGTAACAAAACAACGCACGGCTACGCCGTCATAACTACAATAAATAAATCATAATACAAACAAATACAAAACAATAATAATAATAATAATAATAATAATAATAATAATAATAATAATAATACAACCCAACAAATGCAAAACAATAAACTGCACAGGGGCGGAGGGGTACACCCTGTTCTAAAAATAAATAAACAATATAAATGTACAGGGCTCCTCGCCCTGTTACAATCATCTGTTTCCATCAATATTGGTACAGTGGCACCAAGGTACAATACTGAAATTAATCTGATTAAACTGTAAATAATGAGAGAATGTAATAAATATACAAATAAATGTTTATTATATTACACAATCATGGTTTTATTGATATGTAACAGTTACTGTATTAGTGTGACTCAAAAGGTAAAATATTAAATGTTTTTGTCAAATTCAATCACCCGATTCGCACTCCTGAGATTCTGTCACGAGACACAGACGGGGGAACCGGGTGGAGGGGCGGAGGGGGTATAATGACAATAGTTGTAATATATTTTTAAAAAAGTGATAGCCTACACATTTTTATTCGTGGAACTTTATTCATATATCTGTACTTGGTATTTATAAATATCGTAAAAGTATAAGAAAGAAAAAATCCATTCTATTCAATGATATGCTTTTCAAATATGTACTGCAAAGTATGGTAGCCTCCTAAGTCCAAAGAACAACACACATTTATCCTGTGTAGCCTTAAGCATTGTACACTTAAAACAAAAAACATTTTAGGATTTGTTAAACTAAAATATTTTGTGTAAAAGGACAATGTTAAATATATACCAATTTAGAGTAGAATTAGTCGGGTTTTGTTTTTCTGAGGTGAAGGCTTAAGAAAAATTTGTGCTTTTACAATAATACATTCTGAGCAATACAATCATAAGTTCAAATGTATGGTTTACAAATGGTAAAAAAAAAAAAAAAAAAGTTAATAAAAAAAAAAAAGTTGATCTCATAAGACTGAAACCATTTATATATATATATATATATATATATATATATATATATATATATATATATATATATATATATATATAGTTTTGTTACTGTTTTGTTAAATATATATATATATATATATATATATATATATATATATATAGACTGACACATAACACTGCAAGTTGTTTAGTTGTTTATCCAAGGCAATTCACACAAGAATATAGTAAAAAAAAAAAAAAAAAAAGTTATGGTGCAGTTACCTAGCATGGAGTGGTAAAACAACAAACTAATGCAACAACTTCACAGCACATGAAAACAATTTAATGGTAATATAACCCCAGATAATCTATGCCGGTACACAGGGTGATATGTTCAAAAATACAAAGACATAAGCTAACATCACAAAGAGCAATATAAACAAATAGACCATAAATGCAATAATAAAGCAACATTACACAATACAACATACAAAAAACAACAATTAACAAAATCTCAAAAACTCAGCAACGTGTGTGTCCCCCTGTAACAGGGGAGATCTGAACTGACTATCTGGTGTGTCTGTGGTTCTGCAGGAAGAGGGCAGCAGTCTCTCAAGAGCCGCCTGTCAGTCATGGCTGAGAGGCGGGCCTTGGGGGATTGCTCGGCCCATAAGAGAGAGGATACCCAGTGACGCTGGCGGAAGACGTCAGTATGAACAAAGAACAGGCAAGCACGGCTGAGTCTGCCCTGAAAGAAACTAAAAAAAAAAATAGAAATAATTACGTACCTAAGGGGACGTTTTCTAGCTGTACGGTGAACTCTGGCCACCCCAGTGTATAGGATAACTCAGCGTAGGTCGGAGGCCCGTTCTGACCGGCATAGCGGCAGTGGGGGCACTGCGTAAGCAGCACTTTTGTTTTGTAGTTTTATTACTGTGTTTTATTTTCCTTTTTTCTTTCGCCTTTTGTTTTCATTATTATTTTGAACACCTGTGAGTGCGCCAGTTTGTTTTACTGTTTACTAGTATACTCAGGTATTTAGGCCACGGACAACAGCACCCTCTGCGGGCAAAAAAAAAAAGACTTCACAAATAATAAACTGGGCACCAGTGCAGTGTTTTCAAATAAAACTTCTGTCTCCCGTGTGTGTCAGTGAATTGCCCACCACCCTTCCACACCCCCCATTTAAAAAAAAAAAAAAAAAG
Organism: Acipenser oxyrinchus oxyrinchus; assembly: GCA_030684275.1. Lineage (NCBI taxonomy): Eukaryota > Metazoa > Chordata > Actinopteri > Acipenseriformes > Acipenseridae > Acipenser > Acipenser oxyrinchus. Next base: position 64,972,504 of record CM060247.1, on the reverse strand, counting down.
ATATGACTTGATAAATGTGCTTTTGTTCCACTATTGTATTAAATTAGTTGTTATAAATAGTATCACCTAAATTAATCACAGTTATTAATACACCTACCGTACGCTGGGCAAACATGGTATTTGATGAATAGCTAAGGTAAAAACAACGTTGGACCACCTTTGGCGCAACATGATATTTATGTCGCCAAACAACGCTGTGCTGATAAGCAAAAATATGTTGGCCCCACATTGGATCACGACGTAGGTCCAACATAACGCCTGACGTTGTACCAACGTTGGGCCAACTTTATGATGTTTACGGAGTATGTTTAGGTAAATTTAAAGCAAAGTTGCCTGTGTTAATGTTTATATTATAGGTGTATTGATTTGGTTATTATCAAACAAACAAAAAAAGCCTTTTTTGACAATCCCCAAGTGTAAAACTAAAAAATCTCCAAAAACATAGAAAATCTGTGTTTTTCCGTGTTATTCGGCAGCAAACGGATTCCTAGGACAAAAAAAGCCTTGTATGTTTTTTTTTACCCTCCCCAAGTGTAAAACTAAAAAATTTCCAAAAACATAGAAAATCAGTGTTTTTCCGTGTTATTCGGCAGCAAACAGATTCCTAGTCTCACATGCAGAACTAATGCTGTCAAGTCTTGTAAGAAAAATCAGAGACTAAGCCGCCAACGTTGCTCTATCAGGTCTAATAGGTTCAGGTAAGAAGGAATGGTCTATAATAGAAGGGGTCTGTAAAATCTGAGCTCTAATGTCAAGTATTTTATTTTGGAAAAAATTTAAGAAGTCATTGCAGCTAAAAGAGGAGGGTAGAAGCATTAGAAGGTGGATTTATTAATGTATCTATGGAACTAAAAAGAAACCTAGGACTATTTTTATTTGTTTCAACCAGATTGGAATAGTATGAATATCTAGCCTGGGATACCCCCTCTACTGGCCCCGGGGAGGACGAAGGGACTGGGGGGGAGGGGTAGCCAGATCTTTGGATGGAGAGTGGCGGTGGGAGCTCCCGGCCTGAGAACTGGGGTGGATTGAGGTCCCCCTACAGGCTGCTGCTGTGTTGGACCGGGGTCTCGCTCGGCCACCCTACCGTCGAGCCCCTTTGATGGCTCCTATGTCTCAACCTCCTGCTGAAGCTTCATGGCGAGAAACCAGTTCACTGATGTGTGGAACAAGCTGGGGGGTGAGCCACATCGACCAGGTAAGACTGTTCCATTCCATCAGTCACTCCAGGAGACGGGTTTTGTGATACCTGTATCCGTGGATGACGTACAAACCCAGGCCCTCTTAGATTCAGGGTGTAGTCAGTCCCTAATACAAGAGAGCTTAATCTCACCGGAGCATAAACAAATAACGGGACAGGTGCATATAAAATGTATTCATGGGGATGTGCGCACTTATTCCAAAATGTATGTTAATTTGAAAATTGGCCAGCAGGTGACGCAAGTGCAATTGTGTTTGTGTCCTCGATTGCCAGTGCCTGTAGTTCTGGGATGGGACTGCGAGCAGTTTAAAGATTGGTTGGCTGCTGTGACGACCCTGTCCTCCCTATTGGCTAAGAAAGAGGAAGTAATTGGAGAGATCTTCCCCTTTTGTGACCAGGCGTGGTATTGCCATAGATTTAGACCCCGCAAAACTAAACGGGAACGCCGGGCCGCTAAGAATGAGGGCTGGCAATGGAGGGAGTCCAAGAAGTTTCAGGTGGGAGCGATTGGTGAAGAGTCTGGGGGGGAGGCCATGGAGCCAGCGCAGGGGTCTGGCTCGGCTGCCTCCGCTCAGGACCGACCTGATCCTGAACTAGAAGCCATGTGAGCTGATTTTTTAGCTTGTTCCCATGACTTCCGACTTGGGCAAGAGAGTGACAACGTGCTGGGCAGGCTCTTTGACCAAGCAGCTGTGGTTAATGGTCGGGTGGTCGAGCCCAGATGCCCCCCGCTGCATACCCTCACTTTGAAATTAATCGAGATCTCTTGTACCGTGTTGAGAAATTACCACAGATGGGGTAAGTGTGTCACCAATTGCTCATTCCTCAGCTTTAAGTAGGATTTGCTGCAGCTGGCTCACGTTATTCCCCTGTCTGGTCATTTGGGAAGGGACAAGATCAAAGCTAGGATCGTGACAAGGTTCTATTGGCTGGGGCTGGATGGTGACCGGCTAGTCCGCGGAACATGTAAACTTCTGGGGATTAAGACCATTAGGACCTCGGTTTTTCACCCTAAGACCGATGGTCTTGTGGAGTGTTTTAATAAGAACCTCAAAAACATGTGCAGATTTATTATTATTATTATTATTATTATTATTATTATTATTATTATTATTATTCATTTCTTAGCAGATATCACATTATTTTTACATACAATTACATTATTTTGTACACATTATTTTTACATACAATTACCCATTTATACAATTACCCATTTATACAGTTGGGTTTTTACTGGAGCAATCTAGGCAAAGTACCTTGCTCAAGGGTACAGCAGCAGTGTCCCCCACCTGGGATTGAACCCACGACCCTCCGGTCAAGAGTCCAGAGCCCTAAACACTACTCCACACTGCTGCTGAATGCCCCTTATCTAATCTCCATTTGATAGTGATGTGCGCTACTGGGACCAGCTGAGTCCTCCCCTTCGCTTTGCTATCAGAGAGGTACCTCAGGCTTCTACTGGGTTTTCCCCATTCGAGCTGCTGTATGGACGGAGACCCCGGGGTGTGCTCGATCTGGTCAGAGAGATGTGGGAGGAACAGCAGGATAATTCGACCAATACTGTCCGTTATGTGTTGGACCTGCGCAAATGTCTTGAGTCTGTGGGAAAATGGGTGCATGACAATTTGCAGCAGGCTCAGTGCATACAAGACACCCAATATAACAGGGTGGCCTGGTTAAGCACGTTTCAGCCAGGGGATAAAGTGCTTCTATTGTTACCGAGCTCTGAGTCTAAACTTCTGGCAAATGGCAAGGACCTTATGAGGTTACACGCCGGGTTGGGACAGTGGATTATGAGATCTGCCAGCCGGAGCGACAGATGTGTTTTCTCCCGTCCCAGGGCAGATTCGAGTAGCCCACCATCACATTGAAGTTGAGCCGGGGCGCCAGTTCGCCAAAGGCCGTACCGATTGTTTTAGTGGATAAGCTGGACGGCTCAAGTCAATTTGCATTGACTTGAGGCGAGTTAATGAAAAATGGAAGTTTGATGCTTATTCCATGCCCCGGGTAGATGAATTGCTGGAGCGTCTAGGCATGGCTCATTTTATGACGACACTGGTTTTAATGAAGGGGTACTGGCAATACCCCTGACCCCGGAATCCAGAGAGAAGACAGCGTTTTCAACTCCCTTTGGGTTATACCAATTTAGGACCATGCCCTTTGGGTTGCACGGAGCACCAGCCACTTTCCAGCGGATGATGGATCACATTTTCCGGCCCCATCAGCAGTACGCCGCTCATCGAGATCTGTGTAAAGTGGCGTTGGTGCTGCAATCCTTGCGGGAGGCTGGGCTCACTGCTAACCCAAAGAAATGTGCCATTGGGAAGAGTGAGTCAGAGTATTTGGGGTATCGAGTAGGGAGCGGCCAGATCATAAGAACATAAGAACGTTTACAAACGAGAGGAGGCCATTCGGCCCATCGTGCTCATTTGGTTGTTTGTAGCTTATTGATCCCAGAATCTCATCAAGCAGCTTCTTGAAGGATCCCAGGGTGTCAGCTTCGACAACATTACTGGGGAGTTGGTTCCAGACCCTGACAATTCATTGTGTAAAAAAGTGCCTCCTATTTTCTGTTCTGAATGCCCCTTTATCTAATCTCCATTTGTGACCACTGGTCCTTGTTTCTTTTTTCAGGTCGAAAAAGTCCCCTGGGTCAACATTGTCAATACCTTTTAGAATTCTGAATGCTTGAATCAGATCATCGCGTAGTCTTCTTTGTTCAAGACTGAACAGATTCAATTCTTTTAGCCTGTCTGCATACGACATGCCTTTTAAACTCGGGATAATTCTGGTCGCTCTTCTTTGCACTCTTTCTAGAGCAGCAATATCCTTTTTGTAACGAGGTGACCAGAACTGAACACAATATTCTAGGTGAGGTCTTACTAATGCATTGTAAAGTTTTAACATTACTTCCCTTGATTTAAATTCAACGCTTTACACAATATATCCAAGAATCTTGTTGGCCTTTTTTAAAGCTTCCCCACATTGTCTAGATGAAGACATTTCTGAGTCAACATAAACTCCTAGGTCTTTTTCATAGATTTCTTCTTCAATTTCAGTATCTCCCATATGACATTTATAATGCACATTATTATTGCCCGCAGGCAATACTTTACACTTTTCTCTATTAAATTTCATTTGCCATGTGTCTGCCCATTTCTGAATGGGGTCTAGATCATTTTGAATGACCTTTGCTGCTGCAACAGTGTTTGCCACTCCTCCTATTTTTGTGTTGTCTGCAATTGTAACAAGTTTTCTTACTATACCAGAATCTAAGTCATTAATGTAGATTAGAAAGAGCAGAGGACCTCATTAATAATAATCCTTGTGGTACTCGACTGGTTACTTCGCGCCATTTTGAGGTTTCTCCTCTAATCAGTACTTTGTTTTCTACATGTTAACCACTCCCTAATCCATGTGCATACATTTCCTTGAATCCCTACTGCGTTCAGTTTGAGAATTAATCTTTTATGTGGGACTTTGTCAAAAGCTTTCTGGAAATATAAATAAACCATGTCGTATGCTTTGCAGTTATCCATTTTCAATGTTGCATCCTCAAAAAAGTCAAGTAGGTTAGTTAGACACGATCTCCCTTTCCTAAAACCATGCTGGCTGTCTCCCAGGATATTGTTACCATATAGGTAATTTTCCATTTTGGATCTTATTATAGTTTCCATAAGTTTACATATAATAGAAGTCAGGCTTATTGGTCTGTAGTTACCTGGTTCGGTTTTGTCTCCCTTTTTGTGGATCGGTATTACGTTTGCAATTCTCCAGTCTGTCGGTGCAACCCCTGTGTCAAGAGACTGTTGCATAACCTTGGTTAGCGGTTTGTAAATAACTTCTTTCATTTCTTTGAGTACTGTTGTGAGGATCTCATCCGGCCCAGGGGATTTGTTTATTTTAAGAGCTCCTAGTCCCTTTAACACTTCTGCCTCTGTTATGCTAAAGTTATTTAAAATTGGATAGGAACAGGTCGACATGTGGGGCATGTTGTCCGTATCCTCCGTTGTAAAAACCTGTGAAAAGTAATCATTTAATATATTTGCTATTTTTTTCTTCGTCTATGATTTTGCCATTTGTATATCTTAGACATTTAACCGCCTCTTTGAATGTTCCCTTGCTGTTATAATATTGGAAAAATATTTTGGAATTGGTTTTAGCCCCCTTAGCAATGTTAATTTCTATCTCTCTCTTGGCATTTCTAACTTCCTTTTTGACTTGCGTTTGCAGTTCCAAGTACTCTTTCTGTGTACTTTGTTTTTAGTCCTTTTTAAACACTCTGTGAGTGCCTTTTTTCGCGGAATATTTTTTTTAATTGATCTATTAAACCATTTTGGCCATTTTGTTTTAGATTTACATTTGTCTACTTTTGGGATGTAATTGATTTGCGCCTCTCGTACTACATTTTTAAAAAACAGCCATCCTTTTTCTGTGGATGTTTTCTCTATTTTACTCCAATCTACTTCTGTTAGTCTATGTTTCATACTTTCATAGTTTGCTTTTCTAAATTGGTAAACCTTAGCTTTTAGTCATTACTTTTTGGGTTTTAGAAATCACTTCAAATGAGACCATGTTGTGGTCTGAGTTTTCCAATGATTCTCAGACCTCTGTTTTTAGTTATTCTGTCTTTGTTATTTGAATGCCTCCCCTCTAGTCGGTGCCTTGACAAATCGCGTTAGGAAGCAGTCATTTGTCATTTCCACCATTTCAATTTCATCTGTCGTGCTCCCCACCAGGTTTTCCCATTTTATATGGGGGAAGTTGAAATCCCCATTAGTATGGCTTCTCCTTTGCTACACGCATTTCTAATGTCATTGTATAACAGATTATTTTGCTCGGCATCTGAATTTGGCGGACTATAGCATGCTCCTATTATTATGCCCTTTGAATATTTGTCCTTTATTCTGACCCATATTGATTTGGTGTTGTTTTTTCTTTGCCCAGATTTAACACCTGGGCTTCAAGACTATTTCTTATGTATAGCACCACCCTTCCGCCTCTTCTGTCCTGCCTGTCTTTCCTATACAGTGTATACCCACTAATATTATATTCATCTCCATCACTCTCAGACAACCTAGTTTTTGTAACACCTATCACATCGTAGTTACTTGTTAGTGCAGTAGCTTCAAGTTCTAACATTTTGTTTCTGAGACTTCTAGCATTTAGATAAATACATTTAATGGCTGTCTTACCTGAGTTGTTGCCCTTGTTTTGATGTGGTCTCCCTTCTGTTTTTTTGTTTTCTCCCCCTTCCTTTCTAGTTTAAATGCTTCTGAACCTCCTCAAGGATCTTTTATCCGAGTAGATTGGCTCCCTTTTTGTTTAAGTGCAGTCCGTCCCACATATATAGATAGTCCTTGTTGTAGAATGTGCTCCAATGATCAAGAAAGATGAAGTCTTCCTGTGTGCACCTTGGTTTCAGCCATGCATTTTGATTTTGTATTTCCAGCTGTCTGTATGATCCTTTGCCAGGTGCCGGCAATATCCCAGAAAATACCACAGTTTTGGTCTTGTCTTTTAATTTTCTTCCTAGATCTCTGAATTTGTTTTGCAGGGATCTTGGCCTGTCTCTTCCAATGTTGTTTATACCGATGTGGACGACTACTACCGGGTCGTCTCCTGTTCGTTCTTGGAGCCTGTCCACGTTCTCAGTTATGTGTGTGACAGAGGCTCCTGGAAGGCAGCACACTGTTGTAGTAAGGGGGTCCAGACTGCGAACTGAACTTGCTGTGTTTCTCAATATGGAGTCTCCTACAATCATGATCTCCCTTCTTTTTGCTGCCTTGCCAGCACTGTTTATAGGGTCCTGGATGTTGTTCCTTTCGTTCTCTTGATGTTGGTTTTGATCATCTAAATTTTGAAGTGGCTCAAATTTGTTGGATGTTTTTATTTCTGGTGGTTGTGTTTCACAAAGTTTCTTTTTTTCCTTGCTTCTGCCTACCTGAACCCAGCTGTTTTTACCATCTTCTATCTCCCTGGTGGCTTTCAGTCTGCTAGTGGTGCAGACTTCCATGAATTGTGGGTGTGCCAGCTCCTCAAGCTCCTGTTGCTGTCTCATTTCCTGCATCTCCATTTCTAGCACACTTACTAGTTTAAGCAAGTCCTGGATTTTGCGGCACTTTACACACACTTGGTTGAGCTCTGTTGGGTATTCTTTGATTTCCCACATCATACAGTTGTCACGGATTACTGGCTTGAAAACCATGTTAATTTTTTTTTTTCTTTGGAAGTTTAGTTTAGCTTCTGCAGTTGTCAACCTGCTTTCAAACTGCTTCTAACTGCTCTGTACTTTTCCACGACTGTACTTCTCCCACGCTATCGCCTCCACACGCTGTTGCTGGGAAGACTGCCTGGCTTTTGTTTATATCTGTTGTGCTGCTGACTCCGCCCCTCCCTCGTGTCTTAGAACGGCGGCAAATTTGAATCAGCTGCTCTGAGCTTCAGCTTGTTATCAGAAAAAAGACATGCAGCTGTTGGACTTAAGCTGCAGTGTTTTCTGATTAAAGCAATTAAAGATGTAATTTCTCCTTACGACTGTACTTCTCCCACGCTGTCGCTTTCACACGCTGTCGCTGGGAAGACGGATGCGTCAGAGACAGGTCTCGGAGCAGTGTTGTCTCAGGAGGTGCGGGGAAGCGAGCACCCAGTTCTGTACATCAGAAAATCTATAGTACCATCGAGAAGGAGTGTCTCACAGTAAAATGGGCAGTCGAGTCACTCCGGTACTACCTCTTGTGGTGACACTTCACCCTGGTTAAGATCATGCCCCCTTAGCATGGCTTCACCGGATGAAGGATAACAACACCAGAATCACGCGGTGGTACTTAGCCCTGCAGCTCTAAGCCTTCAGGGTTGTCCACCAAGCAGGAAACCTGCATCAAAACGCAGATTTTTTCTCTCAGGAAGGCATGGGGGTGTAACGATTTTCGAATGGACCGGTGGAGCCATTCTGAGGAGGAGGATATGTAACAGGAGAGGTCTGTGCTGACTGTCTGGCGCATGCGGGGTACTGCAGGAAGGGGGCAGCAGCCTCGTAGATCTGCCTGTCAGTCATGGCGATGACACGGAGAGGTGGGGAAGAGGGTGTGTTGGCTTTCCTTCTCTCTGAGTGGCTGAGAGGCCGGCCTGGGGGGATTGCTCACCCTATAAGATAATTTATAGTACGTTATTGCTGGTTTTAAACTCGCTGTCAGCAGAGATGTTAACACTACTGTTAAATGGTACATAAGGACCTTTTTATTTTATTGTGTCACATGTTCCCATGTGTTGCTACAACTGTTTAAATAAGGTGTGTATTTTATTTTAATTATTATTTTTTTACATAATTACCACTTTTTTCACTTTGAACCCTTTGCGGTCCATTTATTAATTCTGCGTCAGGCTCGCCCGGTCTAATTAATTTTTTCACGCGCAGTTAATTTTAGACGCGCTGTTTAAAAGTATTTTTTTCACAGTCAAACGGGTTTAAATGGCCCTGCATATCAACAAAGCACTCACTAGGGATCTCCAGCCCTGCCCCACCCTTTCGTTTGCTATCGCTTTCACATATGCTACCAAATAAAAAATAATAATAATAATAGTCGTACATACCGATCAATCGTCTCCTGATGACTCGTTTTATCACCAAACTCCTCAATAATGCAATCCAAGTCATTATTTTATTGCTATAACATCTCAAAAAGCTCTGCAAATGTCTGTGATAGTCTCTGTGCGCTGATACTGTACTCCCAGGTTGTTTCCATCGCCCGCCCCATCTGATGCCAATAGGGTACTATGACTATTCATGAGATACGCCTTTTTTTTTTTTTTTTTTATCGGCTTGTCTCGCTCCTTTCGTTCCCACTCGGCCATTGAATGGTTTTCTCGGCTTTTTCCGTTGAAAAACCGACTTTTTGCGTTTTTGCGTTTTAAAATGATGTCGGACAGGGTCTGAAAAGGACCTGACGGGAATAATTGCAATGTCGGACCCAGTCCGACAAAGGACCGCAAAGGGTTAAATTGCAGTGCTCTCTGGCTGCTTCTATGATGGCCTCTCATGTATTTCTCAGAACTCCATTTCCCATCACCCTCCTGCTCACTGGTAAATCTATCTCAGTTACATATGTGAGCAGGAGGATGATGGGAAATGTAGTTTGAGTAGTCCATGCAGGTCCATGTGAAGCCATCTTGGAGGCAGTGGAATGCAATTTCAAAGTTTAAAAAAGTGGTCAAAATGTAAAAAAAAAAAAAAAAAATTAAAACAATACACACACCTTGCTTAAACAGTTGTATCAACAAATGCGAACATGTAACACAATAAAATAAAAAGGTCCTTATATACCCTTAAAATATCTATTTAGTCCAGCTCTTAGCGTTATAAAACTGGAGACCGAATACTGGTCGACAGTTAAACGTCTTGAACTATTTTAATTCTTTTTTAAAATTAATTTTCTGCTTCCAAACGTAAAAAAAATAAAAGAATAAAATAAGATATAATACAGAAACAATGAGAAAAACTGCATTACTGTTTGGTGACAATAAAATTGAAAATAAAATAAATAAATAAATAAATAAATGTATAGACTAAATCATCTTATTAGCATTACATACAAGTGTACAGCGTGGAAGCGACATCGTGGGAGAAGTACAGTCGTCGACAAGTACAGCGCAGTTAGAAGCAGAAAGGCGGAATTACACCTTTAAATCTGGAGTTGCTTTAATCAGAAAACATTGCAGCTTAAAGCCTTGCAGCTGCGTGTATTTTTCTGATAACAAGCTGAAACTCGGAGCAGCTGATTCAAATCCCGCGGCGTTCTGAGACACGGGGGAGGGGCGGAGCTCGCAGCACAAACAAACAAAGGCAGACAGGCTTCCCAGCGACAGCGTGTGGAAGCGACAGCGTGGGAGAAGTACAGTCGTGGACAAGTACAGCGCAGTTAGAAGCAGTTTGAAAGCAGGTTGACAGCTGCAGAAGCTAAACTAAACTTTAAAAAAAAATGGTCTTCAAGCCAGTAATCTGTGACAACTGCATGATGTGGGAAATCCGAGAAAACCCAACAGAGCTCAACCAAGTGTGTGTAAAGTGCTGCACGATCCAGGACTTGCTCCAGCGATTAAGCCTGCTAGAAAAGGAGCTGGAGGAAATGAGACAGCAACAGGAGCTTGAGGAGCTGGCACACCCACAATTCATGGAAGTCTGCACCCCTAGCAGACTGAAAGCCACCACGGAGATGGAAGAAAGTCGAAACAGCTGGGTTCAGATAGGCAGAAGCAGGGAAAAAAAGAAACTTCGTCTAACACAACCACCAGAAATCCAAACATCCAACAAATTTGAGCCACTTCAACATTTAGATGACCAAAACCAACATCAAGAGAATGAAAGAAACAACATCCAGGACCCTATAAACAGTGCTGGCCAGGCAGCAAAAAGAAGGGAGGTCATGATCGTTGGGGACTCCATATTGAGAAACACAGCAAGTTCAGTTCGCAGTTTGGACCCCTTACTACAACAGTGTGCTGCCTTCCAGGAGCCTCAGTCAAGCACATCACTGAGAATGTGGACAGGCTCCTAGAACGAACAGGAGACGACCGGTAGTAGTCGTCCACATCGGTACAAACAACATTGGAAGAGACAGGCCAAGATCCCTGCAAAACAAATTCAGAGAGCTAGGAAGGAAATTAAAAGGCAAGACCAAAACTGTGGTATTTTCTGGGATACTGCCGGCGCCCTGCAAAGGACCATATGGACAGCTGGAAATACAAAATCAAAATGCATGGCTGAAATCGTGGTGCACCCAGGAAGGCTTCACCTTTCTTGAACATTGGAGCACATTCTACAACAAGGACTATCTATACAGGTGGGACGGACTGCACTTAAACAGAAAGGGAACCAATCTACTTGGAGAAAGGATCCTTCAGGAGGTCCAGAAGCATTTAAACTAGAAAGGAAGGGGGGAGAAAACAAAAAAACAGAAGGGAGACCACATCAAAACAAGGACAACAACTCAGGTAAGACAACTATTAAATGTATCTATCTTAATGCTAGAAGTCTCAGAAACAAAATGTTAGAACTTGAAGCTACTGCACTAACAAGTAACTACGATGCGATAGGTGTTACAGAAACTTGGTTGTCTGAGAGTGATGGAGACGAATATAATATTAGTGGGTACACACTATATAGGAAAGACAGGCAGGACAGAAGAGGCGGAGGGGTAGCGCTATACATAAGAAATAGTCTTGAAGCCCAGGTGTTAAATCAGGACAAAGAAAACAATGCAGAATCAATATGGGTCAGAATAATGGACACAAATTCAAAGGGCATAATAATAGGAGCATGCTATAGACCGCCAAACTCAGACGCTGAGCAAAATAATCTGTTGTACAATGACATTCGAAATGCGTGTAGAAAAGGAGAAGCCATACTAATGGGGATTTCAACTTCCCCGTATAAAATGGGAGAACCCGGTGGGGGCACGACGGACGAAATTGAAATGGTAGAAATGACAAATGACTGCTTCCTAACGCAATTTGTCAAGGCACCGACTAGAGGGGAGGCATACCTTGATTTAATCTTTTCAAATAATGAAGACAGAATAACTAAAACAGAGGTCAGAGAGCCATTGGCAAACTCAGACCACAACATGGTCTCATTTGAAATATTTTTAAAACCCCAAAAGTAATGACTAAAGCTAAGGTTTACAATTTTAGAAAAGCAAACTATGAAGGTATGAAACAGAGACTAACAGAAGTAGATTGGAGTAAAATAGAGAAAACATCCACAGAAAAAGGATGGCTGTTTTTAAAAATGTAGTACTAGAGGCACAAAACGATTACATCCCAAAAGTAGACAAATCTAAATCTAAAACAAAATGGCCAAAATGGTTTAATAGATCAATTAAAAAAATATTCAGCGAAAAAAGGCACTTTACAGAGCGTTTAAAAGGGACCAAAACAAAGTACACAGAAAGAGTACTTGGAACTGCAAACACAAGTCAAAAAGGAAGTTAGAAAGGCCAAGAGAGAGATAGAAATCAATATTGCTAAGGGGCTAAAACCAATTCCAAAATATTTTTCCAATATTATAACAGCAAGAGAACATTCAAAGAGGAGGTCAAATGTCTAAGAGACACAAATGGCAAAATCATAGATGAAGAAAAAAAATAGCAAATATATTAAATGATTACTTTTCACAGGTTTTTACAAAGGAGGACACGGACAACATGCCCCACATGTCGACCTGTTCCTATCCAATTTTAAATAACTTTAGCATAACAGAGGCAGAAGTGTTAAAGGGACTAGGAGCTCTTAAAATAAACAAATCCCCTGGGCCGGATGAGATCCTCCCAATAGTACTCAAAGAAATGAAAGAAGTTATTTACAAACCGCTAACCAAGATCATGCAACAGTCTCTTGACACAGGGGTTGTACCGACAGACTGGAAAATAGCAAACGTAATACCGATCCACAAAAAGGGAGACAAAACCGAACCAGGTAACTACAGACCAATAAGCCTGACTTCTATTATATGTAAACTTATGGAAACTATAATAAGATCCAAAATGGAAAATTACCTATATGGTAACAATATCCTGGGAGACAGCCAGCATGGTTTTAGGAAAGGGAGATCGTGTCTAACTAACCTACTTGACTTTTTGAGGATGCAACATTGAAAATGGATAACTGCAAAGCATACGACATGGTTTATTTAGATTTCCAGAAAGCTTTTGACAAAGTCCCGCATAAAAGATTAATTCTCAAACTGAACGCAGTAGGGATTCAAGGAAATGCATGCACATGGATTAGGGAGTGGTTAACAGGTAGAAAACAGAAAGTACTGATTAGAGGAGAAACCTCAAAATGGAGTGAGGTAACCAGTGGTGTACCACAGGGATCAGTATTAGGACCTCTGCTATTCCTAATCTACATTAATGATTTAGATTCTGGTATAGTAAGCAAACTTGTTAAATTTGCAGACGACACAAAAATAGGAGGAGTGGCAAACACTGTTGCAGCAGCAAAGGTCATTCAAAATGATCTAGACGGCATTCAGAATTGGGCAGACACATGGCAAATGACATTTAATAGAGACAAGTGTAAAGTATTGCATGCGGGCAATAAAAATGTGCATTATAAATATCATATGGGAGATACTGAAATTGAAGAAGGAATCTATGAAAAAGACCTAGGAGTTTATGTTGACTCAGAAATGTCTTCATCTAGACAATGTGGGGAAGCTATAAAAAAAGGCTAACAAGATGCTTGGATATATTGTGAGAAGTGTTGAATTTAAATCAAGGGAAGTAATGTTAAAACTCTACAATGCATTAGTAAGACCTCACCTAGAATATTGTGTTCAGTTCTGGTCACCTCGTTACAAAAGGATATTGCTGCTCTAGAAAGAGTGCAAAGAAGAGCAACCAGAATTATCCCGGTTTAAAAGACATGTCGTATGCAGACAGGCTAAAAGAATTGAATCTATTCAGTCTTGAACAAAGAAGACTACGCGGTGATCTGATTCAAACATTCAAAATCCTAAAAGGTATAGACAATGTCAACCCAGGAGACTTCTTTGACCTGAAAAGAAACAAGGACCAGGGGTCACAAATGGAGATTAGATAAAGGGGCATTCAGAACAGAAAATAGGAGGCACTTTTTTACACAAAGAATTGTGAGGGTCTGGAACCAACTCCCCAGTAATGTTGTTGAAGCTGACACCCTGGGATCCTTCAAGAAGCTGCTTGATGAGATTCTGGGATCAATAAGCTACTAACAACCAAACGAGCAAGATGGGCCGAATGGCCTCCTCTCGTTTGTAAACTTTCTTATGTTCTTAAACAAAACACAGGATCCTATAGAGAGAGGAAAGAAGAGCGAAAAAACGGGAGAGTGTGCAGTAAACAATAATAGGAGTTAGGGAGTGGAGGCTGTAAGTTGTAAGGTGTCAAAATGTGTGGGAAAGGCCTGCCATGCAGTATAGAATTTAATGCTAGATCCCTTAAGAGTAAATCTGATTTTTTCAAGTTTGAGGAATTGCATGATGTCGCTAATCCAATGAACATGAGAGGGTGGGACAGCTTGCCTCCAATTCATCAAAATAAGGCAGCAGGCCAAAAGAGAGGCGAAAGCCAGGGTGCTGGATTGGAGTTTGGACAAAGGAAGCCCATCAGATGCAACACCAAATATCGCTATAAGTGGTATGGAGTCAATGGGCAAGTAAAAAATTTGGGAGAAGGTCTCAAAAATGCGGCTAGTCTGGGACAGGCCCAAAACATATGGATCAATGAGACTAGAACCTGCTTACATCTATCACATGTATTATCAATATTAGGATAAATGTTTGCCAATTTAGTTTTGGACATGTGAATGCGATGAAGGATTTTGAATTTAATCAGAGTGTGACGTGCACACATAGGAGTGTACTCTTAAAATAATCCCAAATGTCGTCTATAAAATTAAAGCCAAGGTCCTGCTCCCACGCAGCCCTTATAGTAGTTATTGAAGGACAATGTAAGAAAAAAATAGAATTGTAAATTTTAGAAATCATACCCCTACATTGAGGATTAAGTCGAGAATCGATGGGGGATTCAACAGGTAAATTGGGGAAATGAGTCACCTTAATACGCACAAAGTGTCAAATCTGCAAGTACCGAAAGACGTGTGTATTTGGAATATTACATTTTTAGATTATAACTAAACTGTGTGAATGAAAGAGGCAGTCAGGAACATATCAATGCTGGTAAAGATGTAGGCTGACAGGAGGCAGCTTCAATCAGTAGCCAGGCAGGCCCTGTCTGCTGTAGATGATGGTGGAGCCAGTATGTGATACAACGAATGTTAGCTGACCAATAATAAAAAAGAAAGTTGGGCAAGGCCAATCCTCCCAAACGTTTAGGCCTTTGAAGGAAGTACCTGCAAATACGCAGGTTTTTCTTATTCCATATAAAAGATGAGATTAGTGTATCCAGCGTCTTGAAAAAAGATTTTTGAATAAAAATAGGATTACACTGGAAAAAATATAAGAATTTAGGTAGCACATTCAGTTTAACTGAATTAATGCGGCCAGCAAGCAAGAGAGGCAAATTGGACCATCGGGTAAAATCTTGTTTAGTTCCAGTAAGGGGGTGAAATTAGATTTAAAGAGATCTATATAGGACCTTGTTACAGAAATTCCTAGATATCTAAATTTATCATAAATAATTTTGAAAGGTAGATCAGCAAATTGACAATGATAAAGGGGCATTCAGAACATAAAATAGGAGGCACTTTTTACACAGAGAATTGTGAGGGTCTGGAACCAACTCCCCAGTAATGTTGTTGAAGCTGACACCCTGGGATGATTCAAGAAGCTGCTTGATGAGATTCTGGGATCAATAAGCTACTAACAACCAAACGAGCAAGATGGGCTGAATGGCCTCTTCTCGTTTGTAAACTTTCTTATGTTCTTAATGTGTTGCAGTAGGATTGATTGGAAATAATTCACCTTTATGTAAATTGAGTTTGTATCCAGAAAATTTACCAAATTGATCCAGGGTATACAGAACATGAGGAAGGGATGTAGGGGGGTGTAACAGAGATCGAATGGTGCTTGGTGTTAGATCTCCCTCTCGACCTGTGAGGGCACTGTGTAATGGGAACAGAGTACCCTTAACTAAATTGCACAACAATTTATTCCATAGGGTAGGTGGAAGTTGGTCATTTAGGAAAGGGGCACAGCTACTGTATCCAAACTCAATGACCCAGACGGTAAACGGTGTGGCATCTGAGGATTAGAGGAGCGGATGCGCTCGTTAACCTAGGGGTCATGAGCGAGGATATAAATAGGGGTCATAGCTGACGTGATCTGTTCCTTGGTAAATGGTTATTGTTGAAAACTGTCATCTGTTTTTTAATAGACTACCAGTTGTACGATCCAGAGTTGTAGCGAAAGCCAGCATAAACCTGGCCATCACTTTCACCCCTGCATTTCACGGAGAACTGTATTAAACCACTTGCACATATTCACTATCACTAAGAACTGTGTTTGTGTTTTGTGTTTAGTGTTGGTGTGTAAAACTGGACTTTTGGTTACGGGTCACACCTGGGGAATTACAAATACGGAGTGATAAACGCCGCTGCATCACTCCAACATTATTATTTACAGGTGTTTGCCATAAGGCTCTGGACATTGTTAATTAAATCAATAAACACCCTTGCACCTGGAAATCATTGTCTGTCTGTTTTTATATTCGCTCTGCACTGCACTCACCTGTATTCACTCACCACTTTGGCACAGGGGGTCACATAAATAAAGAAGGAGCTCATCAGCATACAGAGATACCTTTTGCTCCAATCCTCCACGAACCACCCCACTAACATGCTGATTACTGCAAAGGGAAGCAGCAAGGGGCTCAATTGCAATGGCAAATAATAGAGGGGATATGGGGCATCCCTGACCAGTTCCACGATGCAAAGAAAAGTATCCTGAGTTCATATTGTTGGTACGAACCGAGGCAACAGGGGATGTATAGAGTAATTTTATCCAGAAATAAAGTATAAAGTTTTGACCAAATCCAAATTTTTGAAGGGTAGCAAAGAGATTCCACACGGTCAAAAGTCTTCTCAGCGTCTAATGAAATAAGTGCTTAAGGGTCCGGGTGAGAGGAAGATGAATATATAATATTAATATTAATATTTTTAACACGTTTGATAAAGTGTAGGGGGGAGAGATTGTGACTTAAATGATTTAGCGAACACAAACATCAAAAATGGGGAGACTTGGGCCAAAAAGTTTTTTGAAAATTCGACCGCAAAACCATCAGGTCCAGGAGACATGCAGCTTTGCATTAATTTAATCGCCTCTGTTATTTCCTTAATAGAAAAGGGATCCTCTAAGCTAGCCTTTGAATGGAGGTTAATAGAAGGTAGGTCGAGATTGTGAAAGAAAGAGTCAGTTAAAGAATGATCCGTAACAGATTCAGAAGTATACAAGTTTGAGTAAAATCATTTAAATTGCTCATTAATAGCATTTTGGTCAGTTGTAACAGAGCCTGACTGTGTTCGAATTTCAGTAATCAAATGAGAAGCATTGGATTGGCGTAACTGGTGAACTTAAAAGCTTGCTAGCTTTATCACCATGTTCATACAAAACATGGCGTGATCTGAGTAGTTGTTTTTCTACCTGCTGAGAAGGAAGTAGATCAAAAGGATCGGATGGCTAAAGCAGTTTTACAAAGTGAGGTAAGTGATCCAATGTAGGATTTAAGCTAAAGTCCCCACCCAAAAGTAAGTGATTTGTATTTAAATCAGGAAGTGAAGTTAAAAAAATGTGTAATAAAATCCCTGTCATCCCAGTTTGGGGCATAAACATTGGACAGAATCATGGGAGTATTAGCAAGTCTGCCTACAACAACATCATAACGACCGTTCTTATCTGCAATAACTTCAGAAGCAACACATGGTATGTTTTTATGTACTAAAATAGTAGCACCTCTGGCCTTGGCATGAAATGCTGAATGGTAAAGCTGCCCCACCCAATCCCTGCGCACGCAGAAGTGACCTGACATTCAAAAATGGGTCTCCTGCAAGAATGCAATTCCAGCATTTAAATGCTGGAGATGTGCTACAACCTTGTTTCGTTTCACTGGGTGATTTAGCCCTTTTACGTACCAACTTACAAACTGACAGCACTTCCTCCATCATAATGACAGCAAAAACACAAAATCAAACCAGGCTGTACAAAATAAGACAAGGTAAGAGAAATCCATTATCAACTTTAAATCAAATTGTTGCATAAATAATGCAGTTGTCTGAGACCCGAGAGAAAAAAAGAGAATTTAACCCACCCCGTCAACCCTGGCAGCAACTCCCCAAAATGAGAAACAAGCCCACCCAAACATTAAAGAATTCTAACCCACTCATCAGGTGAACTCCCGTTCACACGTGTGTTATATATACCTAAACCCACAGATACAAGTGAAAGATTACAACCTATAAAATTCAAATTTTCAAAAAAAGAAACATTTTTGGAGGAAAATAATGAATAAATATAAAAAATAAATTGAATAAACAAATAGTTATAATATTAAATAGACTTAAATATGCAAGTAAGCAAAGACAGTAGCGACCATAGGAGCCAATCAGCTTGCATATTGTAAAAACAAAATATATATATATATATATTTGACACTAGCAGTGCAGGTACCAAGGCCAGTATTAAGCAGTCCAACTCAACCTAAATTGACAATAACTAATTAACATAAAAAAAATACTGATAGTCTCTCAAGTCTGCGCAAATAACTTGATACCCCGTGCCCACGTTGAAAAAAAGGGAGAAGAAGAAATGCATACAAACATACACATGTATACAGTATAAACAAACAAACACATACATATACAAAATAAAAACTACTAATACAAGGGGGTATTTAGCGTCTAAAAATGACTAAAATGATTCAAGATATAGACAATCAGTATGTGTAAACAGTAACAGTTTGAAATATCCACAATGGTACTAATAACAATATAGAAATAAGTAACGTACATTCTTAGAAGAATAATATTCTAGTTCACCTAACCATTTTCTAAAAACATATATCCATAGACCTACTTAACTGTTTTCATTGACCAAATAGTTATCTATACAGTATTATAAGAAAGGAAAAAAAAATATGTTTAAGTAACACAGCCAGGCAAATCGTATGTTAGCCACTGAAACCAGGGCTTAATTAAAACCCCGTTGACCAGTTCAGCATGGAAGTGGACGATCACGGTTCTGGGCCTTAGGTGAGGACCCGGCTTCTGTGCTAGAGAGCGATGGGCCCGATCCAGCTCCGGAGCCGATCCCAGTGCCTCACCCCAAAGTAGCTCCGTAAAGAAATCAGACATAAAATTAGTGGGGTGCAAGCCCTCAACCCCCTCTGGCAGACCGGTGATTCAGAGATTCTGACGCCTATTACGATTTTCCAGTTCCAACAACTTCTCCCTGATTGCCCTGTTGTCAGCAACAAGTGTAGCAGTGAGGCCTCCAACTCATGAACCCGATGGCCCAGTGTCGTCAGCTGAATGCTCAAAGCTATCAATGCGGTGTCCATTTGAAGTAACCATGGTCTGGATGGCATCGAGAGATGCTTTAAAAGAGACAAACAAGTTCTGAAACTCTGCAGTAAGATCAGTGGTAAGGGCTGCACAGAGCTTTTCTAGTTCGGAGACCACGGCGCAGGCTCGGCAGGATCAGCAGGCCCCTTGGTCTCGGAATCCAAAGGTAAAGTTATCCCACACTTAGGTTTATTTGGCTTTGACATCGTATGGCCAGTATAGAAATATGTTAAAAAAAATAGTACAGTGAAAATATATATTAAAAAATGGGTTTGGTAAGTAATATTATAGTAGTTTGTGGGAGCGAGCGTCACACGTGTCTACTCCATCTAGCGTTCGACCGGAAGTCCCAAATCCCCTTTAATGTTGTTGAGATTTTTTGGACTTATTTCCTTAAAATTAATGTCTTTTTCTTTAGCCAGTCTTTAAGTACATTAGCAGCCCATGCTGTCATTTTTTTGTGTTTTTTCAATCTTAGTTTTCATCTGTTTCATTTAGCTGTGCCTCTTCTACTGTTATGTGTTTAACTCTTGACAGTTGGTGCTGCACTTATTTTATTTATTTATTTTTTTCAGACTGCTGTCTTCACTCAGCAAGTTGGTGTTGTACCAGTTATCTATTTTCATCCCCAAATATATTAAGGAAATAGGTTGAATGTCACTCATTTTTAGTAACAATAACAAATAAAATGGCAGTTTGTCATGGAATTTAGAATGTAGTGGTCCTTTGTGATTTATTCAGTGTGAATTGTCTCATTAGTATGCAAGCCATGGTATACGTTATATATATGCACGGCCATGTGATGCTGTTTAAACAATCAGAGGTTGTTATTTTTCCAAGCCGTATTATAAATATATATATTAGTTAAGGTTTGAACGAAGGTTCTGTTTAAAGTCGATTTTACAACCCGCTCAAAATGGGGGTAAATCCCCATCGCTACGCATGAAAATTGGTGTGTGTGGTCGGATTGACAGGCTCAACAAACCCTGTGAACGGGGTAATATTTGGTGAAATACTTTTTGAGATACAGCGTGGCGATAAAAACAGCTGTTTAAAAAAAAAACTAAATTGAAAAATTAAGACGCTTTTGTATACACCTGTATCTCAAAAAGTACTGCTATTTAAGGAACCACACTTGGCATACACATAGTCCTGGGAGTGTAGATGGCGGGGCTCCAGCGATAATTTAATTTAAAATTAAAGTCTGTACGTTGCTGCTGCTTGAATAGAGTGAATGTACAAAAAAAACAACAACAAAAAAAAACACCACCACACATTTCAGAGCGAAAAAAAAGAACGTTCATAAGGGGGAAACCAAGAGGTGCCATGGCTCATCCCTGGAGAGCCCTGGCACAAATTAAGCACAAGTTAAATAATAACATGTAAGCCACGGATAAAGGCGTCTTCCAAATGGATAAAAAATAATAAAAAATACAATGTATTTGTTATGACACCTCCTATTTTAAACTCCAATTGCTTTTTTTATTGAAGATCGTTGTTACTGGGTTTGTGATTATTTGTTTCTATCAAAGTTGTAATTTGCTTTGTTAAACTAATGATCTGACTGACAGCTTTACATGGCTCGGCTTAAACAAAACTCTTGTTCGTCGAGGAACACATTGATTCACATAAAATGAATACATACTGCCTGCTGGATACGAAAAAAGAAAGAAGTCTGTCAATACTTGTAAACGCCATACTGTAAATGGTTATGATCTTGTATAGCATAGTTTCCAAAAAAAAAAAAAAGTGAGAAGATAATGTTTTGCCAAATAATATAAAATACAAATGCATACTATTATATGTATGCATGTTATATATTCCATATTTAAGCACATACATTAAACACTTTCTGCTATTTGTTTACTGTATATCGCTGCCAAAGGAAGTTTGAGATTTTTTAAATTAACAGCGCACGCTGGTCCACGAAGTTGTTCTTCAGCTGCTACAGAATGTTTATCTTAAAAGAGACCTTCTTCACAACGCAAAGTAATTTACTGACAGGTGGGTAAAAGCTATTATTAATCATTTGTGTTGATTTAAGAAACCCCTGAAATAAGGATGTATCAGATAGCAGTAGAACATCCACGAGTAAAATAAAAAGTTTTTTAACTTTTGTTAATTAAATGGGTCAATAACAATATATTTTTTAGAAAGTATAAGACATGACTGATGACGATAATCAATCCGCCTGAAATTGAGAAAATAAATTAATACTACTCGCAGCTAGTAGTAAAAAAACATTACAATATTACAGCTTTAGTAATATTCGTATTGTAATTGTTTAGTGTACAGCTCGTCAAGACAGTACAGTACAGAATTCTATTTATTACATTTCGAGTAAACTTTTGGGCAATTCAATTTAGAAATGCATGTAACCTGTTATTGTTATCATTTCATTTTTAATAAATACTCTTAGTATATCACAGATTATTATATACATTTTCAGATATCCAAATCACTATACAGAATTCTATTTATTACGTTTCAGAAACCTTATTTTCCTTTGGTGGTTGATCCAAATATCTCCTATCTAATTCAGGTAAGAACTGACAAGACTTGAAAGATGTGCCTGACAGACAGAAGAGAGAAGAAGAGAGGAGAAGCGACAGCAAATCCAATATGGCATTGTGACAGGCTAGCAGCAGGGATGACGTCAGACCAGAAAGGAGTACACAGACAGGCAGTAGTGATAAGTGAAACTGAGCCGCAATGGCTGCGCTCAGTACGTTTATTGCAAAATAAAAGGTTTAAACTGAAAACAGGACACGACACTTGAGGCCAAAATAAATAAACAAAACGGATTAACACTAAACAAACGGTGGACTAACAGACAAACAAACACGGTGAGTACAAATACTTCTAACAATTATTATTTTAGTTTTAGTTTACTTTACTTTTTCTCCACACCCGTTCTCCACTCACCGAACACACAACCCCGAGTGAGTAAAACGTGCATCTATATATACTGTTGTGCCGGGATCCAATTACAAATTAATTATTCACTTGAATCCCAGTACGTTAACTAATTACGTGCAACCCCGTGCTCACATATTAAATACTTTAAATGCATGTGAAGTGAAGTGCAATCCCTGTGTCTAAATACAATTATTTTAAAGACCAACATTAACACACCACACGCAACATAAAACACAGAAATGCACACAGGGGCGGGGCACATTGCCACATATCCCCCTCCTTGTGCACAGCACACATGGCCTCAATGGCCACCTCCCCCCTTAAAATTCCCAAAGTCTTGCTTAAAGTCCCGGGCTAAGAACAGGGACTTCAAGGGGTTCATGGGCGGCAATGTTGCCAGTAGCCAGGCTGCTACTGGCCATGCTGTCAGCAGACGTGCTGACAGCGGGGCGAGTTTCTTATCCCACTGTACCCCTGGCAGCGGAAAGGCTGCTGGGGTTGGTGGTCTCCAGACCTCCCCCCCTTCTTCAAAGCCAGCAGCTCCCTTTTGTGGGGCTCCGGCCACAGTACTTCCGGCAGCGAAAGTGCTGCAGTGGGAGCAGGTCTCCTGACCTCCCCCACGATCTCCGGCAGCGAAACTGCTGCTGGGGTTGGTGGTCTCCTACCCCTTCTTCATGGCCGGCAGCTCCCCTTGGTGGGGTTCCGGCCACAGTACTTCCTGCTGCGATGCGGAGCACCAGGCAGCCCCAGGCGATGCGGAGCACCAGGCAGCCCCAGGCGATGCGGAGCACCAGGCAACCCCAGGCGATGCGGAGCACCAGGCAACCCCAGGCGATGCGGAGCACCAGGCAACCCCAGGCGATGCGGAGCACCAGGCATCCCCAGGCGATGCAAGGCTGGCATCCTTGGGCGAAGCGAGGCAGACATCCTTGGTCGAAGCGAGGCAGACATCCTTGGGCGAAGCAAGGCTGGCATCCTTGGGCGGTGCGAGGCAGGCATCCTTGGGCGGTGCGAGGCAGGCATCCTTGGGCGGTGCCAAACTCAGCTGCAGCTCCTCTGATGGTGGAAGTGGGAGCGGCAAGCAATCTTCCCACAGCGGTGAAGGCGGAACCAGCAGGTATTCACCCTCTGCTGGTGGAGGTGGGAGGGGCAAGCAGTCCTCCCACGGCGGTGGAGGCAGAACCAGCAGGTATTCACCCTCTGCTGGTGGAGGAGGCAGAGGCAGCTCCTGCTGCTCTGCTCCTGGTGGAGGTGATGGAAACAGAGGCAGCTCCTGCTGCTCTGCTCCTGGTGGAGGCAGAGGCAGCTCCTGTTGCTCTGCTCCTGCCGATGGAGGTGGTGGAGGTAGAGTCAGCTCCTGCTGCTCTCCTCCTGGTGGCGAAGGTGGAGGAGGCAGAGGCAGCTCCTGCTACTCTGCTCCTGGTGGTGGTGGAGGCAGAGGCAGCTGCTGCTGCTCTGCTCCTGGTGGAGGTGGTGGAGGCAGCTCCTGCTGCTCTGCTCCTAGTGGCAGAAGCGGTGGTAGTCTCCCCCTGTTTCAGGGGACTGGTGTGGCACTCCCTCTCTTGCAGGGGACTGGTGCGGCTCTCCCTCACTTGCAGGGGACTGGTGCGGCTCACCCTCTCTTGCAGGGGACTGGTGCGGCTCACCCTCTCTTGCAGGGGACTTGTGTGGCTCTGAAGGCGCAACCAGCAGGCACTTTCCCTCTGCTGGTGGAGATGGGGACAGCAGGCATTTTCCCTCCGCTGGTGGAGATGGGAACAGCTGCCTCTCGGGCTTTGGATTCCCATGTCCCCCGTCTGGCGCTGGATGCTCGAGGTCCCCTGTCTGGGCTCTGGACGCCGCGGTCCCCGTCCTGGGCACTGGACGCTCGCAGTCCCCCATACTGCATGAGGCATATGGCTAAAGTGTGTCCATAAGCCCCACAGCCAGGGCATAACTCCACCGCGAGGTTCTTTAAAAAAACCTCCCAGCCATCATCTCCGACCTCGTCCTGCTGTTGCTGTTGTTGCTGCAGCTTTCCTTTCCCCGTTCTGTTCCTGGTCCTTCTCCCTACCTTCCTCTCTTGGGCTGGTTTCTCCTCCTCCTCTTGAAAGGGCAGACAACCACTGTGTGCCTGTATACTCCGCAAGCAAGGCACAGCATTGGTCCTCCAGGCCCCCGAGGAGATTCTCCAGCTCACTGCAGTCGTCTCTCCAGCTATCCATTTTTTCCCCCCGCAGTACTCTTTCTGGCCTGAGTCTTGGGGGTGCTGTTATCCCGCTTCTGACAACCACGTGTGACAGGCTAGCTGCAGGGATGACGTCAGACCAGAAAGGAGTACACAGACAGGCAATAGTGATGAGTGAAACTGAGCCGCAATGGCTGCGCTCAGTACATTTATTGCAAAATAAAAGGTTTAAACAGAAAACAGGACACAGCACTTGAGGCCAAAATAAATAGACAAACAAAACGGATTAACACTAAACAAACGGTGGACTAACAGACAAACAAACACGGTGTGTACAAATACTTCTAACAATTATTATTTTAGTTTATTTTAATTTACGTTACTTTCTCTCCACACCCGTTCTCCACTCACCGAACACACAACCCTGAGTGAGTAAAACGTGCATCTATATATACTGTTGTGCCGAGTTCAATTACTAATTAAATTATTCACTTGAATCCCAGCACGTTAACTCATTATGTGCAACCCCGTGCTCACATATTAAATACTTTAAATGCACGTGAAGTGAAGTGCAATCTCCGTGCCTAAATACAATTATACATTTTAAACACTCATGCTCCACACACCCATTTATATCCCATGCAGCCATATCTATACACCAACATTAACACGCCACACACAACATATAACACGGAAATGCACACAGGGGCGGGGCACATTGCCACAGGCATCAAGACCTTAAATTGCACACAACGCATCCATCTGCCTAAAAACCTGCAGGATTCTTACATGACCTTTCTAGAGAGAGTGGACAGAGCCACACAACATAACTGCTCCCCGGCAGTACTGTTCAAATAATGTCACCAGTTCTTTAGCCTCAGGTACAGCCCTTGCTTTCCCCACCTTTCCAGCCTCAGATAGAGACATTGCTGTCCCCACCTCTCCAGCCTCAGGTGCAGTCCTTGCTGTCGCCATATCTGCAGCCTCTCTGGCAGATGTTGCTGTCCTGACCTCTCCAGCCTCAGGTACAGCCATTGCTGCTTCCACCTCTCCAGCCTCCAAGGCAGCCGTTGCTTTCCCCACCTTTCCAGCCTCAGATAGCCATTGCTGTCCCCACCTCTCCAATCTCAGGTACATCCGTTACTGTCCCCACCTCTCCAGCATCAGGTACATCCGTTGCTGTCCCCACCTCTCCAGCCTCAGGTACATCCGTTGCTGTCCCCACCTCTCCAGCCTCAGGTACAGCCGTTGCTGTCCCCATCTCTCCAGCCTCAGGTACAGCCGTTGCTGTCCCCACCTCTCCAGCCTCAGGTACAGAGCTGTTGCTTTCCCTACCTCTCCGGCCACAGGTACAGCTGTTGCTTTCCACACCTCTCCAGCCTCACATACAGCCGTTGCTGCTTCCACCTCTTCAGCCTCCAAGGCAGCGGTTGCTGTCCCCACTTCTCCAGCCTCAGGTACAGACGTTGCTGCTTCCACGTCCTCAGCCTTAGGTACAGTACTTGCTGTCCCCACCTCTGTAGCCTCCAGGGCAGCCATTGCTGTCCCCACCTCTCCAGCCTCAGGTACAGTCCTTGCTATCCCCACCTCTCCAGCCTCAGGTACAGTCCTTGCTGTCCCCACCTCTCCAGCCTCCAGGGATAGTCTTTGCTTTCCACCCTCCTCTAGCCTCAGGGGCAGGAATTAACAACATTTGATTTTGCCTCAATAAACCTGGCTTTAAAAAAAATCTTTACATACTTGTTGTTGGTTGTTTGATTTTCCAAGATGCCTTCTGCAAAACTATGGAAATTCAATGGCAAAAACTTTGTTAAAGTAACGTTAAGGTTTGTTTGCAAGTGTCCAAAAGGTTAGGAAATTGCAAGTTAAGGTAGCCACTCAACCTTAACTCTGCACCCTTATGTGTATGTTTCCTGTCACACTTGACATCACATATGACATCATCAATGACATGGGCAATGACATCACTAAGCACATGACAAATTCTCCCTGAAGACTGGCCATACGAAGTCATGGTGATTGGTAACATGTTCAGTAACTGCATTCCCATAATTTTTGCTGTCAAGCGCATTATTTCACCAGTGTTCTAAATAAAACCAATTAACTCAGAATACAGTAGAGCTCATTAATTAGTTGGGACCTTCCACAAGTCATATTCCTCCAAACTCTAATATTGGAATCCACAACATTGGCTTTCTTGTATGAACTACACTGTTTCACATGGCAAAAGGAGTCACTGCATTTTCTACAGTATTATTATTCATTATAGTTTTGCACTGTTACCCAGTCTTCTTTTAAACTTTACAGTTCAGTAAGAATACTAGCTAACAATCTTATGGCTGGAAGCCAATTATGACATTGAAATGTTATTGAAATTACAGATTTCTGCAGTTCAGTGAAGTACAGAAACATAAGAACAAAAGAACGTTTACAAACGAGAGGAGGCCATTCAGCCCATCTTGCTCGTTTGGTTGTTAGTAGCTTATTGATCCCAGAATCTCATCAAGCAGCTTCTTGAAGGATCCCAGGGTGTCAGCTTCAACAACATTACTGGGGAGTTGGTTCTAGACCCTCACAATTCTCTGTGTAAAAAAGTGCCTCCTATTTTCTGTTCTGAATGCCCCTTTATCTAATCTCAATTTGTGACCCCTGGTCCTTGTTTCTTTTTTCAGGTTAAAAAAGTCCCCTGGGTATAGACA
Source organism: Acipenser oxyrinchus oxyrinchus (assembly GCA_030684275.1). NCBI lineage: Eukaryota > Metazoa > Chordata > Actinopteri > Acipenseriformes > Acipenseridae > Acipenser > Acipenser oxyrinchus. The sequence continues at coordinate 64,945,464 of CM060247.1, read as the reverse complement.
TTGTCTATACCTTTTAGGATTTTGAATGTTTGAATCAGATCGCCGTGTAGTCTTCTTTGTTCAAGACTGAATTGATTCAATTCTTCTAGCCTGTCTGCATACGACATGCCTTTTAAACCCGGGATAATTCTGGTTGCTCTTCTTTGCACTCTTTCTAGAGCAGCAATATCCTTTTTGTAACGAGGTGACCAGAACTGAACACAATATTCTAGGTGAGGTCTTACTAAAGCATTGTAAAGTTTTAACATTTCTTCCCTTGATTTAAATTCAACACTTCTCACAATATATCCGAGCATCTTGTTGGCCTTTTTTATAGCTTCCCCACATTGTCTAGATGAAGACATTTCTGAGTCAACATAAACTCCAAGGTCTTATTCATAGATTCCTTCTTCAATTTCAGTATCTCCCATATGATATTTCAGTATCTCCCATATGATATTTATAACATTGCTGTTAACCATTTTTTAACTCTGCAAAGTCATGTGGGACATATTCCCTGAATACGATAATACATGAACGTGTATTAATGATATAACTGGACTAATTAATGAAACTGCTGTGTCTTAGGAAAAAAGCAAACTGCTGTGTCTTAAGAAAAAGGGCCCCTTGGTTCCGGCAGACATACTCCTGGCAGGTCACAAAGTCTCGATGTGACCTACTGATTAGAGGACTGGCGCCTGAACTGGATTAGGCTGAGCAGACAGTTGAATTATGTACAGATAATTCACACGTGCAACAACAATCGTTTTCACGCAAGGAAGACATTAACTAGCAATGTCCCAGTGGAAAAGGACATTAAAACATCAAAGGATTGATAGTTTTAAAAAAACAACAAGATACACAAATTATCTAATGAAAGTGGCTATTTAGCAGAGTGAAAAAGACTATAAATATCCAAGCAAAACTGAACATTTTGCGATCCACATCAAATGCTAAACAAGGTGCTGTCACTTTGCTAAGCAAAGCTGCAACTCTGGGACTCTACCTAAAAACGGAATCAAGACGGGACACTGCCTGAAAACAGACCCAAGACGAGGAAGCAAGCTGCAAGCAAGTCAACGACCACAAGCAACGAGACTGAGGCCCGGCTGGAAGACTGCCATAAAACTTACAGCGACTGTTATCAGACAAACCAGTCTGGGTCTGTTGTACACCTAAAACCACAGTATCCAAAAGAAACTGTGCCCTGCTACCGGCGTAGCTAAAGATTCAGTGAAGAGGACAGAGCGGTCGGGTGCTGTTGTGGACCCTATACCAAGGACTGAAGACTTTGTTGCAGCTGTTTGTTGATTCTATCGAGAATTGAACGCTTTGTTGCCAAGTTTGATCCAACGTGGGATTGAAGACTTTGTTGTGAGAGGACAGCTTTTTGTATGGACACTTCAACAGATTGAGTTTCCAAAACAGCGGACCAAAAGTCTAAGCTTCAAGGAACTGTTGAGTATAATTCCAGTTGCATTTTCCTTTCATGGAACTAAATTAATTAATTGTAACACATTCACATAGAATTGTACTGCTAATTATTTACTTTGCACACTTTGCGTGTAAAAAAACTTTTTGTGAAACTTGATGAGTAACTATAAGTAATCTACCTTATATTGCTGTATGAAGAATTTCATTAAAAGTAAACTTGCCATATACTTAATCTATATACCATTAATGAGCTTAATGTGATATATTTTCAGATTGTCTGCATTATCTCAGATTTACTCTGTGCTTGGATGTGGGCGTGTGTGTGAGCGAGCGACTAGCTACGACACAGCCTGCTCGCGCTGCAGTTTGTGTGTGAGGAGACAGGCAGTGTCATATTTCAATTGCTTGCTAGTCAAGTTAAGCCAGTGAGAGTTTTGAATTGTGTTCTGTTAGAGAGTAAGAGATTTACTTTCTAACTTTTCTGATTTCTGTTTATTATTTGTATGCTTAATAAAATACTACTATTAATTGAACGTTCCTTGTGTCTGCGAGTGAGTGAAAGCCTCGATCTTTGTAACACATCAATTAAATATTGTTAGTAAGAGAACTAATCAACCCAGATAAACATTAAATTATCAATTATTGAATTGTTCCCATAGACATTAATATATATTATGGAGATAAAAAAGGATACCTGGGTACATGTCATGAGATGGTCCTGGAGATTGGCCCATACCACTCTCTCCTGTGTCATTTGGTGAACTGCCAGGCTGAAGAGGCTGGATAGTGAGGCAATCAGAGAGGATATCCTGCCCTAATTCAGTGCGGGATCGTAACTGAAAAAGGAAAACAAAGACACACATTAGTAGGGACCGTAATTCTTTAGCAAGGAACTTAATTGGTCCAGTGGTTAAAGAAAAGGGCTTGTAACCAGAAGGTCCCTGGTTCAAATCCCACCTCAGCCACTGACTCGTGTGACCCTGAGCAAGTCACTTAACCTCCTTGTGCTCCGTCTTTTGGGTGAGACGTAATTGTAGTGACTCTGCAGCTGATGCATTGTTCACGCACCCTAGTCTCTGTAAGTCACCTTGGATAAAGGTGTCTGCCAAATAAATAAATAATAATAATACGACATGGTTTATTTAGATTTCCAGAAAGCTTTTGACAAAATCTTGCATAAAAGATTAATTCTCAAACTGAACGCAGTAGGGATTCAAGGAAATGCATGCACATGGATTAGGGAGTGGTTAACATGTAGAAAACAGAAAGTACTGATTAGAGGAGAAACCTCAAAATGGAGTGAGGTAACCAGTGGTGTAGCACAGGGATCAGTATTAGGTCCTCTGCTATTCCTTATCTACATTAATTATTTAGATTCTGGTATAGTAAGCAAACTTGTTAAATTTGCAGACGACACAAAAATAGGAGGAGTGGCAAACACTGTTGCAGCAGCAAAGGTCATTCACAATGATCTCTAGACAGCATTCAGAACTGAGCAGACACATGGCAAATGACATTTAATAAAGAAAAGTGTAAAGAAAAGTGTAAAGTGCATGCAGGCAATAAAAATATGCATTATAAATATCATATGGGAGATACTGAAATTGAAGAAGGGAACTATGAAAAAGACCTAGGAGTTTATGTTGACTCAGAAATGTCTTCATCTAGACAATGTGGGGAAGCTATAAAAAAGGCCAACAAGATGCTCGGATATATTGTGAGAAGTGTTGAATTTAAATCAAGGGAAGTAATGTTAAAACTTTACAATGCATTAGTAAGACCTCACCTAGAATATTGTGTTCAGTTCTGGTCACCTCGTTACAAAAAGGATATTGCTGCTCTAGAAAGAGTGCAAAGAAGAGCAACCAGAATTATCCTGGGTTTAAAAGGCATGTCATATGCAGACAGGCTAAAAGAATTGAATCTGTTCAGTCTTGAACAAAGAAGACTATGCGGCGATCTGATTCAAACATTCAAAATCCTAAAAGGTATAGACAATGTCGACCCATGGGGACTTTTTTGACCTGAAAAAAGAAACAAGGACCAGGGGTCACAAATGGAGATTAGATAAAGGGGCATTCAGAACAGAAAATAGGAGGCACTTTTTTACACAGAGAATTGTGAGGGTCTGGAACCAACTCCCCAGTAATGTTGTTGAAGCTGACACCCTGGGATCCTTCAAGAAGCTGCTTGATGAGATTCTGGGATCAATAAGCTACTAACAACCAAACGAGCAAGATGGGCTGAATGGCCTCCTCTCGTTTGTAAACTTTCTTATGTTCTTATGTTCTTTAGAAGAAGAAGAAGAAGAAGAAGAAGAAGAAGAAGAAGAAGAAGAAGAAGGTCCCTCTTTGACACTTGACACTGTGTGCATTCCACTTTTTACAAAAACATTTTTTCAAATGAACCCCTGGGCATTATCAAATCCTTTTTTTCATTTTACGTTCTAAATTATGTAAGAACATAAATTCCAAAGACATTTTTCTAGCTTTAGCAGCAGCAAAGTCCTTCATCAAATCTGAGTACTGAGAGGAACAGTAGTTCCTCTCACCAAGTTATCAGCGAGAACTGCTAAAGACTATCTATACAGCAAGGATAGTTTACGTGTTTTCAGGGTATTGGCACAGCAAAAGTAAATCAGCCAAAAGCACTTTTAATTTGTAGTTCCCAACACTCTTAGGTGAAATGTAGAAAAAAGTCAATCCCTGTCATACAGTAAGATAAATTTAGCCTCCAAAGTAAGGTAAAAATGTCTTTCTCCTTCTTTTTCTCCCGTTTTTTTTGCAGATTTTTGCAGACTCCAGGCACTTTTAACCATGCACATGTATATTCCAGGAAATACGAGTTTAAGGACAATTAACTTGTTTTGTCAACATGGAAATATACTGGGGAACATATTTTGACGTCTATATCATTTACATTAAATGATCTATTTCTGTTTTAATATGGAACGTTTGCATGCAAAAAATATATATTTTTTATCTAGCATGTGTGGGATTTGATGAAACTATAACCTTCAGTTTGCAAGTGTGTTGTGTTACTGTCACCAGTGCTACATGATTAGTTGATAAAACAAGCAGTATTTTGAAAGATGAAGTCAGCCAGCTGAGAATTCTCTGGATGTTATTTTTTACATTTTGGAAATTTTTTTTCAAGTCTTCTCATCATTCTGAGATTCTGATCTTGATCTCTGAATAATGTTGGTTTCCTGTCAGTGTATCACTTATTGTGGTCCCTATTGGCGCAAGGAAGTACGGTTTCCTCTCAATACTGGTTGATGAGAATAACGCTTTTTGTGGTCCTCACTAGACAAAAAAGAAGGTTAATTTCTGAGAATTAGCTATGCTGAAGGATAGCCTATATATTTGGTAAAAGTAAAACATAAATAAATAAATACATTAATAAATATTGAAATAAATGAATTCATAAATCAATACATAGACATTTCTTTCTTTATCTATCTTGATATTTATTTATTTATATAAACACTGCCATTAAATACTGTATGAAACAAAAATAAATACTTGTTCAGTTGTATATTAGTGAAGATTTTTGTACATAAAGGTTGTCATGCTTTCATATATTTTTACTTTCAAATTAAAAAATATATTGCAACGACCCGGACAATTGCTTTGTTGCAGGACTTATTATTATTATTATTATTATTATTATTATTATTATTATTATTATTATTATTATTATTATTATTATTATTATTATTTATTTCTTAGCAGACACCCTTTTCCAGGGCGACTTACAATCGTAAGCAAATACATTTCAAGTATCACAGTACAAGTAAAAATACAATTAAGAGCAAGATAAATACAATGACTTTGGTTCAAGCAAGTACAAGTGTGACAAAATACGATTCAATAATACAGCAGATAACAGTGTCAGTGATAGTTACATCAGGATACGATTAAATACAAAATACTACAGATTAAACACTAGGCAGATTACAGTACTCTGAAGTACAGGATTAAATGCAGTAAAATAGGGGGCAGATAAGAGCAAGTAAAGTGCATTTAAGGAAGGGTGATAAGTGTCCCAGGGGAAAAACAGATATATATAAAGGCAGAATTTGAACCCTAACAAGTCATACTTTCACTCCAACTACATAACCGCAACGCTACACAGATTCACGTCTTATCCCTTTCAACAGTCTAGGCTGCAATTTACATTTACCCTATCCAAACAGCAATACATTCCCTCAATATAGGTTGAACAATTTTGCTATTCCCGTAATGTGTGTGTGGTATTATCCATTAAGTAAAAAAAGAAGTGATATCTGAAACAAAAACACATAGGAAATGTGAAAAAACGCCAAGTTATCAAAAGTGCCCAGCTATTTAAAGTGGAGATAACAAAAACACAAGCCAAGGTTGTCCCAATTGTTTCTTCTAACTTAGCTTGTGTATTTGATAAAAGTTAGAAGAAACAATTGGGGCAACCTTGGCCCCCATCGGTTTTACTGTTGTGCCTATTTGCTTTGTGCTGGGGAAGGTTGCCGCAATGGTTTCTTCAAACTTGGCTTGTGTTTTTGATATCTCCACTTTAGATGGCTGGGCACTTTTGATAACTTGCTGTTTTTTTCACATTTAAAATGTGTTTTTGTTTCAGATATAGAATAAAATGGAGAACAACAACTAGAGAGACTAAATATTTGTTGACTTCAGCTCACAGATCGACTGCACTCATTGCAGCTCACAGTGGCTCTTGTTGACACTCTCCACACATAAAATATTACTAAACCGAGGTGCGGAAAAGTTTTAATTGAAAGACAACTCAAAACTCTTTGAGTTCAACATAATCTGATGAAGAACTTGTGGTCGAAACACCATTGTTTTTAGAATGCTTTATATATTAAATAAAAGTACACCTGAGGTTATTTGACATATATATATATATATATATATATATATATATATATATATATATATATATATATATATATATATATATATATATATATACAGTACTGTGCAAAAGTTTTAGGCAGGTGTGAAAAAATGCTGTAAAGTAAGAATGCTTTCAAAAATAGACATGTTAATAGATTATATTTATCAATTAACTAAATGCAAAGTGAGTGAACAGAAGAAAATCTAAATCAAATCCATATTTGGTGTGACAACCCTTTGCCTTCAAAACAGCATCAATTCTTCTAGGTACACTTGCACAAAGTCAGGGATTTTGTAGGCATATAGTCAGGTGTATGATTAAACAATTATACCAAACAGGTGCTAATGATCATCAATTCAATATGTAGGTTGAAACACAACCATTAACTGAAACAGAAACAGCTGTGTAGGAGGAATAAAACTGGGTGAGGAACAGCCAAACTCAGCTAACAAGGTGAGGTTGCTGAAGACAGTTTACTGTCAAAAGTCATACACCATGGCAAGACTGAGCACAGCAACAAGTCACAAGGTACTTATACTGCATCAGCAAGGTCTCTCCCAGGCAGAAATTTCAAGGCAGACAGGGGTTTCCAGATGTGCTGTCCAAGCTCTTTTGAAGAAGCACAAAGAAACGGGCAACGTTGAGGACCCGAGACGCAGTGGTCGGCCAAGGAAACTTACTGCAGCAGATGAAAGACACATCATGCTTACTTCCCTTCGCAATCGGAAGATGTCCAGCAGTGCCATCAGCTCAGAACTGGCAGAAAACAGTGGGACCCTGGTACATCCATCTACTGTCCGGAGAAGTCTGGTCAGAAGTGGCCTTCATGGAAGACTTGCGGCCAAAAAGCCATACCTCCAACGTGGAAACAAGGCCAAGCGACTCAACTATGCACGAAAACACAGGAACTGGGGTGCAGAAAAATGGCAGCAGGTGCTCTGGACTGATGAGTCAAAATTTGAAATATTTGGCTGTAGCAGAAGGCAGTTTGTTCGCCGAAGGGCTGGAGAGCGTGCACGAATGAGTGTCTGCAGGCAACAGTGAAGCATGGTGGAGGTTCCTTGCAAGTTTGGGGCTGCATTTCTGCAAATGGAGTTGGGGATTTGGTCAGAATTAATGGTCTCCTCAATGCTGAGAAGTACAGGCAGATACTTATCCATCATAAAATACCATCAGGGAGGCATCTGATTGGCCCCAAATTTATTCTGCAGCATGACAACGACCCCAAACATACAGCGAAAGTCATTAAGAACTATCTTCAGCGTAAAGAAGAACAAGGAGTCCTGGAAGTGATGGTATGGCCCCACAGAGCCCTGATCTCAACATCATCGAGTCTGTCTGGGATTACATGAAGAGAGAGAAGCAACTGAGGCTGCCTAAATCCACAGAAGAACTGTGGTTAGTTCTCCAAGATGTTTGGGCCAACCTACCTGCCGAGTTCCTTCAAAACTGTGTGCAAGTGTACCTAGAAGAATTGATGCTTGATGCTGTTTTGAAGGCAAAGGGTGGTCACACCAAATATGGATTTGATTTAGATTTTTCTTCTGTTCACTCACTTTGCATTTAGTTAATTGATAAATATAATCTATTGACATGTCTATTTTTGAAAGCATTCTTACTTTACAGCATTTTTTCACACCTGCCTAAAACTTTTGCACAGTACTGTATATATACACACAGTGCCTATAGTAAGCCTATAGTTGTGTTACAACCTGAAACCTTGATGCATTTAAATGGGATTTTTTTTTTCCTTTCATTTACACAACCTACTCAACACTTTGAAGAGGCAAGATAGTTTTTTATTGTGAAACAACAGTTAATGAAAAAAAAGAAATGTCTTGGTTAGATAAGTATTCACCCCCATGAGTCAATACTTGGTAGAACCACATTTGGCAGCAATTACAGCTGTGAGTCTTTTGGGGTAAGTCTCTACCAGGTTTGCACATCTGGATCGTGCAATATTCGGCCATTCTTCTTGGCAAATTTGTTCAAGCTCTGTCAAGTTGGATGGGGATCATTGGTGGACAGCAATCTTCAAGTCTGGGCTTTGACTGGGCCACTCTAGGACATTCACTTTCTTGTTTTTAAGCCACTCCAGTGTCTCTTTGGCTGTGTGCTTGGGGTCATTGTACAGCTAAAAGGTTAATCTCCGTCCCAGTCTTAGGTCTTTTGCAGACTGAAGCACCCTGACAAGCTTCCCAGTCTCTGCCGATGAAAAGCATCACCATAGCATGATGCTGCCACCACCATGCTTCACAGTAGGGATGGTGTTAAGTGGGTGATGTGCTGTGCTGGGTTTGCGCCAGACATAACGCTTTGCATTTAGGCCAAATAGTTCAATTTTTGTTTCATCGGGCCACAGAATCTTTTGCCACATCTTTTCAGAGTCCCCCACATACATTTTTCAAATTCCAACATGATTTTACATGGGCTTTTTTCAGAAATGGCTTCCTTCTTGCCACTCTTCCATACAGGCCAGATTTGTGGAGTACCTGAGCTATTGTTGACACATGGACAGTTTCTTCCATCTCAGCCATGGAACGCTGTAGGTCTTTCAGAGTTGTCATTGGCCTCTTGCTGGCTTCTCTGACCAATGCCGGCTGCTCAGTTTGGGAGGACGGCCTGCTCTAAGCGGATTCTGGGTGGTGCCGTATACCTTCCACTTCTTAATAATTGACTTGACTGTGCTACAAGGGATATTCAATGCCTTTGAAATCTTTTTATATCCCTCCACTGATCTGTGCCTTTCCACAACTTTATCCCAGAGTTGTTTTGAAAGCTCCTTGGTCTTCATGGTAGTATCTTTGCTTTGAATGCACTACCCAACTGTGGAACCTTAATCTGAAATCATGTGAACCACTTTTATTGGACACAGATGGACTCCATTTAACTTGTGTGAATTCTGAAGGCAATTGGTTGCACCTAATTTTATTTAGGAGTATTATAGCAAAGGGGGTGAATACTTACCTAATGAAGACTTTTCAGGTTTTTATTTTTAATTGATTTGTTTTTTCACCCCCATTTGTTCACACATTGAAAGTGTTGAGTAGGTTGTGTAAATCAAAGGAAAAAAATCCCCAAATAAATGCATCAAAATTTCAGGTTGTAACACAACAAACTGTGAAAACGTCCAAGGGGGGGTGAATACTTACTATAGGCACTGTATATATATATATATATATATATATATATATATATATATATATATATATATATATATATATATATATATATATATATATATATATATTACTATACAACATGTTTTATAGTAAAACTGGATGAGCGCGGAAACTCTTACTGAGTTACAGTCTTTGCAAATTATGATGTTATTATTATGACGGAAAGTTGGTAACTGCATCAGTTTTGGGCTGGGATAAATACATATGGGTGACGTAGAGGGGTTCCCCCTCTGTGAGAATCAACTTTGAAATAAGTGGCTGTGATGTGGGAACACCCCGACCCTGTGTTTATTTGTATTTTGTGTTATATTATTATGATTTAAATGTAGTGTTTTGTTTAAAAACACAAAGGTTTTGTTATTATTGTTTTACAGTATGGAAGGGGTTAAAATTCCCATCCAGCTAAAGTCATACATAATGTGGCCACCTCCATATTAATTGATTGATTCTTCCATGCATGGAGTTAACAAAACAATGAAATATTTGTTTGTGTGTAATATACAGTGGCTCTCAAAAGTATTCACCCCCCCTTGGACTTTTCCACATTTTATTGTGTTACAACATGGAATCAAAACGGATTTAATTTGGAATTTTTGCCACTGATCAACACAAAAAAGTCCATAATGTCAAAGTGAAAAATAAAATATACAATTTGTTCTAAATTAATTACAAATACAAAACAGAAAATAATTGATTGCATAAGTATTCACCCCCTTGAGTCAATATTTGGTAGAGGCACCTTTGGCAGCAATTACAGCCATGAGTCTATTTGGATAAGTCTCTACCAGCTTTGCACATCTGGACACTGCAATTTTTTCCCATTCTTCTTTGCAAAATTGCTCAAGCTCCGTCAAGTTGGATGGGGACCTTTGGTGAACAGCAATTTTCAACTCTTTCCACATATTCTCAATTGGATTGAGGTCCTGGCTTTGACTGGGCCACTCCAGGACATTGACCTTTTTGTTTTTAAGCCACTCCAGTGTGGCTTTGGCTGTATGTTTGGGGTCATTGTCCTGCTGGAAGATGAATCTTCTCCCAAGTCCCAGGTCTCTTGCAGACAGGTAGGTTTTCCTCCAGGATTTCTCTGTACTTTGCGGCATTCATTTTGCCCTCTATCTTCACAAGCTTTCCAGGCCCTGACGCAGAGAAGCATCCCCATAGCATGATGCTGCCACCACCATGCTTCACGGTAGGGATGGTGTTCTCAGGATGATGTGAGGTGTTAGGCTTGCGCCAAAAAGCTCTATTTTGGTCTCATCAGACCATAGAATCTTCTTCCACTTGGTCTCAGAGTCTCCCACATGCCTTATGGCAAACTCTAGCCGAGATTTGATGTGTTTTTTTCAACAATGGCTTTCTTTTTGCCATCTCCCATAAAGGCCAGTTTTGTGAAGCACCAGGGCTATTGTTGCCATATGCACAGTGTCTCCCAGCTCAGCCATGGAAGACTGTAACTCCTTTAGAGTTTCCATAGGCCTCTTGGTGGCCTCCCTGACTAGTGCCCTTCTCGCCCGGATACTCAGTTTTTGAGGACGGCCTGTTCTTAGACAGATTCACAGTTGTGCCAAATTCTCTTCATTTCTTAATAATGGACTTTACTGTGCTCTGGGGGATATTCATGCCTTGGAAATGTTCTTATAACCTACCCTTGATTGGTGCTTTTGAAGAACCTTATTCCGGATTTCCTTTGAATGTTCCTTCGTCTTCATGATGTAGTTTTTGTTAGGACATGTACTAACCAACTGTGGGACCTCCCAGAGACAGGTGTATTTAACCTGGAATCATGTGAAACACCTTAATTGCACACAGGTGGACTCCATTCAACTAATTATGTGACTTCTAAAGACAACGGTTGCACCCGAGCTTATTTAGGTGTGTCATAGCAAAGGGGGTGAATGCTTATGCAATCAATTATTTTCTTTTTTATATTTATAATTAATTTAGAACAATTTGTAGATTTTATTTTTAACTTTGACATTATGGACTTTTTTTGTGTTGATCAGTGGCAAAAACTCCTAATTAAATCCATTTTGATTCTATGTTATAACACAATTGTCTAGATCAGGGGTGTCAAACACAAGGCCCGCGGGCCAAATACGGCCCGCCTTTGTATTTTATCAGGCCCACACAAAGTTTATTCATTATAATGTAAAATGGCCCGACCCGGTTTGCGCTGTCAGCTGATTGTAAGAACGCCAATTCCCATCAGACTTTATAAAATTACAGGGAAATAAACAGAAAACGGCACGAGCGTGACTGTTGATCATATGATCATAGATATCCACTAAGGCAGTATATTATGGGATGTGCATATGATCGTGCACTGTGCTCGTCACATCCTGTTTTCTGCAACAGTCATACAGTGTTCAGAAACGTGTGAAGCTCCAGCTCTCAAAATGTCAAAAAAAAGAAAGATCGATAAGGAAAGCAGACTGTTTCAAGAACGGTGGGAGACAGAATATTTTTTTGTCGAGCACAAAGAAAAACCAATTTGCTTGGTATATAAAGAAAGTATAGCGGTGATGAAGGAGCCACTATGAAACTAAACATAAAGAAAAGTATGGCAAGTTAGAAGGAACTGACAGGCAGGAAAAAGTAGACGAATTACAATGACGCCTTGATTTTCAGTAAAACATGTTTAAAAGAGCAAAATGTGAAAGTGATGCGGCAGTAAAGGCGAGTTACGTTGTGACAGAATTAATTGCAAAGTCATCAAAGTCGTTTTCTGAGGGAGCATTTGTAAAAGATTGTATGCTTAAAGTTACAGAAATCGTATGCCCTGAGAAGAAACGCGCGTTTGCTAATATCAGCCTTTCTAGAAATACAGTAGCTGAACGAGTGAATAACCTGGCTGCCAATCTTCAAGATCAGCTCGTTGAAAAGCAAGGAATTTCGTAGCTTTTTCTCTTGCAGTCGACGAGGCACAGATATTACCGATACTGCACAGTTATCAATTTTCATCCGGGGTGTGACTGCAGACTTAACCATTACTGAAGAACTTTTGAAAGTTGCCGCTATGCACGGCACCACTACAGCAAAAGATATATTTCAACAGCTTGAGAAGTGTATGAACAGCATGAAATTAACTTGGGAAAAATTAGTTGGTTTGACAACAGACGGAGCGCCTGCTATGTGTGGTGAAAAATGGGCTTGTTGCTTTAGTGCGAAAAACTAGAGGAGTTGAATTGCCCGGGACACTTACAATTTACCACTGTATTCTACACCAGGAAGCCTTATGCGGGAAGGTTTTGAAAATGGACAACGTCATGGCCACAGTTGTGAAAACTGTCAATTTCATCAGATCAAGAGGTTTGAATCACAGGCAGTTCAAGATGTTGCTAGAGGAGCTTAAGACACAACACAGAGATTTGCCATACCACACTGAGGTTCGCTGGCTTAGTCGTGGTGCAGTACTTAAAAGATTCTTCGAGCTACGTCAAGAAATAGAACTGTTCATGCGCAATAAAGGGAGAGAAATGCCAGAGCTTTCAGATACACAATGGCTGTGTGATTTTGATTTTTGATTTCCATTACATGAGAGTAGATGTTAAAACTTCATGCTGATTTGAACTTGGCTCTCGCCAAGATAAGCACCAACTAAGACGTAGCTTCACAGTAAACTAATGTGATCCATATGTGTCTCCATCCATTTGCACTTCCTTCCATATGATGATGTAGATATCCTTCTGTCTGGTGTTGATGGCTGAAGTGTAATGCTGGCTCCAGGGATCAGCTTATTTTGCCTCCCTAGCGCATCAGCACACAACGGCTGCGATGCTGGCTCCGGGATCAACCATAGTGCGGTCTCCCAGCGCATCAGCATGACAACCGCCTGGATTGAGCTAAGTAGGGTACATCTCTGGGGTCTTCAAGTGGGCACCTTCCATCCTCGGTGTTTCGTCGACTAGCCCACGACACCTCAAGAGGGCTCGACGGTGATTCTGGCGTCCCAGCATCACCCCCCTCCGTCCCCCACTCAACTCAGCCCAGCTTACTTACCTGTATATCAGCCTTTCTTTCTTTCTATTGTGCTTGAGGTCCCCAGCCAGAATCTTTCCGTCTCAACCACAGCCAGTTGCTGCTCCTCTCTGCTGCTTCAGATAAGTTCTTCACTGTGAGACGCAACTCTTGGCCATTGAATCCGACATCTCTGAGAAACCGGGTTGTAGAGTGTGCCACAAATCCTCGACATCCCACTTCCACTGGGTAAACCCAGACTCTCCATCCTCGCTGTTCCGCTTCAGTGGCTAGTTGAGCATACTGCAGTTTCTTCCTCTCATACGCCTCATCTACAGCATCCTCCCATGGCACTGTTAACTCCACCAGGTGAACAAGGCGTGCTGATCCAGACCACAAGACAATATCTGGTCGAAGGTTTGTGGTGGCAATCTCAGGTGGAAAAATAAGCCGTTGACCAACATCCGCCAGCATTTTCCAGTCTCTAGCAGCTTCCAGTTGTCCTGGGCGAGGATTGGTTTTAACACCTTTTCTTGGTGGTTGCTCTCCTGGGCGGAGGAATGTTGTCTTTGTGTGTAATGTTTTGATGGAACAGGTGGCAACTTATTGGTCATGTTACGCTTGTCTTCCAATGCTAAGGCCAAACATCGCAGCACCTGGTCATGGCGCCAAGTAAACCGTCCTTGGCTAAGAGCCACCTTACATCCTGTCAAAATGTGCCTTAATGTTGCAGGTGATGAACACAAAGGACATGAGGGATCCTCTCCTACCCAGAGGTTTAGGTTCTGTGGTGATGGGAGAACATCATATGTTGACCTTATAAGGAAACTGATCCTGCTCTGTTCCATTGACCATAGGTCTTGCCAGCCAATCTTGCGTTGTTCCACACTCTCCCATCTCATCCATTCTCCCTGCTTGCCCTGGGAAATGGCCTTTATACACCTCATCCTCTCCTCCTGCTTTTGCACCTCGTTGACTACAAGCTTCCTCCGTTGCGCTGGGGCTGCCTTGTGCCATGTAGGAGGAGCTGAACTGAGACCAAGACCCCTCTTCCATGCTGAACTTGCCCCATGATATCACCAATTCGAAGGGCAGCCTTTGCATCCTCCACAGCTTTCTTTGCCACCCACTTTCTTCCAGTTTTCAACACAGGTGCTGCCTCCCTTACGCATTTGTCGCGTGACTCTACTAATGTCATTTCCAGTCGGACCTTGGCGCACTTAAACTCCTCGGTTAGAGCGAGACAGGTAGCTGCAGTATTCCTTTACCATAAAGTCCCACTCTGCTGAGGCAGCGTGGAACTCCCAACCATTTCCTGATGTGTGAACTGATTAAAGCTTCCAGCTTCTCTACTGTTGTCAAAGAAACCTCGTACACAGTCAGTGGCCACAGCAACCTTGGCAGTAGGCCAAACTGAAAGCACCAGAGTTTTAGTTTGCCTGGTAAAGCGCTGCTGTCTATGCTCTTCAACCCTTCCACAGCTTGTTGTCTAACTTCTCCCACACAAACCGTGTCCTTTAGATCCCCGTCGTACCATCTCCCAAGGCTCTTCACTGGCTTCTCAGACACTGTTGGTATTGCCTCACCGTTAATGAAGAACGTTTTATCTACTACTTTACCTTTAATTATAGAGATGCTCCTTGATTTAGTGGGCTTGAATTGCATTTGTGCCCATTCAATGTTATTGGTTAATTTGCCCAATAACCGATTAGTGCAGGCTACTGTTGTAGTCATGGTTGTCATGTCATCCATGTATGCTCGAATTGGTGGTAGTCGCATTCCAGAAGCTGCTCTCCTCCCACTACCCATTTTGATGCCCTAATGATTACTTCCATTGCCATGGTAAAAGCCAGTGGAGAAATGGTGCATCCTGCCATTATTCCAACTTCTAGGCATTGCCATGTAGTGCTGAATTCTGAAGTTGAAAAACTAAATTGCAAATCTCCAAAGTAGGCTTTCACTAAATTTGTTATTGTCATAGGTACACTGAAAAAATCAAATGTTGCCCAAAGTAGTTCATGTGGCACTGAAACATATGCATTAGCCAAATCCAGGAATGTCACATGGAGCTCCTTCCTCTCCTTTTTAGCTGATTGAATTTGTTGCCAGATCACATTGATGTGTTCTAAGCATCCCGGGAAACCTGGAATGCCCGCTTTTTGTATTGAAGTGTCAATGAAGCAGTTCTTTAATAGGTAAGTTGACACTCTCTGAGCAATAATGCTGAAGAAAATCTTGCCTTCTACGTTTAATAGGGAAATAGGGCGAAACTGACTGATGCTTGTAGAATCTTTTTCTTTAGGTATAAAGACTCCACCTGCTCGGCGCCATGCTCTTGGTACAACCTGTTTTTCCCATGCCACTTTCATCAGTTTCCACAGGATTCGTAGAACTCCTGAAGCACTCTTGTACACTGTACGGAACTCCATTAGGCCCTGGTGATGATGAAGCCCTTGCTTTTTTCACAGCTTGCTCTACTTCTTTCCACTTAGGTGCACAGTCCTCCATTTGGTATTCTGGTGGATTGATAGGTGGGATGTCTGAAGGATTTGACATAGGCTCCTGCCTTTTTGAATCTGTATGCGTTTCCTCCAAATATCTCTCCAGCTCAAACTTAGATGCTTTTAGTGTGCCATTCTTCTCACTGGTGAATAACTTCTTTACAAATTTGAATGGGTCTTTATAAAAGTTAGTTCTCGCACGCTCCTTCTTTTTGTACCATTTCCGTAGGCGCTCAGCTGTGCACAATGTTGCAAGCTTATCTTTTATGGCCCTTTGTAAAAGATTGAGTCCCTCCTTCTGACTTTGTTCTGCTCTTCTCCATTGCTTCCTCAGCTGTCTCCTTTCTCTGACTAAGCGTTCACTCTCCTGCTGCTGTCTCTAGACTTTCCAGGAATAGTTTGTACTTTTTCCTTCCTTTTTTCAACTCCAAACCTCTCGCTTCCATATGCGTAGATGATGTCCCCAAATTTATCCAGCTTCTTTTCAACTGTTCCACTTAACCTTTCCAATGCAAAGCAGATATCTGTGTTTACTGTGTCCCATACAGTTTTCTCACAAGCTCTTGGCCATTTAACTCCAGGTTTGTGCCCGTCGAGGTTCTTTTCTCTCTTATGCTGGTTTGTCTGACCAGGTTCACAAGGATCATTAGGTTCATCACTAACTGTGTCCATGCAAGTCCTCCTCACGTCTATGACAGGGGTGCTGATATCCTGCGAACTGTGGTTTGCTTCCTCTCGCTGGATTTCATTCGACTGACTTGACTGACTTCTTAAGAAGTACTGATCAATGCGAGGCCCTTGTCCCTTCTCCCTCAAGCATTTCATTCTCCCTTGATGAATCTTCAAACCCCTGACCGTTGTCGCCTTGCTCCAGCTGCAGACACAAACCTGGAGTTCCATGTCTTTGCTAACTGCAGATCTTGAACTAGTCTTTTGTGAAGTACTCTCCATACTCATCTCCGTTTCCATTCCTAAGTTGTTAACCGTGTTGTCCAACGTTGAGTCATCTTCCGCCCCCGCTCTCGCAGACTCTAGGGGTATTTTTCTCTTTAATTTCTTAGAAGCCTTGGGCGGGTGTCTCCAGCATCCTGTAAACACAGAGCTAACCCTTGCCAGCCCCAATGGGGTCTCTTTCCTCCTGTCAGCTGTCTCTCCAGGCTGTCACGAGGTCTTTCCCTTGTTGCCAGCTGCACTATTCACAGCAGTCACTGGACGTATCCAGATCTTATAACTAAAAATAAAACATATATTTTTCCATACCGGATTACAAATCTCTGTCCGTTTATTCCTGCACTGCATCACCTCTGCACCTGTACATAATCAGCAACCACTTTGCCACAGGGGGGACAATAATTATTTCACACCTGAAGATTGTATGTTCGATTACCTTGCACACCAAACAAATGAAAGAAGCACCAAACTTTGGTGTAATTTTTTCTCTCAGACTCCCTCTATATACTACTACAACCCACAAAAAAATCTGACCAAATACAATGTGAAAAATTATTATTATTATTATTACTATTATTATTATTATTATTATTATGATTTATTTATTTATAAATGTGATGGCGAAGCCATATGTTTTTGTTATTTTTATTTAAATGTGTTCTGGCAGAGGCGAGGTTGGCAGCTCGTCCTCTGCCAGTAGTATTGAAAAACGTCGTGGTAACGTGTGGCTGTCGGCTACACAGGTGTTAAACTCGTCGACATTCACACGTAATTAATAAACTCGTGCAGATTGTGGCCGAGGGGAAATAGAATAATTACTAGCTAGTTAAATCCCTTGGCCATGGTATATAAACCTGCAGTGCTCTCAGTTCACGGTGGGTGTACAGAGGAGAGTACGGGAGAGCGAAAGGAGAAAGGAAAAGTCAAAAAATTATACAGGATCAAGTGACAGCGTCTGCCCAGCCTGACCTGTGTGTTTTGTGTTTGTGATTTGTTTTTGTTTATCTTTTTATTTTCGCTCTGTGAGCAGTGTGTTTTTTTTGTTAAACCTTTTATTTTTGTTATTGTTTAAATAAACGCCGTGCCTTTTGCCCTGCAGTACTGCGTTTCTTTTCTTCCTGCATCTGGCCTAACGTCACCACTCAGCCATCCCTGTCATATATATATATATATATACAGTACTGTGCAAAAGTTTTAGGCAGGTGTGAAAAAATGCTGTAAAGTAAGAATGCTTTCAAAAATAGACATGTTAATAGATTATATTCATCAATTAACTAAATGCAAAGTGAGTGAACAGAAGAAAAATCTAAATCAAATCCATATTTGGTGTGACCACCCTTTGCCTTCAAAACAGCATCAAGCATCAATTCTTCTAGGTACACTTGCACACAGTTTTTGAAGGAACTCGGCAGGTAGGTTGGCCCAAACATCTTGGAGAACTAACCACAGTTCTTCTGTGGATTTAGGCAGCTTCAGTTGTTTCTCTCTCTTCATGTAATCCCAGACAGACTCGATGATGTTGAGATCAGGGCTCTGTGGGGGCCATACCATCACTTCCAGGACTCCTTGTTCTTCTTTACGCTGAAGGTAGTTCTTAATGACTTTCGCTGTATGTTTGGGGTCGTTGTCATGCTGCAGAATAAATTTGGGGCCAATCAGATGCCTCCCTGATGGTATTGCATGATGGATAAGTATCTGCCTGTACTTCTCAGCATTGAGGAGACCATTAATTCTGACCAAATCCCCAACTCCATTTGCAGAAATGCAGCCCCAAACTTGCAAGGAACCTCCACCATGCTTCACTGTTGCCTGCAGACACTCATTCATGTACGCTCTCCAGCCCTTCGCGAACAAACTGCCTTCTGCTACAGCCAAATATTTCAAATTTTGACTCATCAGTCCAGAGCACCTGCTGCCATTTTTCTGCACCCCAGTTCCTGTGTTTTCGTGCATAGTTGAGTCACTTGGCCTTGTTTCCACGCCGGAGGTATGGCTTTTTGGCCGCAAGTCTTCCATGAAGGCCACTTCTGACCAGACTTCTCCGGACAGTAGATGGGTGTACCAGGGTCCCACTGTTTTCTGCCAGTTCTGAGCTGATGGCACTGCTGGACATCTTCCGATTGCGAAGGGAAGTAAGCATGATGTGTCTTTCATCTGCTGCAGTAAGTTTCCTTGGCCGACCACTGCGTCTCACGGTCCTCAACGTTGCCCGCTTCTTTGTGCTTCTTCAAAAGAGCTTGGACAGCACATCTGGAAACCCCTGTCTGCCTTGAAATTTCTGCCTGGGAGAGACCTTGCTGATGCAGTATAAGTACCTTGTGTCTTGTTGCTGTGCTCAGTCTTGCCATGGTGTATGACTTTTTGACAGTAAACTGTCTTCAGCAACCTCACCTTGTTAGCTGAGTTTGGCTGTTCCTCACCCAGTTTTATTCCTCCTACACAGCTGTTTCTGTTTCAGTTAATGATTGTGTTTCAACCTACATATTGAATTGATGATCATTAGCACCTGTTTGGTATAATTGTTTAATCATACACCTGACTATATGCCTACAAAATCCCTGACTTTGTGCAAGTGTACCTAGAAGAATTGATGCTGTTTTGAAGGCAAAGGGTGGTCACACCAAATATGGATTTGATTTAGATTTTTTTTCTGTTCACTCACTTTGCATTTAGTTAATTGATAAATATAATCTATTAACATGTCTATTTTGAAAGCATTCTTACTTTACAGCATTTTTTCACACCTGCCTAAAACTTTTGCACAGTACTGTATATATATACACTACCGGTCAAAAGTTTTAGAACACCCCCATTTTTCCAGTTTTTATTGAAATTTAAGCAGTTCAAGTCCAGTGAATAACCTGAAATGGTACAAAGGTAAGCGGTAAACTGCCAGAGGTTAAAAAAAAAAGTTTAGGTTACCAAAAACTGAAAATAATGTACATTTCAGAGTTATACAAAAACGCCTTTTTCAGGGAACAAGTAATGGGTTAACAACTTACAGCTGTTCTGCAGCAATGGAGGTAAATAATAAGCCTTGAAAGTGGATGCTAACAATTCCTACAGGTGTCCCAACTTTTGTTGATTACTTACAAACCCTCTGTATAAAAGCAGTGTTGGAACAGACTGTTACTACACCCTCTTAAGCATTATTTGGACAGTATTGTACTGCAGGAAATAGTATATTGCTATCATAATGGCGAGAAAAAGGCAATTAACAAAGGAAGACAGACAGACCATTATAACCCTTAAAAGTGTAGGTCTTTCCTTTAGAGAAATTGCAAAGAAAGCCAAGGTGTCAGTGAGTACAGTTTCCTACACCATCAAAAGGCACTTGGAAACTGGAGGAAACTCTGACAGGAAGAGGTCTGGCAGACCCAAAGCCACAACAGAATCAGAAGACAAGTTTCTGAGAGTCAACAGCTTGCGTGACAGGCGGCTCACAGGACAACAGCTTCAAGCACAGCTTAACACTGGTCGAAGTAAGCAAGTCTCAGTTTCAACTGTGAAGAGAAGACTTCGAGCTGCAGGTTTGACAGGTCAGTGGCAGTAAGAAAGCCATTGCTAAGATGGCAAAATAAGAAAAGAGGCTTGCCTGGGCCACGAAGCACCGCCAGTGGACTACTGAAGACTGGAAGAAGGTCTTATGGACCGATGAATCAAAATTTGAAATCTTCGGTTCATCACGCAGGGTTTTTATGCGCTGTCGAGTAGGCGAAAGGATGGTTCCTCGGTGTGTGACACCAACTGTCAAACATGGAGGAGGAAGCGTGATGGTCTGGGGCTCTTTTGCTGGATCCAGAGTCGGCAACTTGCACAGAGTGAGTGGCACCCTGAACCAAAACGGCTACCACAGCATTTTGCAGCGCCATGCAATACCCTCTGGTATACGCCTAGTTGGTCAGGGTTCATCCTACAGCAAGATAATGACCTAAAACATACCTCCAGGCTATGTCAGAACTACCTTAGAAGAAAAGAACAAGACGGTAGGCTTCAAATCATGGAATGGCCAGCACAGTCTCCAGACTTAAACCCCATCAAGCTGGTTTGGGATGAACTGGACAGAAGGGTGAAAGCAAAGCAACCTACAAGTGCAACACATTTGTGGGAACTTCTGCAACAGTGTTGGGAAGAACTTTCCGAACAATATTTGATTTCCATTGTAGAAAGAATGCCACGAGTGTGTTCGGCTGTTATATCTGCAAAAGGTGGCTACTTTGATGAGTCAAAAATTTAGATTGAATTTTGTTAAACAAAACGATTCCATGATTTCTTTTTTTATCTCCAATTGTTTATTTGTTCTATGCTTTAATTTCAGAGTACATTGAGGCATTAAACTGCGTAAATTTCAATAAGAACTGGAAAAATGGAGGTGTTCTAAAACTTTTGACCGGTAGTGTATATATATACAGCTCTGGAAAAAATTAAGAGACCACTGCAAAATTATCAGTTTCTCTGGTTTTACTATTTATAGGTATGTGTTTGGGTAAAATGAACATTTTTGTTTTATTCTATAAACTACTGACAACATTTCTCCCAAATTCCAAATAAAAATATTGTCATTTAGAGCATTTATTTGCAGAAAATGACAACTGGTCAAAATAACAAAAAAGATGCAGTGTTGTCAGACCTCGAATAATGCAAAGAAAATAAGTTCATATTCATTTTTAAACAACACAATACTAATGTTTTAACTTAGGAAGAGTTCAGAAATCAATATTTGGTGGAATAACCCTGATTTTCAAGCACAGCTTTCATGCGTCTTGGCATGCTCTCCACCAGTCTTTCACATTGATGTTGGGTGACTTTATGCCACTCCTGGCGCAAAAATTCAAGCAGCTCGGCTTTGTTTGATGGCTTGTGACCATCCATCTTCCTCTTGATCACATTCCAGAGGTTTTCAATGGGGTTCAGGTCTGGAGATTGGGCTGGCCATGACAGGGTCTTGATCTGGTGGTCCTCCATCCACACCTTGATTGACCTGGCTGAGTGGCATGGAGCATTGTCCTGCTGGAAAAACCAGTCCTCAGAGTTGGGGAACAATGTCAGAGCAGAAGGAAGCAAGTTTTCTTCCAGGACAACCTTGTACTTGGCTTGATTCATGCGTCCTTCACAAAGACAAATCTGCCTGATTCCAGCCTTGCTGAAGCACCCCCAGATGAGTCCAATTTTCAGCTTTGCCCAACACCTGGTCGTCTAATGGTTAGACGGAGACCTGGAGAGGCCTACAAGCCACAGTGTCAGATATTGCCAAACTAGGTGTGCAAAGTTGGTAGAGACCTATCCCAACAGACTCACAGCTGTAATTGCTGCCAAAGGTGCTTCCACCAAGTATTAACTCAGGGGGGTGGAGACTTATCCAATTATGATCTTTCAGTTTTATATTTTTAATATATAATTTTTTTCTCAATAAAAACTGGTAGTTCCTCGCTACAAGTTAGAGGTTAGGCAGAAACATTTCGATCAGAAAACTGCAAAGCGGCGGGGAAACGCAGCTCAACCTTGATACAGTGCGCAGCCTTCAAGTGACACGCAATAAAAAACAATGCCAGGTAACTAAATGCAGTAAAAATAAAACTTCTGATATCTGTGCCCAGTGTGAAAGAGCAGTATGTGGTAAATGCACACGACAAGTTGATAAGCATTACATCTGTGTGGATTGGGCTAATATGGGCAGTGTTTGCTCCAGGACTTGCAGACTGAGGGTCAATGTGGCCCCCACTCTAAATTTTAGAGGGACATTTTCTTCGGTGAGGGGGTCAATATGTTTGATCATTCAGAACCAACCACCATTTCTTATTTTTGTTTGTTTTTAAATATGCCAGCAGAGTTTACTGACCCTTTGTTTCTGAAGAACAAAAAATAAAACTGTAAAGCTGTAGATACAACCAAGGTGTCTCTACAATACTCACTCACTTTTGGGGAAACTATCGGGAAATGTGTCACAGTGACGCTGGTGTATCACTGAGTAGAGGATATTCATTGTACCAGATCACATTAGAACAGGGGTTTTCAATCTTTTTAAGCTGCATACCCCTTTCCAAAAAAGTAGTCCACCGCATACCCCCATCTGAGATACAGTCATAATAAAATGAAAACTGAAAAAAAGGTTTGTACAATAACATGATACAACAAAACACACAAGCCTTGGAGTGTGTGATGGATAAAAATTATAAAAGTTACAGTATTATAATGGAAAAAATATATATTATATTTACTTTTGTATAAAAAATAGTCCCTCAAACAGGTTTCTAGTTGTTGGAAACATCAACATCATGTTATTGTAATTACTAATTAATTAAAATCAACAAAGCCTCAGTGCTAAACTCAGTCACTCAGAAATGACATAGGACCATTCCATAATAACAAATGGCAATCATGTATTTTTATTGATAATAAAATTACAGAAAAGGCGGCAAAGAAAAGTTAACTATCCATGACTCTCTACAGCTGACCTCATTAGGAAAACATATTGGCATTTTTTAATTCTTGGTGACTAAAACGTACAGTACTGATGCTAATTAAAAAACAACAATAAAACACTTACCTAGTATCAGTGTGATGGATGTCCCTGCTTGTTACCACACAAATCACTGATGATGGCAGGGAAATTGGAGAGAGCTTCAGTCGCAAGACATTTTTGGCGTTTTCAATCTCTGATGATATTTCGTCTTGATCGCCCTTTGCTAGTAATGTACTAGTATTTAGCCAACAATCCATATTTGTTCACTGGATTGAAAGCTAAAAACTCTCACACCAGACGTAGCGGCTTGTCAAATTAGACCGCATGGCAATACTTCGGTTTCTGATTGGCCATACATTATGTATTTTGAAATGAACCAATAGTACTTAAGTTACAATAAACTTTAATCGGGTCATTGAAAAAAATATATACATCGACTTGCAGGCATGAACGCTCACAGGAAATAAAATGAGTTAAAGATCAGGCTTTTAGTTTTATAAAATAAGTTTTTTTTATCACAAAGACAGACTACAGTAACCACCCAACTGTTTATATGACATTTAAACAACAGGGTTTATTCATAACGTACATATTTAATATGTAAATTAGCCATGTGTGCACTGAACGCTCTGTTACAGCTCGTCTGGTGTTAGCGATTAAACGTTGATTACATGATAAAAGTTTACAGTAGATTGGGAAGTGGTACTAAGTAAAATGCGTTGTCTGCCATTTCAGAATTGTTCTCGCGTACCCCAACAGAACCACATTACAGTTTAATAGTCGTATTTAAATGCCATTGTCCTGACTGGTAAATTCTTACCTTCCAGCTGCCCTTTTATTTTGACAATTGCCATATCAAAAATGGCATTTTTTTTGTGACATTTTTCATTCTTAGCCCCCAAGTAAATATTTTGAACAGTTTTCAAAGCAATTTTTGCTTTATTTTTACAACACACGTATATCTGCTTAAGGTACTGTATTGAATTTTTTTCAAGGTTAAACGATGGCCCGTGTTACACAGAACACTAACAATTAAATGTCAAATATACAATAAGTATTTTGATGGTTTTGTGGATTTGCTATATTTTAATATGGCACATAATGATATGGTTTTGAAAATGCTACTTACCAAAACCGTGACTGCATGTGAACTGTATTACATAATGATTTCCTTTATTCCGATTCCATATATATTATTTTTTAAATTTTTTTTTATCATGCCGTTATAGGCCTACTGGCGAAATGGCCAAGAGACAGTTGGTGCTTAACACGTACTGAATTATTTTGGGACATAATTTTAGCATTTTTTTGTCATAGAAAAGACACATTTCACATATTTTATAACGTTACCGTAGTCTACTTTTTTTTTTTTTTTTTTTAATCGATGCGGTTTTCGATTCACAAATCTACTGTACTTCGTCTATAGACTGTATTGCAGTACGCACAAGTTCAAATTTCTCCCATTCACTTGCAAGATCACTCCATATCTTCAAACATCAGACAGATATTCTGACTAGAAAATAGACAAATTAACAGCGGATTAATTTCAAAGTATTTTTAATCACAAATTAATAGCCTACATTTCAACAGTCTGCCGAAGCTGATTACTTATTCTTCCAGAAGTAATGGTCGGGTGTAACAGGGATACAAGGTTATATTTGCGCCGGGCCATGTTGTTAACAAGCCTAAGTGATATTGTCGTCCAGGCTTTACTGTGAAACTGACTGTAACCAGGGAGGGTGTGTGAGCGCATTCTACTGGACTGGAGAATAAAAGCACAGGAGTTTAATTCTGAAAATGCAAGTGTAAACAAACAAGTAAAAAAAGCCTGTTGTCAGACATGTCATGGTAATACAAAATGCATTAATTTACTGCGTATTGGTACTGCGTCTTGTCTGGGAAGGGGGACATACGGGCACGTTAAGAGAAATCCAGCGGTACATTTTTATTTCAGGGGGCATTGGTGCAATGGCTGCCTAGCCGAACACTGTATGGGGATGCTTTGAAGTATGTTTCCCTGAATGCGCATTCCTGTTACACAATGGGAACTGAGTTATTTTCTTTTTTATGTTATTTTTTATAAATAATTATAAATAATTAATTAATTAATTGTAACAGCTGGTTACACAATATTTTGTTTTAAAATGTTTTCATTTTTTGAAGTCATGTAATGCAGTAGGGTAATGTGAAAAAAAAGCCTTTTATGTTATTTTTGTAAATAATGACTTTGTTTTCACAATTTTGTATTATATATATAGCAGTTTACACCTGTTTACACAGAATCTTCTTTTGAAATGTTTATTTTATTACAGTTTTTCATTTTTTTTACGTCATGCATTATATGGACTAATTTCGAAAATAAGCTGTGACGAAGAGCGAATGAATCCGAATCAACAATCTCCCTCTCGACCGGTGAGGGCACTGTACAACAGGAACTGCGGGCTTCGTACTGAATGGTTGGGCAGTTCATTCCGGGGACAGTCGGAAGCCGGCCATTCAGGAAGAGGGCGGCGTTAAGGTACCTGGAGTCCTCGCCCTAGTACGGTGAGCGAAGTTTCAGTCATGAATTGGAGGAGACGTGATTGAACTAGCTATCGGAGGGGGCGGGGCTTAGGGTACTTTAGGGGGATGTGACGCCGTAATCGGTTCCTTTGTTGTGGTTAATGGGAGGAGACAAGGACGGAACCTTGAATGAAGTGTGGGTCCATTGATAAAACGCTTGGTTCCATTGATAAAACGGTTGTGTTTGTTTTGTCAGACGGCTGATACGAAGCCGGGAGCTGCAGCGAGAAGCCAGCCCGGACCTGAACGCACAAGAGCACCAGCACTCAGAGCACCGCACCTGCACCAGAGCACACAGTCTGGAGACGTGTTGTTTGTGACTGTATTACGTGTTTTGTGTTTTAATTATTATTTCGAGACTGCAACCCCTTTGTTTTGTCGCTGGCAATACCCATTGCTGGGTAGAGCCAGCTTTATTATTTGAGTCCAGTTTTCGCTGGCAATACCCATTGCTGGGTAGAGCCAGCTTTATTATTTAAAAACCTCGTCAAGGAAATTAAAGAACCTGACCTGTGAACTTTGTGTTTGTCCTTTGTCTGGAGCACCTTGAATCACCTGTACACCGGAGCACTACAAACCACTTTGCCACATAAGCCTTTTATGTTATTTTTGTAAATAATTACTTTGTTTTTACAATTTTGTAGGTATATGTAGCAGTTTACACCTGTTTACACAATATCTTCTTTTGAAATGTTTATTTTATTATAGCTTTTCATTTTTTTACGTCATGCACTATATGCTCTAATTTAAAAAATAAAGCCTTTTATATTTATTTTTTCATTTAAATACAATGTTTCTGCTATGCAAATATTAGATATGATGTTCATTAATAAAACTTTTGAGTTATATCTGATAGTTTGTGTGTCATTTTCATATCAAAGCTGTTTAAAATGTACCCGTCAAAATGACTACTGCTGGCGGTTCTAGGTAATCGCATAAACCCGGCGGTTCTAGTGTTAAACATAACGTTTTAAGCTTTCTTAGATCGAATGTGAAAAAAACGTAAATACCTCTAATACACACTGAGATAGTCAAGTCGTCAAACTAAGGTAAAAATGTCATTCTCCTTTTTTCATCATCATCATCATCATCACCATCATCTTCCGTTTCTTACTCACAGAAAAAAAAACCTATGGGGTTCGAAGCTGCAGCATGAGAATTCTACACTGACATAGACACGCTTTAGCCCGCTGTGCCGCGGGTCAGCTGTTGGAATGCCCCCAGTTTTGATGCTTACATCCGTACTTGATGAGTTTGCACTGAAAAGGATCTGCTCGACTTAAAATCTCCAGCTTCCGGTTTTAAAACCAGCAGTATCCGGTTACATTGAGAAAAACGGCTTGACTCGATTTAACATGTTGCTATACATCCAAATGAACCAGGGAACGCAAGCACTTTGATATCCATACCAGTTACACTAATCTATTTATTATGTTTTGAAACAGCACATATCGCACAAAAAAATAAATAAATCCCGAGGTTCGAACTAGCAACATGAGTTCCAGGCTGTGATACAGACACGGTTTTACCCGCTGCGCCACTGGGTAACTTCAAATATGTTTAATTTTTAAACTTACATAAATTAATAAATGGCAAGCCAGGAAAATACGTGTCAATACAGTCAGCATGGTTTTAGGAAAGGGAGATCGTGTCTAACTAACCTGCTTGTTTTTTTTGAGGATGCAACATAGACAATGGATAATTGCAAAGCATACAACATGGTTTATTTAGATTTCCAGAAAGCTTTTGACGAAGTCCTGCATAAAAGATTAATTCTCAAACTGAATGCTGTAGGGATTCAAGGAAATGCATGCACATGGATTAGGGAGTGGTTAACATGTAGAAAACAGACAGTACTGATTAGAGGAGAAACCTCAAAATGGAGCGATGTAACCAGTGGTGTACCACAGGGATCAGTATTAGGTCCTCTGCTATTCCTAATCTACATTAATGATTTAGATTCTGGTATAGTAAGCAAACTTGTTAAATTTGCAGACGACACAAAAATAGGAGGAGTGGCAAACACTGTTGCAGCAGCAAAGGTCATTCAAAATGATCTAGACGGCATTCAGAACTGGGCAGACACATGGCAAATGACATTTAATAGAGAAAAGGGTAAGGTACTGCACGCAGGCAGTAAAAATGTGCATTATAAATATCACATGGGAGATACTGAAATTGAAGAAGGAATCTATGAAAAAGACCTAGGAGTTTATGTTGACTCAGAAATGTCTTCATCTAGACAATGTGGGGAAGTTATAAAAAAGGCTAACAAGATGCTCGGATATATTGTGAGAAGTGCTGAATTTAAATCAAGGGAAGTAATGTTAAAACTTTACAATGCATTAGTAAGACCTCACCTAGAATATTGTGTTCAGTTCTGGTCAACTCGTTACAAAAAGGATATTGCTGCTCTAGAAAGAGTGCAAAGAAGAGCAACCAGAATTATCCCGGGTTTAAAACGCATGTCATATGCAGACAGGCTAGAAAAATTGAATCAATTCAGTCTTGAACAAAGAAGACTACGCGGTGATCTGATTCAAACATTCAAAATCCTAAAAGGTCTAGACAATGTTGACCCTTGGGGACTTTTTTGACCTGAAAAAAGAAACAAGGACCAGGGGTCACAAATGGAGATTAGATAAAGGGGCATTCAGAAAAGAAAATAGGAGGCACTTTTTTACACAGAGAATTGTGAGGGTCTGGAACCAACTCCCCAGTAATGTTGTTGAAGCTGACACCCTGGGATCCTCCAAGAAGCTGCTTGATGAGATTCTGGGATCAATAAGCTACTAACAACCAGACAAGCAAGATGGGCTGAATGGCCTCCTCTCGTTTGTAAACTTTCTTATGTTCTTAATTGGTTTGGCTGATGCTTTTATCCAGAGCAATTGATATTTGTATAGTATGGAGGATATTCCCTGCCAAAATTAGAAATCAATAAATGAATAAATAAATAATATTTATTTATTTATTAATTCATTTATTTATTTCGATATTTATTTATTTATTCATGTACTTATTTCACAATTTCCACTTCGCCTTTTACATTTCGATGTGACGCTCGCTATTTCTTTTTCGATGTGGTCTCCGTATTTCTTTTTCTTTTTCACTGTGCCACAACTGCTTCTGTCAATCACAGCCAGTGGGCGGTATCAACGACTCCATTGGCTGGCAGAGATTGTTCCACCCATAGATACGGTTCCACCTCCTCCTCCGGCAATGCAACACAATCGATGTCAATCTGACAAGGTTTCTCAAAGTTATACAACTGCTGCGTTGCGTTACAAATGTTTTATTGAGTTGACTGAAATATCCCTGTTTTGCCACTAGTTAGCACTCCCAATTCATTTCACTTTGGTATCCGCAGTGTTGTTGTGTAATAATATAGGCCTATTAGACAGCAACTTAGAAACTGGGAGATGGGGTCCACTAATATAACCTATCGCAAATTACCAAAACACGATACACACACAAATGCCCCCTTGCCCCACTAACATGGGGCCTAACATTATAATAATGATTACGCGTTAAAAAATATATGTTGTAGTTCTGGGATTTGATTCGCAAGTGTCATTTCATTTTTGCTGTCAATTATTTCAAATTAAGTAGTGAGAAACTATAATTAACATGTACGACACAGGACAGGAGTAAGTTAACTTGGCTGTTTGATAAACAAATTTTAGTCAAACTTGTTTGAATTTTAATACCAACAATCAACTATTGGGTTAGCCAGTGGGTGGCATCAACACCATTGGCTAATCATCAGCCAATGGAGTTGTTCATACCGCCCACTGGTTGTGATTGACAGAAGCAGTTGTGGCACATTGAGAAAGAAAAATATGGAGACCACATCGATAAAAGAATAGTGAGCGTCACATCGAAATGTAAAAAGCAAAGTGGAAATTGTGAAATAAATACATGAATAAATAAATATCAAAATAAATAAATTAATGAATAAATAAAAAAGAATAAATACATATTGAAATAAACGAATGAATGAATGAGTAAATAAATTAATATAGAAATAAATGAATAAATAAATACCTGAATAAATACATATAGAAATAAATAAATGCCTGTGTATTTATTTATTTCAATATTTATTCATTCATTCATTTATTTATTTATTCATTCATTGATGTATTCATGTCTTTATTTCTAATTTTGGCAGGGAATATCCTCCATAATATAGGCCTACCCATATAAAAGTAAAAAAAAAAATATATATATATATATAGTAGCCTATACCGGTAGCCTATTAGCCATGCAATATGACACTAGTGAGTCATCACTTAGTGCCTGCATTTGGCAATATATGTCAGTGGTGTAATGGTTAGTGCACTTCACTATGTACTGGAGGGTCATAGGTTCAATACCAGGCGGGGGACACACTGCTCTTTTACCTATTGCTCCAGAAAAATACATTGGTAATTGTATGTAAAAAAGACACAATTGCCCTGGATATTGTCTGCTAATAAATATATTAATAATCTTCAGGCCTGGTTAGTGCTTGGTTTTAAATACTAGCCCTGTTATCCATTTTAAAAGTGTTACAATTCAAACAGGTCTAAGAGTATATAAAATAAAAGCCACAAGGTGTTTAATTCCTAAACACATTTAGAATCATAAATTCAGTAACGTGTTTGAAAAGGTGACAAATAGTCTACGTGTTTTAAAGTTAAACACCCGGTTTATAGGCTTTGTGATAATATATATTTCAATTCATCATATAGCCCCAAAGGAATCAGTATTGCATTTGGCTCCGAGAAACATATTCTTGAAAACAACTATCATGCCTGCTGCCATGTTTTGTTGGATTTGTTATGAAAACAACGTTGTTTCTCACACCATATTGTGGGAAAGTTTGCAAGGAAATGGACATTTCTTTGACTTCTTCACTGCAAGCTGGATATTACACATTTCTTTGTTGGATTGATGAAGTAAATGTATGAATTGTATTGGCACTGGAGATTCAGTGAAAAACTTTCTGCATTCTACCAATTGAATATCTACCAGCAACATACCGTACGGTAAGTTAATAAAAATATTCCTCACTATTTACCGCGTTTCATTTTATTATGCTATTACTAGGTTATGTTGCTGTAAAACAAGACAATTTCACCAGCAAGGCCGTGACAGGATGACAGAGGTTAAGACTCAGAGACAGTGTGAAAAGTTCAAAAATAAATCTCTTTAATATACAAAAAAACAAAATAAACCGGCACAAGGGCCAAACAAAAGGTTTCAAAACACAGACAATAAACACAAAACAAAACTTACAAAAATACGGCTTCCAGGCTGGGCATTGCCTTCACTGGTTTGCAAAAAACGAACAAAAAACAGCACACACAGAAAAACACTCTTGCTTCTTCTCCTTCTAGAACTCTCTCCTTACTGGGAGGCTGAGGCCTCCTTTTATGCCAGGTGGCTGAGAAATCATTGAATAATTAATTAATTGATTGCTCCCACCTGATGCAATCAACCTGGGCAGGGAGGAGAATTTAACACCCTCCCTGCCAGTATTTACTAGGGCAGAGCCCTGCTCTGCCACAAAGGCATTTTGCATTATTTACAAATCTGCATTATTAATACGCCATTAACTATGTATTGTAAATAAAATACACAAACCGTCTCGTAATTTTAGCCAAAGCCAAACCGAGAATAAAAAAACTCCAGCCGGAGCTATTACAGCCAATTTATGTTGCAGTGGGACATAACAAACAGTAGTACACAAATATGTGTCATTAGTAAAACTAATACAGCAATTATTTTTAGTATCACATATAATTTGTGTAAAACACAATAAATACAAAATATATAGCAGAAAATATAACAAGTACTTATCAGAAGCAGCTCTCCTGTCGGGTCAGTTGTTGAAAGGAAAAATTGGCATTGAGGTCTGTGAACATATGAACTGCATCACAGACATAGCAGTTTTGATATATCTTATTCAGGTTTCAGGTCTTTAAGAGATAAATACCCATACGGTAATGGTTACATTTCATACTTGAAAGGGAATGATATTGCAAAAGTCTACCGGAAGCCACAATAGTAGTACAGTATTTCATGTTAAATTTAAAAATGTAAATTGTTCTTTAACTATAAGCGGTATCTAATCCAATATATCAACTTTATGAAGCAACATTTGTTAATTCTATTGGGTAATGCAAAACCTTTGGCCATAGCTGTATATATGAATGCCATATGTCATATTCTTGAAAACACCTATCATGCCTTGTGGCGGAGTGTCCCGCCCCTATGTTGTATTTATTTATTATTATTTGTATTTTTGTTTGCGGCGCGGATAAAAGCGCCGCGTCTTTTGTTATTGTTTTTTATATTTAAAAACCCTGTGAGGATGCGTGGCTGATCAGCTACTGATTATTTAACTAGCTGACAGTCACGCATCCTTACCAAATGCATGCAGACTGTGGCCGAGGGGTAATAAGATAATTAACAGCTAGTTAACCTCTCGGCCAGAGTATAAGAACCTGCAGCTGTCAGTGCTGCGGGAAGAGAGTGTACAGAGGAGAGTATGGGAGAACACGGGAGAGCGAGCGAAAGCAAAAGAAAGCAAAAGAAAGCAAAACAATTGCTATATTTAAAATATACTTGTTTCTGTTTATTTGTTTGGCCATCGCGCCTTTTTGTTTTGTGTTTTGTTATTTGTTTAAATCTTTTGTTTATTATTATTATTTATTAAATACGCTTACCGCAGCAGTGTTCAGCTTCACCCACCCATTCATTGTTTTGGTTCAGTTACTTCCTGGTCCGTGACGTCACCACACCTCACCACTTTTGTTGTTTTGTTGGATTTGTTATGAAAACAGCGTTGTTTCTCATACCACATTTTGGGAAAGTTTAAAAGAAAGTGGATGCTTCTATGACTTCTTCACTTCAAGCTGGATATTACACATTTCTTCGTTGGATTGATGAAGTAAATGTATGAATTGTATTGGCACTGGAGATTCGGTGAAAAACTTCAGGGATTTTCTGCATTCAACCAATTGCATATCAACCAGCACCATACCGTACGGTAAGTTAATAAATATATTCCTCACTATTAACTATGTTTCATTTTATTGTGCTGTTGGTAGGTTATGTTGCTATAAAACAAGACAATTTTACCAGCAAGGCATTTTGCTCATTTTGCATTATTTACAAATCTGCATTATTAATACGCCATTAACTATGTATTGTAAATGCATTACACTGCTTGTGTAATTAGAAGACCCCAGACAGCTTTTCTTTCAGTTTACCAAGTGTAAAACTCTACAAACTGAGACATGCGACTTTAGGCATTAATATACTGCTGGTCCAGAAGAAGGGAAGGAGTGGTGGTGCCAAGAAGGCAAAGTAGCAGGCTCCAGCGCCTGAGTGGGAGCAGCCCGAACATCCACAGCCCAAGAGGGGGGAGTCGGTGTGTCCACAGCCCAGAAGGGGGAGAGGTAAGCTGCTGCAGCAGCAACAGCAACTGCAGCAACAGCAGGTGGAGGTCGGGGATGATGGCTGGGAGGTTTGTGTTATAAACCTCGTCGCGTTATGTTATGCCCTGGAGTTATGCCCTGGCTATGGGGCATATGGGCACATGTTGGCCATATGCCCCACGCAATACGAAGAGGGGGAGCCCGTGCATCCAGCGCCCAGAAGGGGGGAGCCCGTGCATCCAGCACCCAGAAGGGGGGAGCCCGTGCATCCAGCGCCCAGAAGGGGGGAGCCCGTGCATCCAGCGCCCAGAAGGGGGGAGCCCATGCATCCAGCGCCCAGAAGGGGGGAGCCCATAGGTCCAGAACCTAGGCCTCCAGGAGCAGAGCAGCGGGAGCTGCCTCTGCCTCCCCCACCTCCACGGCTTCCACCACCAGGAGCAGAGCCGCTGGAGCTGCCTCTGCCTCCACCACCTCCACCACCAGGAGCAGAGCAGCGGGAGCTGCCTCTGCCTCCGCCACCTCCACCGCTTCCACCACCAGGAACAGAGCAGCAGGAGCTGCCTCTGCCTCCGCCACCACCAGGAGCAGAGCAGCAGGAGCTGCCTCTGTCTCCACCACCGCTAGGGGCAGAGCAGCAGGAGCTGCCTCCGCCACCTCCACCGCCAGGAGCAGAGCCGCAGGAGCTGCCTCTGCCTCCACCAACTCCACCAGCAGAGGGTGAATGCCTGCTGGTTCTACCTCAGCCGCCGTGGGAGGACTGCTTGCCCCTCCCACCTCCACCAGCAGAGGGTGAATACCTGCTGGTTATGTCTCAAGCGCCGTGGGAGGACAGCTTACCGCTGCCAGCTCCACCAGCAGAGGGTGAATGCCTGCTGGTTCTGCCTCAACCGCCGTGGGAGGACTGCTTGCCGCTCCCAGCTCCACCAGCAGAGGGTGAATGCCTGCTGGTTCTGCCTCAGCCGCCGTGGGAGGATTGCTTGCCCCTCCCACCTCCACCAGAAGAGGGTGAATACCTGCTGGTTCCACATCCACCGTCATGGGAAGGACTGCTCCTGCCCTGCTTCGCACCGCCCAAGGATGCCTGCTTCGCACCGCCCAAGGATGTCTGGTGCTCCGCACCGCCCAAGGATGCCTGTTGCTCCGCATCGCCTGGGGCTGCCTGTTGCTCCGCATCGCCTGGGGCTGCCTGTTGACCAGCTCCCCCCGCAGCAATTTCGCTGCAGGAGAAAGAGTGGCCGGAGCCCCACGGAGGGGAGCTGCCAGCCATGAAGAAGGGGGGGGGGGGGTCAGGAGACCAGCTCCCCCCGCAGCAATTTCGCTGCAGGAGAAAGGGTGGCCGGAGCCCCACGGAGGGGAGCTGCCGGCCATGAAGAAGGGGGGGCAGGTCTGGAGACCACCCCCAAAATTTTTTTGGCCAGAGGAGCCGGCCTGTGCGCGGGCCATCGGAACACTACGGCTGTTTGGGTGGGAGGAGGACATCCCACCGTGGCCACCACCTTTGGCCCGTTGCTGCCCCTGTTCCTGGGCCGGGACTGCTAGCCGGGACTTTGGGGACTAAGGGCCGAAAAGGCCATGTGTGCTGCGCACAAGGGGGGGAATGTGTGGAGTGTCCCGCCCCTATGTATTTATTTATTATTATTTGTATTTTTGTTTGCGGCGCGGATAAAAGCGCCGCGTCTTTTGTTATTGTTTTTTATTTTTAAAAACCCTGTGAGGATGCGTGGCTGATCAGCTACTGATTATTTAACTAGCTGACAGTCACGCATCCTTACCAAATGCATGCAGACTGTGGCCGAGGGGTAATAAGATAATTAACAGCTAGTTAACCCCTCGGCCAGAGTATAAGAACCTGCAGCTGTCAGTGCTGCGGGAAGAGAGTGTACAGAGGAGAGTACGGGAGAACACGGGAGAGCGAGCGAAAGCAAAAGAAAGCAAAAGAAAGCAAAACAATTGCTATATTTAAAATATACTTGTTTCTGTTTATTTG
The DNA here is from genome assembly GCA_030684275.1 of Acipenser oxyrinchus oxyrinchus. Lineage (NCBI taxonomy): Eukaryota > Metazoa > Chordata > Actinopteri > Acipenseriformes > Acipenseridae > Acipenser > Acipenser oxyrinchus. Next base: position 64,910,119 of record CM060247.1, on the reverse strand, counting down.
TTTGGTCATCGCGCCTTTTTGCTTTGTGTTTTGTTATTTGTTTAAATCTTTTGTTTTGTATTATTATTTATTAAATACGCTTACCGCAGCAGCGTTCAGCTTCACCCACCCATTCATTGTTTTGGTTCAGTTACTTCCTGGTCCGTGACGTCACCACACCTCACCACTACAAGCCATCCTGCCACATGCCTGCTGCCATGTTTTGTTGGATTTGTTATGAAAACAGCGTTGTTTCTCATACCACATTTTGGGAAAGTTTAAAAGAAAGTGGATGCTTCTATGACTTCTTCACTTCAAGCTGGATATTACACATTTCTTCGTTGGATTGATGAAGTAAATGTATGAATTGTATTGGCACTGGAGATTCGGTGAAAAACTTCAGGGATTTTCTGCATTCAACCAATTGCATATCAACCAGCACCATACCGTACAGTAAGTTAATAAATATATTCCTCACTATTAACTATGTTTCATTTTATTGTGCTGTTGGTAGGTTATGTTGCTATAAAACAAGACAATTTTACCAGCAAGGCATTTTGCTCATTTTGCATTATTTACAAATCTGCATTATTAATACGCCATTAATTAAATTGTAAATGCATTACACTGCTTGTGTAATTAGAAGACCCCAGACAGCTTTTCTTTCAGTTTACCGAGTGTAAAACTCTACAAACTGAGACGTGCGACTTTAGGCATTAATATACTTTCACATATTTTATTTAGTTCCAATACTTTTTTAAACAAACACCGTGCAAATACTGTTAATATATCAATGCATCTTCCTTAGCGATATAAACGATTTCAACATGTTTAGGCAGGAAAGCATTTTAAAATAAAATAAACAAAGTTTCTCTCAGCCTATTTACAAACAGCATACATTATATTCGGACATTTCAATTCAATTATAATTATAATAAGCAGGGAGTGACATTAAATTTGACTGTATTATGGATACATCTGTCTTCTTTTCATACATTTAAAACCTGTAAAACCAAATAAGTTGTGACATGTTTAATATCTAGGTACGTGTATATAGTAAAATAGAAGTGTTCTATTCCTAAACAGCAGTGTTGATACGTCATTAGGCAGAACACTGGTGTTTAGGCATTTGGAATTCTACTTAATTCTTAAACGCTATGGGTTTAATCTGTGCCATATTTGTTAGTTTATTTGCTATAGTTTACAGTTTAATGTTGTTTTTTTCTATCTATTTTCGGTTCTATTATTTCACATACACAACATTTTACCCAAATGCATGAAGGCCACACACCTGCTTTTACTGATTGCTTGCTTACACTTTTATCTACTGTACTTTCTGTGTTTCAACAATATTTCTGTTTTTTGGATTCTTTAAAAACATTTTTTCTTTATAATGTGCACTACTTGCATTTGACTTGTATATTCTGAAATACAATTATTTTCATTTCTATTTAAAATCATGGAAAAGCTTCAAATAATTTCAATTTCAAATGCATTTAAATACTTTTCTATAATATTGTGCATAGTAAAGTGAGAAAAATAATCATTTTAGTATTGCTGGTAAAGTTCAGCAACCTGAAAGATGTAAACTAAAGGACTCCACTTTACACAACTTCATGTTTATTAAATATTACAATCAAAACAAGTAAAAATAATACTGTGTAATGCATTATATATATTGGTACATTCCTGGAAAATTACTATTAACTATGTGACTACTGTGTTTATGGTGCCATTAGATAAACTATACTCATTCTATGTCACCTTGGTAAAGGCCTGTGCCAAATTCATGATAATAAATTGCTCAATTAACAAATGTTGTATGCCAAAGTATTTGAAATGCATTTAGCATTTGTGACATATTTTCATTTGTATTAGTTTGGTTGTACATACATCACATTTGCATTTGCATTGAGCAAATTCCAATTTTCAAATACATGCAGTCATTTACATTTAAATGTAAATACATTTGACCCCATGTCTGTTTGTATCACATTATGTTTATGGATACTCATACACTGATATTAAGGATTATAATTTATTTCCTACAGGGGCTTAGAGCCAGCCTGCAATCTCCAAACCGTTCACAGCACGTTGAGAGTTACTATCGTGCAACTGTCATTGTAGCATCTCCTGACCAATCACAGCCTGTTGAGAGTTATTATAGTGCAACTGTCAATGTAACATATTCAGAACGGAATCCACCCATTCAGGAATACCATCGCACAACTATCCAAGTAAGATCTCTAGAGCGACCACAGCACATTCAGGAATATCATCGCACAACTGTCTGTAACACATTCCAGCAGGATCAGCATCGCAATGAACCACAGGCTGGAGCCCAACAGCAGCAGGAATAAAGTCATTGGGACCAACAACTAAACAGACAAACTCAACAACACAAACAGCCAGATTAGTATTACTTGGAGACACAGCACAAAACACAACAGCAGAAAGCACAACTTTATCAAGAACCAGAGCCGCAGAACTTTCTATTCCAGCACAACACCAATCATGCCCCAATACAACACCACACCAGTCATGCCCCAAAGTTTAAAACAGAACAGCAAGGAATTTACAAACCACAGCCAGACCGAAAACAACAACTGCAGGAACATTGCCGAAATAACCCAGAACCAAAACAACAAAAACAATTACATCCCAACCATCAGGACCCACATAACCAAACACAAAGGCAACAAGAACAGCTTCTATCAGAGGCAAAGAGACTTCAGGAGCGTGAAAGCTACCATAAAAACCCAGAGTTACCAACAAAACTTAGCGACAAAGCAACTTCAACAGCGGGAACATTACCAACAAAACACAGCGGCAAAGTGACTTCTGGAGCGTGAAACCTACAAACACCACGCAGAACCAAAAAGTATTTCTTAGCAGATGCCCTTATTCAGGGCAACTTACAATTGTTACAAGATATTACATTATTTTTTACACATTATGTTTTTACATACAATTACCTATTTATACAGATGGGTTTTTACTGGAGCAGTCTAGGTAAAGTACCTTGCTCAAGGGTACAGTAGCAGTGTCCCCCACCTGGGATTGAACCCACGAACCTCTGGTCAAGAGTCCAGAGCCCTAACCACTACTCCACACTGCTCCAAAAAGAAACCATGGAAAGACAAAGCATGCTGCAAATCCTACTTTACAAACAACTGCAAAGACAATACCATCAGAACCCAAACAAAAAAAACAACTTTGTACAGACCATATTATGCTGACAAATATATCCTTGTAAGAGCTAAAGAAGACACAACTACAACATTTGCTAGAAAGTGAAACAATTAGTAAACACTTACAAAAGGAAAAACATTTTAAGACTCCAACGCCAAAAACAATACTACGTCACACGACTAGTGAAAAACTTAAAAGGCAGGAGTCATGCTTCAGAACTCATGACAGCAACATATCTTGTTTACCTTTCCATCAAGATCTCTTTGAAAATGCAGAACAACCTACAATGTCTGTTTACTGCACTACAAAGCAGCACATGTGTCTTTCTTAAACAAATTCTCGCACAGGACAATGTCTCCCAACAAGCAGAGATGATATGTGGCCCAAGTCAACACACACCTCACACTGAGGCCTACTTTTGGGAAGCCACAAATAATAGCACTGTTCTATCATGCATTCCCATTGATGAAAAAGGCCAATGTCATATAGAAATGACAAATGGGCAACCATTCCTGGTAACAAATGTAAGCAATGCAACACTTCTCTAGTCATGAAACATCAACTTATTCAAATCAGCAGGAACAATGATTGCAGTCCAACTCATGCTTTGGGAAACCAAACCAGATGGGACTGTTACAAAGCGACACAATGCTGTGCTTTGTGTGTTTACTGCTGTGCAGAAGAGCAAAATTACTGTGGACAACAGGAATGACCAATTATCTTCCATTAGCATACACCAGGGACAGGGTGTTGATTCAGTGGGTGCTACTGTCAAATTGGTATATGCAAATGACACACTCATTGAAGTCAAACCATGGCCAAAAAATGCAAAGGACATATATATGGCCTTTTATAAAGACATCTAATGCTTTAGAAATGACTTCTATTGGGCTAAGTTCATTACTCCAGTATATCAAGGAGAATACTGTTTTGTTTCAAACTTTATAATCTCTTAGTATACTGCTCTTTAGTACTGACATTCATATGTACATTTTGAACCATTCATAACATTTTACTTTTGTACCAGCGTAAAAATCAAGTTACCAAAATATACATAATGTTTTTTTTACCACTGATGGATGTACATTTGCAACCAAAATAATAACATCTTTACACTTACAACACTGTCAAAAAGTCCCTTATATACCACTATCTTACTTTCAAATCTTTTCTCATTACTGTTATTTTACTTATTACTCTCGTGGCTTGCCTGTCTGTCTGTCTACCATACACATTCTCGAATATCTTTCCCTCACTTTATTCATTATTTGTTGAAGTAAAAAAAGAAGTGATATCTATAACAAAAACAATCAATGTAAAATGTCAATGTAAAAAAAACAAGTTAGAAAAACGCAACAGCCGTTTAAAGGGGTGATATCAAACACAAAAGCCCAAGTTAGGAGAAGCAATTGGGGCAACCTTGTCAAGCATCAAGCAAACAGGCACAATTGAAAAGGGCCCAAGATTCACACAATTCTTGCTTCTAACTTGACGCCTTTTTTTGATCGCTTCGCTCCACTTTATCGCTCCACTTTATCGCTCCACTTGAAATGCTCTTTGTATGACTTGAAGTGACTGAGACACACACTTACACACTGAGACACACTCACAAACACTGAGACAGACACACACACACACACTGAGACTTAAAAGTATTAACTTCTCTTCATAGTCACAGAGGTAGCTGGAGGTGTAAAACCCCCCTTCTCAATCTTGCTTGTTGGCGCTACACGATGACTTTACCATCCTGTGTAGGCATTTATTGTAAAATAGGTCCATTGTAATACTTTTGGATAAAACAGAACTTGCAAGGCAAAAAATAAAATATTGAAATACCAACAGTAGTAACAACACAGAACTTGCACTCACCGGAAATTGCTATATCGGTACAGCTTAATGCAGAAGTACGACGTGCAAGTAACGAATTGGCTGATTTTGACATACAATTATACACTTTTTATTTTTCAACAAATCAAGACTTTCATTTGACAAGCGTTTTGAAGACGTCTATTATTATCATAGCATTTTAAACCATGAAAAATGAAACCATGAAACCTACCGAACCTCTGGAATGTAGAAATAAAAAGAAACACAAATCTGGATGTGAGAAAAAGAAGGAAAAAACCTACTCTACAAATTGAAAGTTAAAGAGAGTCTGGACTGTGATTGTGGCACAACACCTCAGACATTTTCAGCATCTACCCAATCAGATCTTTCAAGGGCAATCTGGAGAGTCTCTACATGCTGCTACCCCTAATGCACTCGATTGGCTTTCAGATCTGGATGTCAGTCTGTAATATGTTACAGTCCAAAATGCCATACGAAAGAAGAAGTAGTGTACTAAGTAGGTTACAGTAAAAAAGAAAATGCGATAAAATCATTCAGTTTCAATTAAAAATGATATTTGACTATTTTCACACTTTACAGTAAAGTGTAAAATGCAGCAGCATGGTTCATTTTGTGTTATTATTATTAATTTCTTAGCTGACGCCCTTATCCAGGGCAACTTACAATTGTTACAAGATATCACATTATTTTTACATACAATTACCTATTTATACAGTTGGGTTTTTACTGGAGCAATCTAGGTAAAGTACCTTGCTCAAGGGTACAGCAGCGTCCCCTAGCTGGGATTGAACCCACAACCCTCTGGTTAAGAGTCCATAGCCCTAACCACTACTCCACACTGCTGCCCTGGTAGGCTGAAGTAAAAAGAAAGTGCACTACAGGTATTCATTTGATTTTACTATGATTTTATAAGAAAATTATTATTATTATTATTATTATTATTATTTTAAATCTGACAACTCATCTTGTCACTACTGATTTGAAAACCTTTTTGATAGGAAAATATTTGGGGGGGGGGCACTGGCGGTCCATTGCCGGGGGCCTACAAAAACCTGGTGTCGGACCTGGTTGACAAGAAACTCATTCATTACTTCTTGGTACTACTGTACCAGCATCATGTTTTTTGTTTTTTTAAAAAACATCTTTCTTATAGTTAGTTTCATATACAGGCAAAACTAATAGGTCTATCGCATGTGATGAAAAGTTAGGTGTTTGTGTACGTCTGTGTTTTACTTTTTCTAGTCGATTCATTATTTATCTGTAGTCGTTATTATTATTTAGCTATGCATCTATTATTTTCATAACTTATTTTTTTTTATTCGATGTGTAAAAGAATGAGGAATAAATCTCGTTGTTTTTTTATTATTGGTTTAGTTTTTATTTTTACGTTGTGTATGTAGCCTATGTAAAGAACAAAGACATTTATTTAGCTGTAGTTTATTATTATTATTTATCCATGTATTTTATTATTAGATTACTTTTACTTTGTGTGTGTATGAAGAGCCGTTATTATTAATTTACTTTATGTGTGTGAAAGGATGGAGGAGAATATTATTATTATTATTATTATTATTATTATTATTATTATTATTATTATTATTATTATTATTATTATTATTATTATTATTATTATTATTATTATTATTATTATTATTAATTAATAATTGGTATTTATTTTAATGTTTTATGTGGGTGTGTGTAAGCCAGAAAATGGATGGAGACAATCAGCTCTAGCATCTGGTTCAGTCACTGAAGAGGAGGAGGGCCCTGACATGCAGGCTGAACTCCTTGATGAAGAGCTGCTGCAGGAGGATGAGGAGGAGAGTGATCTGGAGGAGCCCCAGCCCAGCACTTCAACTGCAGGGTAGTTTTGAAAATAAATAAATACAGCACAATATGGAAGGATTTTTTTTGTCTCCCTCCCTCCCAAATAAAATTCTTAATTTCAAAGTTTTATTTATAATATACTTTTTTTTTCAAATAAAACAATAAACATTTTACTTGATAACTTGTGTGTTGTTTCTTTATTTTTATACTGAAATATAATTGTATCTCAAACAGGGCAATAGTGTTTCCAGTCTCACTTTTTGCCAAGTTTTAACCCTAGTCTGCCTTTGTCATTTCGGAGGTTGATTTTTGTAAAATACTATGCATTGCAAAACCTTATCTAGCTCTGCAACTGTTCAAGATAGTTCAATTCTGATCTCAGATTTGAGATCCTTGGAAAATTGTGCAGCTACAATATGCTCTAAGTTTTTTTATATAACACTTGGAAAGAGGTTGAAATTGACAATTTTAAAAATATTATTTATAATTTTTCATATGAAAAATACAAAAATCACCCCACAACAAAATTAATTACATCAATGGAAAGATCTACTTAATGCCTTTCTGTAGGTGTATTGGGTTTTAATTTCTGATTTAAGGTTCCAAAACTACAAGCGTTTAAACAGAGAGTGTTCATATCTTTGACCGAATATGGTCATTCCCCGTAGGCAGCATAGGGTTAAGGTAATAAAATACTGTAATTAAACATACCGGTAACACAGTGATGTGTTACGTGTGTGGGCAAACACTGGAAAATACTGAGACAGACACAGAACACTGGTGTATGTACACCGCACAGGCACGCATATTTAATTTTCAAGACAGAGCTGACACTTGTGTACCAGCAATGGTAACCCTAGTGTCATATTTAATAAAGAAACGTAAACAAAACAAAGCTAAAAATAAAAGTTTGCCACACAAAATGGCATGCGCTAGTCCCACTAACAGGACGTCACGCTCCAGGAACCTACTGCTCTACGGTAACTCTCTCTATACTGTGTTGGGATCATCTCCCCTAAACTGACGTACTATTGTTCTGTTGCTCCCGAAGTCCCGGCCTCCCAGCGACTCCGAGCCGATGTTCCTGGCTGGGCAAGTGTCTTCACAGGCACGTTCTTGCAGTTCAAGGCAGCGTCTGTCTGTGTGTCCATGGCATTGCAGTCACCCCGAGCTGAGGTGCAGCTACTTTTTAAGTTTCTCACAACTTTCCCGGGCACTTTCCCCCCCAGCCAATCCGGACCTCCCGATCCGCTTAGGGCTGGGCAAGCCTACCACTCAACTGGTCGCTTAGCAACACGTCTGCTGTTGCGCATCCCAGCTGCTTTCCCCAAGGCACACACACACACACTCCACGAACCAGCGACAGTGCTCCCTGTCACAGTACTATATAACAAACTGTTACTATATGCAGCTAACCTCTCCAAAAAACATATTGAAATAATAGTACATTCCTATACCCATGGCAACACATATATTGTTGAAAAAGCACCTATATTGTTGAAAATGAAAAGTACTAAAACTGTGGTTTTAATGTTTTAAAATATTTTTTTTTAGCTTTTCAAACTGAGGTAGGAATATTGAATGCAGCGCGTTACTTTTATGCAGAGTGAAAAGGCTTGGACAGCCAGATCACATTGTTTTTTCCTGAAGTTCAGTGATCACAAGCAGTAGAATGAGCATGGATTAGAAAGCAGTGCATTTACTTGAAAGCTCGATTTGTTTTTTTTAAATAATGCTAGCTAAAAAAAAGAAGTCTCACTTTGACAAAACAAATGTGCCTTCATAAGTTATTTAGTTAGTATTTGTTTGACATTAGAAAGCTGTTTCAGTTAATGGTGGCTTTGAAAGTGATGCTTATATATATATATATTAATTTATAAACACACCTGTAATAAAAGAAAACAGAAAAAGGGGGAAAATGCAGACTACATACATATCTTACAATGGTATATCACATGGTTAAAGCTGTGTGTTGTGTGGATAGCACAACGTGTGATTGTGTAGAAATGTTTTTTTGCAAGAACTTTTTGAATTAATTGTTTGCGGACCACCTGGAGTTTATTCATGGACCACTGGAGTTTACTCACGGACCACTGGAGTTTACTCAAGGACAACAGGTTGGGAACACTGTGCTACAACATAGCGCTGACCTCAGCAGGGATTTTCAAACTTTTTCTGAAACTGTACCCCTTCTGTCGGGAGGTTTCAGCTAAAATACCCTTTTCGTTTTCGCTCACTGAATGATACCACAGTTGCAATAAAAGGCAGAGGGCAGGATTTTCAAAGGCTGTAAATTATAACTTCAGTGTTAATCAAGAAATCGGTATGCAGCATTGATTTTGGCATTTTCAAACAGCCGTTATGGCTTTTTCATTATTAAATAATTGTCCAAATGTGATTTCCAAAATTGTTGATTTCCGAAATAATGTTACTATCTTAACAACATTCTTGCGACTATTTCTTTTGTTTGCATGGGAATTTAAAAGCAAATCTGTGTTAATTGTCATAATTTATCAGGAGTTAATTTGCACTTGGAAAAGGAAGGTTTTAATTAATGAAAGCATATAACTCACCTTGAAACAGAAATTGAATAGACTGCGGCTGAGACGCTGACGATAGACAGTGTACAGGACCAGGGTTAATTTCTTACCTCGATAATTCAGTATACTTATGAAAATATTTTAGAATTTTCTTTACTTGTGGTTATGAATGAGATTAATTCACAAGATTTGTTGTTTTAATGATTTGTAACCTTACGGATGTTTGTTGTATTGCTAAAATGATATACCATTGTTTGCACCCAGTGTAATGTTACGACCAAGAAATGATCAATGCCAGTGGCGTGCCATGACAAAATGGACTGGGGTAGCAGAGTCGTCGCAACCCCCCCCACCCCCGTGCCCACCACCCTCCTTTTTTTGAGTGGCAGCTACCTGTAAGCCACAGATACCTTTCATAATTTGAATTCTGAAAGTGCTGAGTACATCCTTTCCCTTCCTGTCAGCTCTGGGATCTGTGGTGTTTACAGTGCCTTACATAAGTATTCACCCCCCTTGGACTTTTCCACATTTTGTTGTGTTACAACCTGAAATTAAAATGGATTTATTTGGGATTTTTACCATTTGATTTACACAACATACTTAACACTTTTAATGTGCAAAATATTTTTTATTGTGACACAAAACAAAAAAAAAGACATTTGTTGGTTGCATAAGTATTCACTTGGTAGAAGCACCTTTGGCAGCAATTACAGCTGTGAGACTTTTTGGGTAAGTCTCTACCAGCTTTGTACATCTGGATCCTGCAATTTTTGCCCATTCTTCTTGGCAAAATTGCTCAAGCTCTGTCAAGTTGGATGGGGACCGTTGGTGAACAGCAATTTTCAAGTCTTGCCACAGATTCTCAATCGGATTGATGTCTGGGCTTTGACTGGGCCATTCTAAGACATTCAGGTTCTTGTTTTTAAACCACTCCAATGTAGCTTTGGCTGTGTGTTTAGGGTCATTGTCCTGCTGGAAGGTGAACCTCTGCCCCAATCCCAGGTCTCTTGCAGACTGAAACAGGTTTTCCTCTAGAATTTCCCTGTATTTGGCTCCATCCATCTTACCCTCAATCCTGACCAGTTTCCCAGTCCCTGCCGATGAAAAGCATCCCCATAACATGATGCTGCCACCACCATGCTTCACCATGGGGATGGTGTTCTCAATGTGATGAACAGTGTTGGCTTTGCGCCACACATAGCGTTTTGTGCAAAGGCCAAAAAGTTCAATTTTGGTCTCATCAGACCAGAGAACCTTTTTCCACATATTTGCTGTGTCTCCCACATGCCTTTTGGCAAAATCCAAACGGGATTTGATATGGGTTTTTTTCAGCAATGGCTTTCTTCTCGCCACTCTTCCATAAAGCCCAGCTTTGTGGAGCGTCCGGGTTATAGTTGTCCCATGGACGGTTTCTCCCATCTCAGCTGTGGATCTCTCCAGCTCCTTCAGAGTTACCACTGGCCTCTTGGTTGCTTCTCTGACTAATGTCCTCCTTACCTGGTCACTGAGTTTTGGTGGACGGCCTTCTCTAGGCAGAGTCGCAATTGTGCCATATTCTTTCCATTTTTTAATAATGGACTTAACGGTGCTCTGGGGGATGTTCAAAGTTTGGGATATTTTTTTATAACCCAACCCTGATTGGTGCTTCTCCAGAACTTTATCCCGGACTTGTTTTGATAGCTCCTTGGTATTCATGGTGCTGTTTGTTTAGATATGCTCTCTAACAAACTCTGGGGCCTTCCAGAAACAGGTGTATTTAATCTGAGATCATGTGACACTTTAACTGCACACAGGTGGACTCCATTCAACTAATTATGTGACTTCTGAAGGCAATTGGTTGCACCAGAGCTATTTAGGGGTGTCACAGCAAAGGGGGTGAATACTTATGTAATGAAGACTTTTCAGTTTTTTATTTGTAAATAAGTTTGAAAAATATGTAAATTTTTTTCCCCACTTCGACATTATGGACTATTTTGTGTAGATCAGTGACAAAAAATCCTAATTAAATCCATATTAATTCCAGGTTGTAACACTACAAAATGTGGAAAAGTCCAAGGGGGGTGAATACTTTTTTAACAATCTCCGATTTTTTAGAGAAAGTTCTCCTTGAAAAAGGATTCGTAACCAAATCCGTTTTCTCATAGTTTTATTTTTTATTTTAGTGTAAAATAAAATTCGAAATAATTAGATGTTGTAAAGGTATTTGTATTTATCAATTTATATTTATAAGCAATATCGTGCGAAATCCAGCTATCCTCCTAACTGCAGTGCTAACCAAGGAATATTCATGTTTTGGGGTTGCTCACTAATGATTGGTCAGCTGTCAGAGCTTTGACTTTCCCATTGGTTGCTAAAGCAGGGCCTTCAAGTGAGGCAGAGAATACCCTGGGAGATTTAAGGCCCGCCTCTGCTCACTTCTGATTGGTCGCCTGTCTAAAACAAAGGACATTCTTCGACTCACCTATTGTTTAAACGCACTCAAGACCTTCAACTGAAACAGAGAATACCCTCAACTGTTTTTTTTCTAGCGTCTGGTCGTTGTTTTAGACTTATGCGGGGGAAATGCAGATCTCTTATTGGCTGATTACATTGCCTTCAGGACTCTTAAAAACCTCTATTAAACCCTGTAAGTTATCTTGGATAAAGGCGTCAGACAAATGAACAAATAATACTTAGAGTAGTATGTTTCATAGTATAAGCAAGCACACTGTACATAAGTGAGTGAGGCAACGTAATGTCATTTGACTGACGGTTTACTTGGCACTGTCTGGTTAGCAGAGAATACCTTGAAGGTCCTGATGGCACGCCACTGATCAATGCAACTTAATTAGAATTCTGCAAATGTACAGTATATGACAGCTGACCTCTACTGTAGATTTTATTTGAATTATACAACTGAGTGCTTTGTATAGAAAACATCATATTAGATATTACAATAAAGTTTCCTTAGGTGATTGCAGATTTGCAATACGTCCTTGGCTTTTAACACCTGTGTCTAATCCACTCAAGAACAAAGAACAGGCATACAAGGACACACATATCCACTAGGAATGTGATTGAGATCATTGACATGGAATTTGTCTAAAAGTATTTGATGTTGTCAGACTCCCCCCACACGATGTACAATGTACACTTTCACCTTAACACGTTTGTATGCAAATAGGGCAGCAGTGTGGAGTAGTGGTCAGGGCTCTGGACTTGACCGGAGGGTCGTGGTTTCAATCCCAGGTGGGGGACACTGCTGCTGTACCCTTGAGCAAGGTACTTTACCTAGATTACTCCAGTAAAAACCCAACTGTATAAATGGGTAATTGTATGTAAAAATAATGTGATATCTTGTAACAATTGTAAGTCATCCTGGATATCTGCTAAGAAATAAATAATAATAATAATAATAATAATAATAATAATAATAATAATAATAATAATAATAATAATAATAATTTTAAAAGCTAAATAAATATATAATGAAGTGTTACACACATGGTATACATGTATAATATAACTAACTACAAATACAAATGGCACTTAAAACATTTATTTATAGCCTACAATTGTACATACTAAAATACATACAAAAGTATGTATAAAAAAATAAATTCCAACCAATATACATAGATAGCTTACAGTATTTGTTTTCTTTTTAACCAAAAAAAGATTTTAAAATGCACATTAAAAAAGTTGTATATTGTAAGCTGTGACAAAATATCCCCCTGAATCAGGGTAAATGACCAGTGAGGTTTATTTATTTATTTATTTGTTTATTTATTTATTTATCCATGCAGTTCAATTTTTACCCACACGCCAGATAATCGTAAATCAGCATTTTATATGTGAAGTGTTCTAAATAATTGTACATTCTGCATGACAAAATGCACAATTTTAAATGAAGTTTACAAATTATACACAAAATAGATATTCCCATTATTTTTTATTTCCATTTGGCTTCTGGAGAGCCGTCTCCCTGTACGCTAGTAGTTTCCATAACAGCGAATTAGAATTTTTCTTGATCTCGCTAACATGCATTTTGATTAACGAGTTCCCCTTATCTAATCGTTGAGACAGGAAGTTATGCACGTGACCTGCGACAATTAAGCTTTTTAGCGAGAAATGCGCTCATTAATGACCTCATCGACTCAATTTCAAAGCATTAACGGATTCATTTAATTAACACATTTCATTTGAAAATCACTTACTACTAAAGCTTTTGTTACTATACCACGAGTTCGATACAATAACAGTTTTTTGAAAATCCTGCCCAGAATAATCTGATTAACACATTTATTTTTATACATTAATTTATATAATTTTTCACAAGAGTTTGGGACTGAAAAAGTGCTGGTTTAGGACAGAATACCAAACAAGTTGGCTTAATTCTTAAAACTTGTGGATGCACAGAATTTAGGAATCTCTTTGGAAACACTTGTATTCGCTTTCTATTTGGCAAAGTTATTATAAACAATATAAAATAGTCTGCACTGTAAATGTTTCACGTTCCCATTTACTTTCCATCCCAGCATAATTGTGTGCCATTTAAAATGTTTACAATATCAAAAACATTAACTTCAAGATAAAACAATAATAACTAACAATAACAGCACTCGGTCGGCAATAGAATAGCCTGGACTCGACCTCCAGGCTATAGGGCGCATTCTGTACTCCACAGATACGCCACTCGGAAGCCCTAAACATTTTTTTATAAAGCCAGCATAAATATTATCCAAAGGGACGCTATAACTTTCTGTCACTTTGCACTTTCTGTAGACTCTTGTGTTTTCTTCCTTAGTTTTTCTTTTGCAAGACCGAAAACAAATTCAACCATTATTATGTATGTTTACCTGAACATTTATGCTTCTAAAAAATGCAGAAACATTGAGTGTCACTGATACGACAAGTTGAAAACAGCAAAGTTCATGAGCAGCACAGAGTGCTCTCCATAAGCACAATCGCCAGATGCCTGCTTCACCCACCAAAAATATATATCAGAGTGGAAATCCACTTAATTGAAATCATGCATGTGTACAGGTGGAAAGTGTGGACGTGACAGAGTCAGTTTTATTTTATTTTATTTATTTTTTTAATTTGCGGTTCACTTTGAGCTGCTAAACAAAAAATAAATATTCATGCACAGTGGTTTAGCTCTGCTGTCTCGTGCCAGAGAGGGGAGGAGCCGTTGCTATCTACTTTGCCAAATGGGGAGGAGCCGTTGCCGTCTCCAGAGCCAAAGGGGGAGGAGCCACTGCCATGCCAACCTCACCAGCCGCAGGACCGGAGGGTCCAGTTTCTCCACTGCCTGAGTGCCCAACGCCGCTGCCAGCATCACCACTGCCAGAGTGCCCTGCGCGGCTGCCAGCATCACCACTGCTGGAGTGCCCTGTGTGGCTGCGAGCGTCACCACTGCTGGAGGGCCCTGTGCCCCTGCCAGCATCGCCACTGCCAGATTGCCTCGTGCCACTGTCAGCTTTGCCATGGCCAGAGGGCCCAGTGCTCAGCCTCTGACGGACAGCCCAGTGTTGGGGCCACCCTCTGTAGAGGAGACCCGAAAGGGGAAAAGACTCCGGCTTAGGGGGTAGAAAGGGGGTAAACAGCCACCCCCTCACAGAAGCCCAGGGGTCACCAAGGGGGTTAAATGGGCACCCCTCATTGAAGCCCAGAGGTTACCACGGGGTTAAACAGGTGCCCTTTACAAACGCCCAGGGGTCACAAGAGGGTCAAGCGGCGCCCTAACAGAAGATCCAGGACCACCTTGGCGAAACAGTAGGTGCGGGGACCACATCCACCATAACCCCAACCACCACCCCTATGTCCCGAACTGGTGCCTATAGGTCAGAGCCCTCGACTAAGGCTCCCAGACACCCGGCATTTGTATTCTGACCTCTGGGCGCTGCATCACCAGGCACAGTTGTCGCCTGGGCTCCTGTTCAGCTCCCCCTGGTGGCCCAGACATCGCTTCACAATTGCCGGGGCTCGCACCTCTGCCTGCTGCTGCAGCCGCCCAGTCACCAACCTGTGCTCCCGACTCCCCGTCCACGTTGCCTGGCTCCCTGGTTGCCGGTTCTTGGTCTTCAGGGGGAAGCACCGGAGTCAGGACCAACCGTCCGCCAACCCACCCACAAGAAACCAGGTTTTTACACTTGTAACTTTCAAAGCTCTTTTCAGAATGGTCTCTCTAGTGCACTGGGGTTTGAGATCTGTCCTCTAAATCACTGCAGAAAGAACGATTTAAAAGAAATAGAAAACATAACAGGGAGGCTGAATGGCCTCCTCTCGTTTGTAAACTTTCTTATGTTCTTATTGTCTAGATGAAGACATTTCTGAGTCAACATAAACTTCTTGGTCTTTTTCATAGATCCCTTCTTCAATTTCAGTATCTCCCATATGATATTTATAATGCACATTTTTATTGCCATTCAGTCCATCTTGCTTGTTTGGTTGTTAGTAGCTTATTGATCCCAGAATCTCATCAAGCAGCTTCTTGAAGGATCCCAGGGTGTCAGCTTCAACAACATTACTGGGGAGCTGGTTCCATACCCTCACAATTCTCTGGTTGCTCTTCTTTGCACTCTTTCTAGAGCAGCAATATCCTTTTTGTAACGAGGTGACCAGAACTGAACACAATATTCTAGGTCAGGTCTTACTAATGCATTGTAAAGTTTTAACATTACTTCCCTTGATTTAAATTCAGCACTTCTCACAATATATCCGAGCATCTTGTTGGCCTTTTTTATAGCTTCCCCACATTGTCTAGATGAAGACATTTCTGAGTCAACATAAACTCCTAGGTCTTTTTCATAGATCCCTTCTTCAATTTCAGTATCTCCCATATGATATTTATAATGCACATTTTTATTGCCTGTGTGCAATACTTTACTCTTTTCTCTATTAAATGTCATTTGCCATGTGTCTGCCCAGTTCTGAATGCTGTCTAGATCATTTTGAATGACCTTTGCTGCTGCAACAGTGTTTGCCACTCCTCCTATTTTTGATTTCTGATCCCTGTGGTACACCACTGGTTACCTCGCTCCATTTTGAGGTTTCTCCTCTAATCAGTAATTTCTGTTTTCTACATGTTAACCACTCCCTAATCCATGTGCATGCATTTCCTTGTATCCCTACTGCGTTCAGTTTGAGAATTAATCTTTTATCGGTTTCTTTATTAAATAATAATGAAATCAAAGGTTTAAACAAAACACAATCACAAAACAAACGGGCACAAGGGCCAACCAAAACAGTAAACGAACAAGTACCACGCTGGTCTACACCAGCGTGAATAGCAATTGTTGTATAGCTTGCCCTTTTTAATTCCCTCCTTTCTCCCGCTCTGTACCTCCTCACTGTACACCCAAAAAAACCCTGAGTGGGTGGAAACATGCTGCTTTTATGCAGTTGTACCGAGACTCGATTGCTAATCAATCATTCAATTGGAATACCGGTATAACTGCACATGAATTAATTAAGTGCAATCCCGTGACACACAGTATACACATTTTGTCTGCACGTGAAGTAATGTGTAATTCTCGTGCCTAAATACAAATCTACATTTGAAATCACTCGTGTTACACAGACCCATTTATATCTCTTGCACCAATGACTATACACCAACATTTAACACACTATACACAACATATAAACAAACAATACGCACAAGGCAGGGTCACACTGCCACACTCTGTTATGCTAAAGTTATTTAAAATTGGATAGGAACAGGTCGACATGTGGGGCATATTGTCCGTGTCCTCCTTTGTAAAAACATGTGAAAAGTAATCATTTAATATATTTGCTATTTTTTTTCTTCGCCTATGATTTTGCCATTTGTGTCTCTTAGACATTTATACTCCTCTTTGAATGTTCTCTTTCTGTTATAATATTGGAAAAACATTTTGGAATTGGTTTAGCCCCCTTAGTAATATTGATTTCTATCTCTCTCTTGGCCTTTCTAACTTCCTTTTTGACTTGTGTTTGCAGTTCCAAGTACTCTTTCTGTGTACTTTGTTTTTGGTCCCTTTTAAACGCTCTGTAAAGTGCCTTTTCTCGCTGAATATTTTTTTTTAATTGATCTATTAAACCATTTTGGCCATTTTGTTTTAGATTTAGATTTGTCTACTTTGGGATGTAATTGTTTTGCACCTCGAGTACTACATTTTTAAAAAACAGCCATCCTTTTTCTGTGGATGTTTTCTCTGTTTTTACTCCAATCTACTTCTGTTAGTCTCTGTTTCATACCTTCATAGTTTGCTTTTCTAAAATTGTAAACCTTAGCTTTAGTCATTACTTTTTGGGTTTTAAAAATCACTTCAAATGAGACCATGTTGTGGTCTGAGTTTGCCAATGGCTCTCTGACCTCTGTTTTAGTTATTCTGTCTTCGTTATTTGAAATGTTAGTTATGTGAAATAAGCTCTGGTTATAAATATATTAATGTGTATATGGATAGTAAATTGTACAATTGTTTAGTGTAGAGTAGTGTGTTACACTTAGAATAATGCATCAGGGGGTTCCAGTTAAAGCGCTGCCGCTGGGAGCACAGGATGAGTCATACAGCTTGTGTGGCGCCAGTTTGTGTCCGGGCTGTGCATAGAGGCCGAACTGTGCTGAGGACTCCGAAGGGGGTGTCACATTGGCTCTGACGGTCCCGGGGTGAGGGATGGGAAACCGGCAGGGACTCCTTCTCCTCATCGTGCAACAGCGAACCCTACTGGCCAGACACCAAGCACATTCAGAGATAAAAAGCAGGGCTGATCCCTGTTCTCTGCGATCGGTAGCATGCCCACCTCTGCTCTGGATTGCTCGATGTAAAAGTGACACTTCTGTGCTGCGTGGGACCCACTGTGGTGAGGAGAAAAACATAAATTGGACCAAATTGGGGGAAAAATAAATAAAAATAGTAATTGGTCAGTCTTTTTTAAAAAAGAATAATGCATCAGTTAACTTTGCTGCTGTTAGTGTTACCCATTTTCTTTTTTACATTATTGGTTCCTTTTTCATTTTGCCCTTTACGAATTTGGTCCAATGTAGTATATTAGTTGTACAGCTATTAATTAGTTATTATAATGTAGTATTTCATATTTATTTATTTATATTGAAAAAGTGTTGTTGTTTAACCCTCAGCAGCCCCGCCCCACCCCACCCTTGTAAGCTGTATTTTTCACATACCTCTTCATAGTAGTGCATACCGATAAATCACCTCCTAAAAAAATCTAAAAAAAGCTCTGCAAATGTCTGTGATATTCTTTGAGCGCTAGATGCAGAAGCAGCTATCTTGTTTGTTTATGTCCGTGTTATCTATGTGGTGCCGGGGCTATCTGTATTTTTGGCTTCTCTCGGCTCCTATCAGTCTCACTTGGCCATTGAATGGTTTTCTCGGCTTTTTCCGGAGAAAAAACAACTAGAGACCTGTTTGTTTTTTTTTTGATGATGTCGGACAGGGTCCGACATTGGACCGGAAAGGGAAAATTGCAATGTCAGACAAGGTCCGACATAGGACCGCAAAGGGTTAAATATTTTACGGACAAAGTACACTTTAAGCAAAAAGTTTTGAAGTCTGAATTGTTTTTTTATGTTTACTGTTGCTTAGACATTATTCATATTCTAACCTAGGTATGTAAATAAGTATACTGATGGTATTTGTTATGAATTAAAAAATATTTTAAAAGAAATTTAAAAAAGAAAATTTTGCTTTCTACTTGGGTAAATTTAGATTTTACTTAATGTCAGTGTAATTAGTATTTTCAGGCTCTACTTACACTCAGCTTTTCAAAAAGGTATAATCTTTTAAAAGGATATATATACACACTATTATTATTATTTATTTCTTAGCAGACTAATTCACATAATAAACTAAAACCCTGCCACGTCTTAAAAAGGTAAAAACGCTCACCTGTCACAATTTTGTGGAAAATCAAAACCATACACGATTCTAGATTCTAGTTCCTGAGGTTTGTGGCTATCACTGATAGCGTTACATATTTTAAGTAGGAGATAAGTAAATTACACAGATATTTGGTCTGATACATGACCTACAGTTAAGTCATGTCTGTCTGTCCTCAAAAACAGACTCCGCTTGCGAGATTTAAAATGAGATTACAATTAGGAATGGAGGGCAGTGTATCAAAAACAAAAACCCTGAAAAAATCGATTTACATAAAAATAGCTAAAAATAAGTACCGAAAAATAAAATGAATAAATGCTGAAAAACAGAAGCCCTAAACATAAGCTAGCTCTTACTGAACAGTGTGTTACGAAGAGAACTAGCATTAGCATTGTTTTTGGATGAATTTATGGAAGATTGTGCAGAAAATCTGCTCCTATTGCTTCCACCGAGAGCCAACACCTTGGCTTTAGCGGCAGTGAATTCAAACACATTGTACAGATTTTTTTTTTTTTTTTAACAAATATTCAACCCAGTAACATTCTTATACAGCAAATAAAAAAATTAAACTTTCCAAAGAAATTATTTCTTCAATGATTCTTTGAATACATCTGTGAATGACTTTACAGTTAGTTTCTTTGTTTTGCAACCTCAAGTGCAACCTTCTGCATTTCCATGAGCTCCTGCATCTGCCTTTTCTGTTCCTCTGTAAAGTCTTATAATTGAAGTACTACTGTTTGTTTTTTCTCTCCAATATGATTTAAGTCTTATAGTACATATATCATTTTGTTTATAATATGCTCTTGGTTAGATAGAAATGTAACACTACAAAAGTACCTAATTTTAGTCAAGTTCTCTGGGTTTAAAGTTTTTGGTGTAGCCTATACTGCTGTGCTTTTTCAGCCGAGATACACTGTGAAGCCTAATAATCTCGCAGAAATAGCAAAAATATAAAAATAAAAATGAAACAGCATTACATTTAGTTCACCTTTAACACAGTACTATTCGTCCATTATTTTTCTTTTTAAATGCAGTTAAGAAAATATTCCTTAATGTAAGGCTGAGCGAACAAACAATAACAAGCTGAGTGTTTCAAATGCTGCATGCGATGCTGCAGATTCACTGCGTTTAAAAGGAATAATAGTCAAATAATTACACTGCTAATCTAAATAAACTATCAGGTTTTTTTAATGAAAAAGAATGCATACAGATACAGTATGTTGGTCAAAAAGTCCAATATGTGAGAAATTACACCATAGCCGCCACATTGTATTGTACCTCTACCATTTTGAAATGGCCATCCAATGTTAGCTAATGTTACGAAGCACTTTCGGCGTGCAAGTCGTTCAATAGAAAGTGCCACGCAACGCTCTGGAGCGCTCTGCCTATTGAACGCACCTCTGTTCTTTGTCAAGTGAGTTGTTGACTGCCTGCCAAGTCAAAATTGGCCAGACATCTGGGTCTGTGTTGGAGAAAAGACTCAGAAATACAATGGCAATTGGTTAGGAATGTGGGTTGCTAGGCAGAGGGGCCTTCTTAATGGTTGCTAAGGAGGGTCTCTCTGTCTCTCTCTACTTATCTGAAGAATGTATGTTATTGCAAATAGAGTGTGGGGTTGGAGAATATATCTATTGTGGGGTACTGGAGACTGGCTCACAGTTGGGAAAAGGGAGAGATAGCTAACATCGCCAACTGTCCAGATTCCAAGCAGCTAAGTAACACTATCTGTTAATCTGTGTTAGGGCCAGCTCATATACTCTAGTAGTAGTGCATTTCTCTGTATAATTACCTGTATGTCAATAATAAAACCTGATTATTGTAATTTTAAATGGCTTGCCGTGTCTGGTAATTCTACTTTCAGGGTCTCAATAGATTTTAAGAAAACATTAGGCCTTGTTTTCTATAGCATACACATTTTAACACCCCATTTATTTTTCTTTTTTACTATTTGGCAACATTTTAGTCGAATCGATTGTTGTTCAATTTATGGTAAAATTCCTAGCAGGTACTCCTCCTCATCCCCTATTTTTCCCTGTGTATGCGCTAGCCCCAGAGCATCCATTGACTCAGCATCTTTGGTTCATTTATATAATATCACCATAACTATTTTCATTTGGTATTGTCTATGATTCAATCCCCATCTCCTTGGAGGCTGCTACATTTGTTGTCAATTCAACTGTATTCTGTCAAACTAAACATAATTTAATTCTGTGTATAAGGGCTTTAAGCCCAACCATGCTTGACAGCATCATTTTAATATGGGGTTAATGTCTCAAGCTAATTAGATTCAGAACATCTTAAGAATTTCACATCAGTTTATTGTCTTTTACATTCTGAGCATTGCATAATAAATACAGATAGAAAATCCTTCGTAAATGTTATTCCTTGTATAGTACAGTAAGTAATATCACACTCAGTTCAGCACACTATTTGCATTTTACTGCCCCCTGCTGGGTAAGCATGTCACTGTTTTTTGTTTGTTAAATACAAAAACGAATCAATTAATCAGATACAATCCACTTTGTGCTGAACGGTAATGTCAATAGTTTAAGTGCCCCCCTAGCATCAGAAAAAACTTCGGGTCCACTCACTTCCATTGAGTTTCTAGGCATCACTCTGGACTCTCAATCTTTTTCAGCTTCACTACTTCAGGAAAAAATAGATCGCATCACATCTATCATTTCTACTTTCCGTGTAGGTCCTCCTCCTACCAAATGTGATCTCCTGTCCCTAATAGGCCATCTAAATTATGCCATGCGGATAATTCCTCAAGGAAGAGCTTTCATATCCTATCTTCTCCAATTAGTCCTATCTGTTGATTCTCTTAATGATGTTGTATGTCTGGACTCTTTCTGCTGTGAGGATCTCCGCCTTTGGGAACTCTTGCTGAAAAAATGGAACAGAATTAATTTTTTCTACGATGACTAAACCTAATTGCTTTCTCGTTTACAATTTCAGAAATTCAGATCGCTTGCTCCAGAAGCCGACCTGCTGCCAACTCTGGTTCCTCCCTATTCAGACCTGATATTTCTGTGAACCATCCTCTGTATCCTCTGGTTCTACAAGCTCAAGAGACAGCTCTTCTCGGTATTGCTCCCCACACCCTGCAGGTGTACTGGTCAGCTTGGAATTGTTTTAAAATTTCCATTCTGTATTTAATATTCATTTTCCTTCTTTTTCAATTCAGGTAGTTTCATCCCTCATTATTGCCCTTCAAAGCAGAGCTATACGAGTCTCTTCTATCAAAGTATCAATTGCTGGTATCCGGTTTTTTCACAAACTCATATTTGGTTCCTCTAGTTTGACACTTGGCAACTCTCAGATTTCATTAATTTTGAAAGGGCTTCAAAGGTCAGAATCGCCTTCCCCCCAAACCCGCTTACCTATCACTTTTGACATACTTTCGCAGTGCATCTTCTTTATTCATTCTGGTTACTCATCTCAGTTTTTTGACAAAACTCTTGAAGCTCTGTTCCTCCTAGTTTTTTTGGGGTTTATGAGGTGCTCAGAGTTTACAGCACACTCTTATAAATTTAACCTTCAGATCCACCCGTGCATTTCTGACTTGTCCATACTCTCCTCTGATGCACTTACCTTTTTGCTCAAAAGAAGTAAAACCGATCAGGAAGGAAAGGGATCCCTAATTTATCTGTTTAACCCTTAGCGGTCCATTTATTCAGCACGTATCAGGCACGTCAGGTCCAATTTATTTTCACACGTACAGTTTATTTTAGACGCGCTGTTTAAAAGTATTTTTTTTCACAGTAAAACAGGTTTAAAAGGCACTGCATATCAACAGGACACTCAGTACTGCATCTCCAGCCCCGCCCCACCCCTTCGTTCACTGTATTTTTAACATACCTCTTCATAGCCGTGGATACTGATAAATCATCTCCTGATCACTCGTTTTTATCACCAAACTCCTCAATAATGCGATCCAAGTCATTATTTTATTACTATAACATCTAAAAAAAAGCCCTGCAAATGTCTGTGATATTCTTTGAGCGCTGGATGCAGACGCAGCTGTCTTGTTTGTTTATGTACGTATTATCTATGTGATGCCGGGGCTATCTGTACTCATGAGATTCGGCCCTTTTTTTTCGGGTTCTCTCGGCTCCTGTCGGTCTCACTCGGTCATTGAATGGTTTCCGGAGAAAAAACGACTAGAGACCTGTTTTTACGTCTTTTTGATGATGTCGGACAGGGTCCGACATTGGACCGGAAAGGGAAAATTGCAGGGTTAAATTAAAATCCCATGTAAGCCCTTATGAATCCCTTCTCTCTTTTCTTCAGCTCCGCCTTTCTCAGGGTGCCACAGCTACCGATCCTTTGTTCATTAATGAAAAGTAGCTGTCGTTACCCAGCATTGGTTTATTTTCCACCTTCACCAGATCCTTTCCAGAGCCGGATTCTCAGCCAGGCAGTTCTCCGGTCATTCATTCAGGATCGGAGCAGCTTCTTCAGCTTCTCGTCACAGAGTTCCAGACTGCATTATTAAGCAGCTAGGTCGATGGTCTTCTGGGGCTTATCAAGGTTACATCAAGACAAACATCATAGATCTTAAAAATGTTTTTTCGCAGATATGCTCTTAGTATCGGTAACCCCCGTTAGGGCTAGTCCTTTAGTGAGCTAATACACCTACTTGCGGCATTGAGACCTGCTTGTTTTTTGGCGTCTCTGCCTCGTCCTCACGGCCAGGCGTGAGTCCTCAAACCAAGTTAGGTTTGATGCCAAATGAATGTTTTCTATGGAAGTATTGTATTATTATTTCTTCCACAGCTATCACATACCTCACATTTCTTCAATAAACAGTTTAAATCAAATTTGTGTGATTGGTGTTTTGTCCCGAACTACTGAAATGTAAATATGCACAAGTCATCAACAGTAGGGCAGTTATTTTGCAAACAAATGAATAGCCTATTAAAATTGAAAAGATAAGCAGGTGGAGTGATAAAGTTTCCATAAATCATCCTGTTGTGCACTTCCAATTACATAAATCTGGAATTATTCTGATAGCTATAATTATTTTATGAAAAGAACATTTTTAATCAGAGATGCTGATCTAAGTGAAGGTATTAAAGTAAGCTGCCTACTTCAACTACCTAGAAAGAATCCTATGCAGTACTCTATATACTTTAGAAAAAAGCCTACTAACCTCCAAGGCCTGTAACTACTTGTTTATTTCTGAGGTTCAAAGGGGTTACATCCATGAATTGACAATATATATATATTTTTTTACTGCTGTGCCCTCTCGCCAAGTTGTTCAGCGCATTCAAGTGTTCCTAATGTCATTGTATGCAAAACAAGAAGTGGCGTGTCAGCCAGAACCAGGTTCTAATCACTTTTAAAGTATGTTCTATTGTTCACCACTGGTCAATCTTAAAATAATTAGTCACTCATGTTCTTGCAAGTTTTACAACAAATTGTGTGATTAAATTCCTTAAACACTTCTGGCCATTACTAATCCTCTTTTGCCGACATCCCTTTCAGGAAGAAATTGCTGCAGTCCATGGTGCCTGATTTATGTTTCATTCTGAGAACAGGAAGTAGAAGGATTAAAGTAAAAGGATTAAAACACTTACTCTTCATTGCACTTTTTTATATAGATAATCATTTCCTAATTACCATGTGCTTAAAACTTTTTTTTTTTTTACATATAAATAAGGAAAATTATTCTGTGCTTTAACCCTTTGCGGTCCTTTGTCGGACTGGGTCCGACATTGCAATTATTCCCACCAGGTCCTTTGTCGGACCCTGTCCGACATAATTTTAAAAACGCAAAAAACGCAAAAAAGTCGGTTTTTCAATGGAAAAAGCCGAGAAAACCATTCAATGGCCGAGTGGGAACGAAAGGAGCCGAGACAAGCCGATAAAAAAAAAAAGGCGTATCTCATGAATAGTCATACTAGCCCCCTTCATCAGATGGGGCGGTCGTATGGAAACAAGCTGGGAGTACAGTATCAGCACAGAGACTATCACGGACATTTGCAGAGCTTTTTGAGATGTTATAGTAATAAAATAATGACTTGGATTGCATTATTGAGGAGTTTGGTGATAAAACGAGTCATCAGGAGACGATTGATCGGTATGTACGACTATTATTATTATTTTTTATTTGGTAGCATATGTGAAAGCGATAGCAAACAAAGGGGTGGGGCGGGGCTGGAGATGCCTAGTGAGTGCTTTGTTGATATGCAGGGCCATTTAAACCCGTTTAAACAGCGCGTCTAAAATTAACTGCGCGTGTAAAAATTAATTAGACCTGGCGAGCCTGACGCAGAATTAATAAATGGACCGCAAAGGGTTAAATTGCTGAAAAACTACAATCCAAATGCTGACTGAGTTTTAGGCTGCATTCAAACTGGGTCCATTTCAAATGTGAGGCAAATTGTCAGGCACTGTATTGTCCTAGTTTAAATCATATATCTCAAATAGGCAGCAGCAAAGGTCATTCAAAATGATCTAGACGGCATTCAGAATTGGGCAGACACATGGCAAATGAAATTTAATAGAGAAAAGTGTAAAGTATTGCATGCGGGCAATAAAAATGTGCATTATAAATATCACATGGGAGATAGTGAAATTGAAGAAGGAACTATGAAAAGACCTAGGAGTTTATGTTGACTCAGAAATGTCTTCATCTAGACAATGTGGGGAAGCTATAAAAAAGGCTAACAAGATGCTTGGATATATTGTGAGAAGTGCTGAATTTAAATCAAGGGAAGTAATGTTAAAACTCTACAATGCATTAGTAAGACCTGACCTAGAATATTGTGTTCAGTTCTGGTCACCTCGTTACAAAAAGGATATTGCTGCTCTAGAAAGAGTGCAAAGAAGAGCAATCAGAATTATCCCGGCTTTAAAAGGCATGTCGTATGCAGACAGGCTAAAAGAATTGAATCTATTCAGTCTTGAACAAAGAAGACTACGCGGTGATCTGATTCAAACATTCAAAATCCTAAAAGGTATAGACAATGTCAACCCAGGGGACTTCTTTGACTTGAAAAAAGAAACAAGGACCAGGGGTCACAAATGGAGATTAGATAACGGGGCATTCAGAACAGAAAATAGGAGGCACTTTTTTACACAAAGAATTGTGAGGGTCTGGAACCAACTCCCCAGTAATGTTGTTGAAGCTGACACCCTGGGATCCTTCAAGAAGCTGCTTGATGAGATTCTGGGATCAATAAGCTACTAACAACCAAACGAGCAAGATGGGCCGAATGGCCTCCTCTCGTTTGTAAACTTTCTTATGTTCTTCTTATGTTCTTATGTTCTTATCAATTCATTGTTTTCACTTTTTTTAAAACTTTAAAGGAAAAACTATAAACTGAATTCAGTACTGAAAACAAGTTTCAATACTATTCTCAAAACAGCAGGCTGTATTCCAGAGTGCTGTTGATCCTGTGTTGCGCTTACATTTGTGTGGATATTTCCCCCAAAACAACAACGAAGATTGACAGTTTATGACGTTTGAAATTAAATCAGCGATAATACAGTATCACGTCTTTCTGAACAGCTTCTGTACAAGTTTAAATTCCAAATGAAGATAACTCGGGTTCCACCTGTAATTTGTAACTTGCGTTTCTTCTCAGTAAATCCATTTACTATTTTAACTGTCATATCTTCATACAACGTAAAATGTTTTTAGTGAATAAGAAAAAAAAAAAAACTGGTATTGTTCAAAACTGAAGATTATATAACATGCCTAGGCAAAGATCTGCATGCAGCTCCCAACAATCAGGCACAAAACCCCGGACCAGGCACATGCAGATAAGAACTTAAACATGAAGCGACTGTAAGTGTAAATCACGGTCAGCACATACTAGCATAGAAACAGTATAAAATGAGTAAAAGTTAATACATTAATATTTGTAGACATTCATGTTCGGTAAATTGTCAGATGAGCTGTGCGAGACTTCTCCAACTTGTATGCACATTAACAGCTTACCTGAGGTATGTTTTTGTTTTCCTTTTAAAGAATCGCTCATATTGTTTTCTACTGGTTTAAATAATTATTGTTTATAGGTATTGTGGCAAGGTGTGGGGAACTCTATGGTTTATGAACATGCCAGTCTGGCCAAGGATGTGAGCGCTGTTTATTACCTATTGCTGTTGTTTACTTACTGTTTATTTGCTTATTTATGATTTAGGAGGCTGTGTGGTCCAGTGGTTAAAGAAAAAGGCTTGTAACCAGGAGGTCCCCGGTTCAAATCCCATCTCAGCCACTGACTCATTGTGTGACCCTGAGCAAGTCACTTAACCTCCTTGTGCTCCGTCTTTCAGGTGAGACGTAATTGTAAGTGACTCTGCAGCTGATGCATAGTTCACACACCCTAGTCTCTGTAAGTCGCCTTGGATAAAGGCGTCTGCTAAACAAACAAATAATAATTACCAATCCTTTTCTCTTTCTTTACTGTATTTATTTGGTTATTTATCTGCTGCTGATCTTCCCCTCTATTTAAATCAACATTTTATTTTTGGAATGTCATTTCTTATTTTCTTATTTTATACACCCTGTGTTTTGGTTAACGTTATTAATTATTGAATGTGCCTTTTGCACTGTAACTTGACAACAAAGTGCAAACCCACCACTGCCTGCATGTACTGGAGATGCAGGAATTGGTCACGATTTTACTTGGGGATTTGATAGTTGTTTGCACATTTATTGTGCATATGTGTTTATTTAGCATTTGGTGGTTTTGTGGTTTTATATTTATGGGGCAGGGGTAGGGAGTGACGACTAACTCAGCACTCCCCCCCCCCATCGGGAATTTCAAAACTCGACGTCTATGCATTATTATTATTTTTTTATTTCTAGCAGACATATCCAGGGCGACTTACAATTGTTACAAGATATCATGTTATTTGTACATACAATTACATTATTTTTTTTTACATACAATTACCCATTTATACAGTTTATCCCCCACCTGGGATTGAACCCACGACCCTCTGGTCAAGAGTCCAGAGCCCTAACCACTACTCCACACTGCTGCCCCATTATGCAGCAACTGCTGTAGAGAGGGAGTTTTGTTTCAAGACATCCTAAAAAAGGGATGATGTTATAAAAAATGGTATTAAAAAAAACAACCATGCTATGAAAAATGATACAAAAAGGTATACGTAATGTTGTTGAAGCTGACACCCTGGGATCCTTCAAGAAGCTGCTTGATGAGATTCTGGGATCAATAAGCTACTAAAAACCAAATGAGCAAGATGGGCTGAATGGCCTCCTCTCGTTTGTAAACTTTCTTATGTTCTTAAGTCAAACAATGCACAATAGGGGCTAAAATACCCCTCAAATGTATTATGCAACAGGCATTATTATGACTAATGATGTGCTTGACTTGGCCATTTTAATCTCCTTACTATTCTCAACAATCATCCCCATTCTTTCCATACCTTAGGTACTCACCTACAACAGGACCTGGCCATGCTACAATAATAGCCTTGGATTAGAACATACATCCCTGTTTCTTTTATTTATTTTGTACTTATTACTTGGCTTACAATAATATGTTCTGTGTGCTTCTCTGTTGTGTTTCTGTGTAGATTAATTACTATGATCTATTCCAGAAAAAAGATTTTTCAGGCAGAAACAGTATAAAGGTAGACTTTTTATTTTATTTTATCCCTGGTATTGTGGTTTCTGCACAAGAAACAAAGTGGCAAAGGACACATTTTCATAAAGAATTAACATTACTGTGGTTTACTTCTGCCTTTTTTTTTTAAAGATGTGCACGCAAGTGAAAACACACATTTACCTTAAATAAACTCTTCAAAATGTTTTAGAAAAGGGGGCATTGTACAAAGAAAAAACACCTCACCGTTTTGGCTTTCATTTACTACAGTCCTCATAATAGAAAATACTAGGATCACAACAAAAGAAAACATTGATCAGTATGCTTAACATGTACCTTGCAAGCTGGGCCAGTGTTTGAAAAGCGTGAAGCACACCTCCATCTGTATCCTGATTCTGACTCGCTTACCAAATTTGGAGCTGCACTTTGATCCTGTTTTTTTATGTTATTGTTAATCCCTACTGTCCCACACATCACTTCCCATTTTAGAAATTTTTGCGTAAATTTTGGCAATGTGGTAAATCGGTGCCAGGCAAAACGCATTATGACAATTATTTCTAATATTTATCAACTATGTAATTTATGGAGAACACTGATGTGGCTTTTTGCCTTCAAATTCATGTGCAGCAATGTTCGTTTGGAATATTTCAGATAGTTTCTCTGTCAAACTAGAGAAAATAAATTAGTCCTTCATAATAATCAAAATTACTCCAGCCCGCTGTTTCACGTTGCACTGCTAAGGTCTTCTCTCGTTGTCAACGAATGAGCACTGACACAAAAAGAAATGGGCAAAATGAAATCTGATCAGAATGATAGCTTGGCCAATCAACATACAGTGATTATACTGATGTTAAGAAGTGGAAGGTGTATGGCACCATCAAGACCCTGCCTAGATCAGGCCGTCCCTCCAAACTGGATGACTGAGCAAGAAGGAGACTGATCAGAGAGGCTACCAAGAGGTCAATGGCAACTTTGCAAGAGCTACAGACTTTTATGGCCAAGACTGGTCAAAGTGTGCATGTGACAGCAATATCCCAAGTACTCCACAAATCTGGCCTGTATTTTACTCATGAAAGACCACCTTGAATCCCGTTTGAAGTATGCAAAAAAACACCAGGAGATTCTGTAGCCATGTGGCAAAAAGTTTTGTGGAACTTTTTGGCCTAAATTCAGAGCGTTATGTTTGGCACAAACCCAACACAGCGCATCACCCAAAGAACACCATCCCTACTGTGAAGCATGGTGGTGGCAGCATCATGTTATGGGGATGGTTCTCATCGGCAGGGACTGGGGCACTTGTCAGGATAGAAGGGAAAATGAATGGAGCAAAGTACAGAAAAGTCCTTGAAGAAAATCTGCTGCCCTCTGCAAGATCTGGCTTTTTATACATTTAATATGTTGATATAAAGAAAATAATGAGTTGTTATCATCTCCAGTAAATACACCCGATGTTTAATTTTTAAACTATTGTGTTATTATATACAGTTATTTTAACAGCTTCACAGCTGGTACAGTGTCAGTGAATTAAAGAATATAAAACGCTCCAGTTTTTCACTCTGCAAATCTGGTAACCCTAATTACATGGACAGTGTGAGAAACTAAAGCTCATATATAAATTTGTAGGAGAACAGTGTACTGTTTTGTGTAACTGAATACTGCACTATTCTCTTACTCTGCCGATACTCACCGGTACTGCGTACCGGGACTTATTTTGATGCCGGTACTGGGTACTGGGACTTATTTAATCTGCTTTTCATCCAAAGCGGATGCATTCCATCCACTCACACAGTCCACTAGCGCACAGTTCATGCTGCTTCCATTCTGTTTTCTCATACTTTTTCTGTTTCTGTTAGCTGCTACTGGCCACCATTAATAATCATCTTACCCGTGCTCCAAGGGATATTCAAGACCTTTATTTTTTTTTTTAACACAGGTGGAGGCCATTTAACTTGTTGTGTGATTTTGAAGGCGATTGGTTACACCTGAGCTAATTTAGGATTGCTATTACAAGGGGGGTGGACACTTATCCAACCAAACTATTTCAGTTTTTGTTTTTTTATTAATTTTCTACACATTTCTAGAATATCTTTTTCACTTGGAAGTTGTGGGGTAGGATGTGTAGATCAATGAAAAAAAAAACTATTTTAATGCATTTTAATTCCAGGCTATACGGCAACAAAAGTTGAACATTTTGAAAGGGGGTATAGACTTTCTATAGGCACTGTATATATGGAAGCCATAATAGTACTACAGTAGTTAGATTTTGAAATGTCACATCTTTCAATTTGTCAGTTTTTTGTTATGTATATGGAAAACTACAAAGCGGTATGTAATTCAATATATAACTATTTCACTCCACTTTATGAAGCAACATTTGTTAATTATATAGCTTGATGCAAAACTTTTGGCCACAGCTCTACATCACTTATTTGTCCTCAGTAAAATTGCTCTCATTTGGCTCTAGTATCATGTTGCCAAAACAGCTAGACTACTGCAGCCTATGATGAGGGGTTTTAATAAACGCACACTGTTGGCTTTGTACATATTAAACGGATCCATGACTAACAGGGTGTGACAGCAGCAAGGATTTTATTCTTTTCAAGAGAGCAGATTCCTATGGCTGGAACTACTGCCTCCCTGTGGCTTTATCACATTGGATTTTTTATGGTGGTTTTTTTCTTACAAATTCACATTTCAGTAAAGGTCTCTTTGACACTATGCTAACTTTTAATTTTAATTAAAATTGTAAATAATCTTAGTTCTACCTTAAAAGGTTTATTGTTTTTTTTGTTATTGGTATTGCCAGGAAATACTTCAAATAACATACCCTGATGGGAGCTAGCAATTACAAATGAAAGCTCCAGCAATCATAATTTACTGTGCTGGTATGCACAGCACAATTAGGGCCTTATTAAAATACAACATACTAAGAATATTCTCATAAGTACACTGCTCTGAATATCTATTCCGGATACAAAATTGCATGAAAGTAGGATTATTGTATGAGGATATACCATTCAGATAAACTGTTCTGAATATAAAAAAAAAAGCAGAAGAAATCAAGTTCTGTATCACACGTTCTGTTTTACTGTTACTAATGGCTGGACAAGTGACAACTTGTTGCTAGGATATAACAGGGTCTATTTTAATAATCTAAACTATCCCCCCTTTAACTTTATGTTAATCCTGCTCTGGTACCCCCTCTCCCCTCTCCCCTCTCCGCTCTCCGAGGAGAGATTTATTGACCCCTTAACATAATTAAATGCACTAAAAAAATATCACAGAAAGAGGTCAGCAATATAGGTTTACTTTTTATTAAGTGGCTCTATTAAGATTCACCTCATTAAAATAGACCCCTGTGGTTTGTTCTCACTTATCACCAGACACTTTTATCAAAATCAATATACTTGGTTTCTCTACAGAAAAAACAAGGATCATGTTTGTTTTACAGCAAAAATGCTCATTATAGTATTTTGTGATTTACACTTGATTTTACCAAATGATAGTCAACAATAACAAATAATTTGTATAACCTATAATCACATCAATATAAGGACTAACATCTTGCAGTCAAAAATAAAACCTTGGAAAGTTTCATTAAATTGGTCAAACAATGTTCAAGATATGGCTATAGGCTGAATAAATCAGATGCCATGCAAAAAAAATTACTATACTGCTACTGGAATGCTTTCAGGAGGATCTGGGATGTGAACTGTGTGGCTATTTGTGCAGTGAACTGCTTACCTTTTTTCTGGCTTGTTCTTTGGAGGAATGTGCCTTTACATGTTTTCGCAAGGAGCTTGGATCAGTGTAGCGCTTAGCACAGCCAGGAATCTGACATGCATAGGGTTTCTGCAAGGGAAAGAAAAAACAAGTAATGCCACTTAAATGGGAACAAATGCTTTCTGGGAGTATCATAAAAAACATTACTAAAATATGATGGCTGTAACATCAAGTGTGACAAAAAACTAAAATTAACAGGGTATCTGAAAATGATCAAGTTATGAAACAAGTTATGCTGTTTTTTAAATACTAATACAATCCTTTCCTGCTTCTTCTGATGTATGTTTATAAGTGTTTGGTGGCTACCTCTAATCAAGTTGAGAGTGTATTTCTCATGCCCGCAAGCTTGTACTCTTTGTATGACAGACAAGGAGTGCAAGAAAAAGTACACTCGCAACTTGATTAGAGGGAGCCACAGAACACTTACAGTATACCCTTATTATAAGTCATTAAATCTAAATACAAAACAGACAAAACCCTGATATTGACCTATAATCTGTTTATATAGACCCTGTTGTGGTTTATATGTTTAAAATGCTTTGACATTGAAATTCTGAATTTGAGATCTACAAGATCTATAAGTGTAGTTGTTGCTAATAGGCAGGGGCAGACGGCATACGCGCCCACGGATTTTGACGAAAATGCTCGGAATTCACTCAAGACCGCAGAAAATGCAAAAAAGTAGAATTCCCGCGGATTTCAAAGTATTCAAATGATACGCGAAATAAAGCATTGCCTACAGTGTCACACTACAGCATTAACACAAGTACTAGCACTACACAGACCTAAAAACAGTAACGATTCATGGAAATGAACTACATCCGGATTCATGTTGGTGTACATTACACTGTCCATGGCATTGGCAGAGTTCAGTTGCATTTCCGTTCACACGATCAGTGCACAATAGTTTGATTTGAAATACAGTATTGATAGCTACCAGTATTGAGTACTGTAGTTATTAAAAACGAGACAAATGCTAAAATCACACAAAAACAGGAAGCAAAACACTGATGATGCCAGGAAAAAATATGTTTAAACCAAAATTAGCGCACAGGATCATGCTCAACAATTTCCAGGTGATTTCTATGAAGATGGGGTTTGCTTTTTTGTACAATCTGTCAGCACTTGATCGATTACCTTCGGAAGCAGACAGTGTTTGAACACGTGAAATCTGAGAGGCACATCAACACCAAAGCAAAAAATCAAGCAGGTAAGAATACACAATATAGTATTATTATTATTACTACATTTGTTTCCGTTTTGCGCTGTAGACATGGATAGCAAATCTTGTCTTCAAGTTTTGTGAACTAGCCAACAGCAGCATTAATATTAGTATTATTAAGAGAACACAAAATCATGGATCAGCTAATGTCCAGTTTCGTGTGTTTAAAGATTCCTCCAAGTAGCTACTTTTCGAACAGTATACATTTATTATGTCAGGCATACACTGTATGAATCACATTAATATAGTTCCTGTATGAAAACATTGAATGTTATTTGGTTGGGGGTTAAATTAAGTTCTCTATTATAATGAATTAAATATTAAATACATTGTTTACATTTAGTTAAACACTGAAAGCTTATTTTTAACGCCACTTGATATATATTTTAATGGGTTTAGCTGATCGTTTCAGCCTTTTAAAAAAAAATAAATAAACATTATGAAACACTGTCTTAATAAATATTGTAGTAACAGAGTGTGGGGAAATTATTATTATTCTTTTTATTATTATTACCCTAAAATGTGACATGTGCTGGTAATAAAAAAAAGCAGTATCTTGTTCAATTTTATTAAGTATCTTACAATTTAAGATTTCAACATTATGGATAAATGCACATTTTTGTTAATAAACAGCAAATATGCACATTGCAGTATGCTTCATATTATTTTTATTCATAAAATAAAATTAACTTTTCAAATATATTAATTTCCGCAGATTTTCCACAGAATTTAGGTAAAATGAGCCGCAGAATTTGGAAAAATTCCCTGCAGATTCTGTCTGGGCCTGCTAATTACAAAAAGGATATTGCTGCTCTAGAAAGAGTGCAAAGAAGAGTGACCAGAATTATCCTGGGTTTAAAAGGCATGTTGTATGCAGACAGGCTCAAAGAATTGAATCTGTTCAGTCTTGAACAAAGAAGACTACGCGGTGATCAGATTCAAGCATTCAAAATTCTAAAAGGTATAAACAATGTCGACCAAGGAGACTTTTTTGACCTGAAAAAAGAAACAAGGACCAGGGGTCACATATGGAGATTAGACAAAGGGGCATTCACAACAGAAAATAGGAGGCACTTTTTTACACAGAGAACTGTGAGGGTCTGGAACCAATTCCCCAGTAATGTTGTTGAAGCTGACACCCTGGGATCCTTCAAGAAGCTGCTTGATGAGATTCTGGGATCAATAAGCTACTAACATCCAAATGAGCAAGATGGGCCGAATGGCCTCCTCTCGTTTGTAAACTTTCTTATGTTCTTATGTTCTTATGTAAAACTGCCTCAGTTGATTGCCATTTCCGCTGGGTCCTAGTGGAGACTCTATTCTGATTATATGAATACATTATTAAGAAATAAAAGTTTTAGTACTGCTGCAATGTGAGGGGGCATGTCCCCCGTTGTTTAAAAAGTGAGAATGGCAGTAATTCTCATGGAAGTGCAAATCTAGTCACATGAACTGTACTTACAATTGTATTTGCCTAGTCAGAATAGTTAGCAACAGATTGCACCAGTTCAAGAAAGTGATGTAAAGTCCAGAGGATTAAGAGAGAACTCAGCTACAGACAGAAGGAAGCAAAACACAATAAGTTACAGGTATATAAGAAGGTAAAAGTGGAAAGCAGTAAAACAGAGGTGTGATCTAAACAGCGGCAAACTGAAAATCTAGTCCTTATCCCAACCGGTTTGTTTGTAATTTTACAGTATAGCCTCCATCATTCAAACCTGTATTTTTTTCTTTAATTATGAAGAATCACCTTCCAGGTTGTTACGGAAATCAACACCATTGCTGTTTACAACAGAGTAAAATAGATTTTTTTTTTTGTATGTACAGTTGAGTACAGTTCTATTGCTATAAATATTAAATCAAAAAGTAATGCAGGGTTTTATAAATATCCATCATATGTAATGTTTAGCTCATAGTAGAAAGGTCTGGGTTTAGAAAACAACACAACATTTCCATAAAATCTATTAAAAGACAATGTAGACCATAATTGTCAACACCTGTAGACAACTGAGAACACCAGAGATGAAAAGCAAAAAAGGCACATGAATTATCCCCTTAAATATTTCAATATACCTCATCTCATGTAATTCTGTAGGCCAGAATGTAAAAAATGAAACTATAAAACTTTTAAACCTTTACAAACAGCTACATATTAAACATTTAGATTATTTTGATAAACAACTACCATGCAAAGATCCTTACTGTGTCCAGGTGAGTTCTCTGATGTTTTGCTCGATCACTGGAATTGCTGAAGGCCTTTTGACAGCCAAGGTGTTGACAGAGGTAAGGTTTCTCTCCCGTGTGGCTCCGGAGGTGTATCTTGAGGTTTTCTAACCTGGAAAATGCTTTCTTGCAGCCTTCAAACTGAAAAAGAATATAATATGAACTAAACATGTGTCACAGGATATCGACTTCACAATATGCACTAATCTTGGACTACCTTGCCTAAGTTAAATTTAGGTAGTACAAGATTAGTGCTAACTGGGGTATTTGAAACCAGCTGTAAAAATAAAACCAAACTCAACAAAAAAACAGAAGGGAGACTACATCAAAACAAGGGCAACAACTCAGGTAAGACATCTATTAAATGGATTTATCTGAATGCTAGATGTCTGAGAAACAAAATGTTAGAACTTGAAGCTACTGCACTAACAAGTAACTACGATGTGATAGGTGTTACAGAAACTTGGTTATCTGAGAGTGATGGAGACGAATATAATATTAGTGGGTATACACTGTAGAGGAAAGAAAGGCAGGACAGAATAGGCGGAGGGGTAGTGCTATACATAAGAAATAGTCTTGAAGCCCAGGTGCTAAATCTGGAAGAAAAAAACAATGCAGAATCAATATGGGTCAGAATAATGTACAAAAACTCAAAGGGCATAATAATAGGGGTATGCTATAGACCGCCAAATTCACACACTGAGCAAAATAATTTGTTATACAATGACATTAGAAATGCATGTAGCAAAGGAGAAGCCATACTAATGGGGAATTTCAACTTCCCCCATATAAAATGGGAAAACCCGTTGGGGAGCATGACAGACAAAATTGAAATGGTATAAATGACAAATGACTGCTTCCTAACGCAATTTGTCAATGCACTGACAAGAGGGGAGGCATGCCTCGATTTAGTCTTTTCAAATAACAAAGACAGAATAACTAAACAGCGATTAGAGAATCATTGGCAAATTCAGATCACAATATGGTCTCAAGTGCTAAAACCCCAAAAGTAACAACTAAAGGTAAGGTTTACAGTTTTAAAAAGGCAAACTATGAAGGCTAGCAGAAGTAGATTGGAGTAAAATAGAGAACATCTAAAGAAAAGAGGACGGCTATTTTTAGCATCATGGCCAAAATGGTTTAATAGATCAATTTAAAAAAATATTCAGGGAAAAAGAAAACTTTTCAAAGTGTCTAAAAGGGACCAAGAATAAAGTACACAGAAAGCATACTGCAAACAAAAGTCCAAAAGGAAGTTAGAAAGGCAAAGAGAGAAATCGAAATGAGCATTGCCAAGGGGGCTAAAACCAATTCCAAACAGTTTTTCCAATATTATAACAGCAAAAGAACATTCAAGGAGGAAGTAAAATGTCTAAGAGATACAAATGGCAAAATCATAGATGAAGAGAAAATAATAGCAAATATATTAAATGATTACCTTTCGTAAATTTTTACAAAGGAGGATGCGGACAACATGCCCCACATGTTGACCTGTTCATATCCAGTTTTAAATAACTTTAGCATAACAGAGGCAAAGTGTTAAAGGGACTAGGAGCTCTTAAAATAAACAAATCCCCTGAGCTGGATGAGATCCTCCCAAAAGTACTCAAAGAAACGAAAGAAGTTATTTACAAACCACTAACCAAGATCATGCAACAGTCTCTTGACACAGGGGTTGTACCGACAGACTGGAAAATAGCAAACGTAATACCGATCCACAAAAAGGGAGACAAAACCGAACCAGGTAACTACAGACCAATAAGCCTGACTTCTATTATATGTAAACTTATTGAAACTATAATAAGATCTAAAATGGAAAATTACCTATATGGTAACAATATCCTGGGAGACAGTCAGCATGGTTTTAGGAAAGGGAGATCGTGTCTAACTAACCTGCTTGACTTTTTTGAGGTTGCAATATTGACAATGGATAATTGCAAAGCATACGACATGGTTTATTTAGATTTCCAGAAAGCTTCTGACAATGTCCCGCATAAAAGATTAATTCTCAAACTGAACGCAGTAGGGATTCAAGGAAATGCATGCACATGGATTAGGGAGTGGTTGACATGTAGAAAACAGAAAGTACTGATTAGAGGAGAAACCTCAAAACGGAGCGAGGTAACCAGTGGTGTACCACAGGGATCAATATTAGGTCCTCTGCTATTCCTAATCTACATTAATGATTTAGATTCTGGTATAGTAAGCAAACTTGTTAAATTTGCAGATGACACAAAAATAGGAGGAGTGGCAAACACTGTTGCAGCAGCAAAGGTCCTTCAAAATGATCTAGACAGCATTCAGAACTGGGCAGACACATGGCAAATGACATTTATTAGAGAAAAGTGTAAAGTATTGCACGCAGGCAATAAAAATGTGCATTATAAATATCAT
Source organism: Acipenser oxyrinchus oxyrinchus (assembly GCA_030684275.1). Taxonomy (NCBI): domain Eukaryota; kingdom Metazoa; phylum Chordata; class Actinopteri; order Acipenseriformes; family Acipenseridae; genus Acipenser; species Acipenser oxyrinchus. The sequence continues at coordinate 64,871,661 of CM060247.1, read as the reverse complement.
ATGGGAGATACTGAAATTGAAGAAGGGAACTATGAAAAAGACCTAGGAGTTTATGTTGACTCAGAAATGTCTTCATCTAGACAATGTGGGGAAGCTACAAAAAAGGCCAACAAGATGCTCGGATATATTGTGAGAGGTGTTGAATTTAAATCAAGGGAAGTAATGTTAAAACTTTACAATGCATTAGTAAGACCTCACCTAGAATATTGTGTTCAGTTCTGGTTAACTCGTTACAAAAAGGATATTGCTGCTCTAGAAAGAGTGCAAAGAAGAGCAACCAGAATTATCCTGGGTTTAAAAGGCATGTTGTATGCAGACAGGCTAAAAGAATTGAATTTATTCAGTCTTGAACAAAGAAGACTACGCGGCGATCTGATTCAAACATTCAAAATCCTAAAAGGTATAGACAATGTCGACCCAGTGGACTTTTTTGACCTGAAAAAAGAAACAAGGACCAGGGGTCACAAAAGAAGATAAAGGGGCATTCAGAACAGAAAATAGGAGGCACTTTTTTACACAGAGAATTGTGAGGGTCTGGAACCAACTCCCCAGTAATGTTGTTGAAGCTGACACCCTGGGATCCTTCAAGAAGCTGCTTGATGAGATTCTGGGATCAATAAGCTACTAACAACCAAATGAGCAAGATGGGCTGAATGGCCTCCTCTCGTTTGTAAACTTTCTTATGTTCTTATGTTCTAATCCTCCTTAACATAAGAATATGCATTAGCCTATGTAAAATGTGCAAAGAAGTTTTCAGATTGTCAGAAAACACTTACTTTCTCATTATAACTGATTTACTGAAAAACTGCATAGACAAGGCAGGAAATGTCATCCAACAATGAACATGTTTTTAACAGGTTCCTTTCTGTTTTAAGTTATGTCGGTTTAAAACATGTTAAAAGGGACATTTAGAAATAAAACTATTTGTCAAAACTTAAAGGGATCAACCCCAACCCAGCCCCAGTAATTTGAGCCCTGACCTTTGCCTATTTTGATGAAGGGTTAACGTATGTTTTTATCAATGTGCTGTTTTCTTCTATTAAACTAATAGCAGTGATAAAGTAAAATACTTATAAAATACCTTATTAAACTTTGCAGGATAAAATACTACTTCTATAATACATTTTAAATAAAAATAAGGGGTCACCAAGTTAAAATATTTGTATCACATAGAGTACTCAACTATCAATGTAAATACATTTTACAGGAATTAAATGGGCACATGGAGACCTGAAACTGTTGTATTTAATTATTGCTAAAAACAACATCAAATATATACTTAAATAAAAATAATAAAAATGTTCTGAAACTTTTAAAATATATAAACATGAGTTTCACAAATGTGAAATTAACTACTGTAAAAACATTTTATAGGTCGCACTGGCGTAAAAGTCGCTCCCTTATTTTGCTTATTCGCTACATGCTCAACACTGATTAAATAATGAAAGATACACAGGTTTAGTTTTGAAATAACCATTGTTTGCAACATTTTATTCCATTAATAATTTTACAGTGTTGTTTTTCATTTTAGTTAAACTGCTAGAAACTATTAATTTTTCAAAATTTTAAAAGTAATAATTAACAGAGCGTAAAATCAAGTTATACATCGCACATCACATCTGTATTAAACTACCGGTATTTTATTTGAGCTTATCAAGTACCCAAACAAGTTCAAGAACATATTTGCTTTGCTTTACTGAACATTTATTTCCTAAACCATACTTAGACAATAGTTCCTGCAGCATTGGCTTTTACACATTTGTTGTATTAATTCAAATTTAAAAGAAAAGTATTAAACAGTGCTGCTTCATCAATTAAAAAGCAAAAACCCCAATGAACTAAACATTGCACCATTTAATAACCAGTAAACAAAACATTTAGTGTTGCATACAGTGCAGTACACTTGCATTCAGTTTCCAGCTGTACAAATGCATTCATTTTATTTTGTTAATCAGAACCATAAACATACACATACTTTACAAGTGTTCCGCTGAATTGCACGGACATGTAGAACAAGTTACAGTATGTATTATTATTATTATTATTATTATTATTATTATTATTATTATTATTTGTTTATTTAGCAGACGCCTTTATCCAAGGCGACTTACAGAGACTAGGGTGTGTGAACTATGCATCAGCTGCAGAGTCACTTAGAACTACGTCTCACCCGAAAGACGGAGCACAAGGAGGTTAAGTGACTTGCTCAGGGTCACACAGTAAGTCAGTGGCTGAGGTGGGATTTGAACCGGGGACCTCATTCAAAGCACTCCATTCAAACAAAATATTTTCTACATTGGGCCATAAACACTTTCCTCTTATCAGTTTGTTTTTCTTTCACCATTTTAAGTTTGTCTTTGTTTCATCTCCAGTCACGCACATCAGCATTGCAATTAACACGTATTTCGGCAAATTCAACAACGTGCAATTTCAAACCTGCTGAGTAGCATTTTCTTTTTTTTTCTTCCTGTCCTACTTTATCCAGTCTCACGGTCACCTGCATTATTATAGCATTACTGTTACAATGAACGCAAGACTTGAAAAGTTTACTACTCGGCTTTCTAAACCAATAGCTGTTTGGTACGGATCCCAGAGTCGGGCTCAGGTTGATATTTGACAAATCAATAGCTCGCTGACGGTGGGATAAGGAAATTCACAGAGACCGACAGCTACTGTGCTAACGCAAAGTGAAGCAGTTTAGCTCTGATGTTTTCGAGAGGAGGTCAGTCAAGAGTCTGAAGCTTGCGTTTTAACATTCAAAATGAGAAAGGGTATTGAGAGTATGAAATTAAAACTTTCAATTATAATTAGAACAGTGGTTTTGTGTTTCTACCTAGCAACATGATCCTTAACAAATAAATCGGGTTGTTGACAGTTAAGTTTGTGTGAGCCATAACCATGGCTGTAGTAATCCCATTGTGGCGCTGGTACAGAAGTTTAATATCAGACACACCGGCGCATACGTTGCACCTGTGTATTAGTCGGTCCCCCCTTTTAAGGGCCCCGCAAAAACGCCTAGAAAATCGACTTATTCAATATTTTTTACGGTAGTTCACAAATTATTTTGTATTATTCACTAACATACTGTAGCGTCGCATGAAAATAAAAGTAGGCTCACACACAGGCTGTTTTCTGGCCTCGAATCCATCCTAATATATTCCTACAGTCCATACTTCGTGACAAATGCAGTTTTGCTGTGGGCCTGCTGGTCAACTTCGATTTGCGAATAGCCGCATTAAAGATCTATGGTTGAGAAAACTGTGGCGCAACCCAAGTTATCAAGGCACTCTTCAATCTTAGAGAGTGGATAGGCATCCTTCAGGGTCAGCTCATTCAGTTGACTGTAATCAATACACCACCTTGCCCCACCATCCTTTTATCTGACTAGTATGACTGGAGATGCTCATTCAGAGGTGGAGGGTGTGACGACACCTGCATCCAGCATGGTACGCAGATGTTGCTCTTTGCTTTGAAATCCTAGTTGGGTACATCTTGGTGGCTGTCGCACAGTCCTTGCTTGGCCAGTATTAATGCAGTGTGTGACAAAAGAAAAATGGCCTAGTTCAGTGTCACTTGCTGCAAAGATTGATTGGTACTCTACTAGTAAGGTTATGAGCTGCTCTTGCTGGTCTGTGGTAAGCCCCTCACAAAAAGATCTTGCAGGTGTTTTGGCAGGACCAAGGCGCTCACAGTTCACACTTTCCCTATGCGAGATGGAGGGGGACTGTCTCTTCCTCCCATTGCTGATGTTGCATGCTTGTCTCTATCAGTGCTCGAACCGTATCTAGGAGGTCCTGATAGGCTTCTACAAGAATACCCAAGCAAAGACCTTGTAGTAAGGCTGTACCAACAGAGGAAATGTTGCACACTCTGATTGGCACTTGGTGGCCCATTGTGATAGCACACTGCCTGAAGGTACACCATCAGCTAAGCCCAGCAGTTCAAGTACAGCTGGGTCACCTGGCTCCCCACACAAGACGTTCACACTGTGAAGGTACAGTGATTTTCCTTTCCATATACACTCTTGCCACTGTGTAGTCTTCTACAGCACCTATAAACACATTGCCCCCCACATGTATGGTTATCTTGGTTGTCAACATGAAATCCATGAAATCCAATCCTAGCAGGAGTGCCAATCTTAAGTGTCTTGTAAACTCCACCAATAGCAGCCATTTCCTTCCTGGTGCACAGTGAGTCCCCAAGCTGTGGGGTTGGGAGGTCCAAACCGCTGTGTGAGCTTAGTAGTCCTCACTAACATGCTGTGGAAGTGCACACATGTATCTGATAAGAACATAAGAACGTTTACAAATGAGAGGAGGCCATTCAGCCCATCCTGCTGGTTTGGTTGTTAGTAGCTTATTGATCCCAGAATCTCATCAAGCAGCTTCTTGAAGGATCCCAGGGTGTCGGCTTCAACAACATTACTGGGGAATTGGTTCCAGATCCTCACAATTCTCTGTGTAAAAAAGTGCATCCTATTTTCTGTTCTGAATGCCCCTTTATCTACTCTCCATTTGTGACTCCTGGTCCTTGTTTCTTTTTTCAGGTCAAAAAAGTTCCCTGGGTCGACATTGTCTATACCTTTTAGTTTTTGGATGCTTAAATCAGATCGTCGTGTAGTCTTCTTTGTTCAAGACTGAATATATTCAATTCTTTTAGCCTGTCTGCATACGACATGCCTTTTAAACCCGGGGTAATTCTGGTTGCTCTTCGTTGTACTCTTTCTAGAGCAGCAATATCCTTTTTTAACGAGGTGACCAGAACTGAACACAATATTCTAGGTGAGGTCTTACTAATGCATTGTAAAGTTTTAACATTACTTCCCTTGATTTAAATTCAACACTTCTCACAATATATCCAAGCATCTTGTTTGCCTTTCTTTATAGCTTCCCCACATTGTCGCATAGCTTCCCCACATTGTCTTCTAAAAACACAGAAACACTGTGCTTCACAGAGCGCTCTCCAGGCACAATCAGCAGACGCCTGCTTCACCAATATATCAGAGTGGAAACCCACGCAACTGAAATCGAGCATGCGTGCAGGTGGAAAATGTGGATGTGATAGATGTTTTTTATTTTCATTAGCCATTTACTTTCAGCTGCTAAACAAAGATTAAATAAGTATACATCATATATAATACCATTAATAAAATTCAAGATCATTATTTTCTCTTACTTTCTTTTTTATTTGTGCATTTCTGAGTCGTCCTGCGTACCCCCTATGACCCTTAGAAGTACCCCTGGTTGAAAACCCCTGTCTAAACTAATAGGATGCAGTCCAAACTAATAAAGATGAAGAGGGTATTCAGTTGCAGTGGTCACATCCTTACCCCCTAACGTTCCAGACTGAGCCCAGAAAATGTTAATGTTATGTGTTTCTCCACAATAATTTGCAATAAAAAAGCAGCATTATTTTGCTGAGCCTGTGTGAGCTGGAGTGAACACTACTTCCAGTTAGGTAGTGCCTGATAGAACTGTAGTACCAGTGTGTTGTATTTGTTTTAAAAATGACTTGGCTTGAGTGTATTTCTTTAAATAGGCATTTAAAAATGGATAACAAGAAAAAATGACATTATACTGCAGTAAGACGATAACCGTGGTATATTTTTGACGGTTACCATACCGTCAAAATTTGATACCATGACATCCCTAGTTGGGAGTTCAATGATACCGTTCCCTTCCACAAACAAATCTATGTTGCTGTCGGTATTAAGTGTTAACTTCTCTGTGCTTTTAAATAATAAAACATGATATTTCAAGAGAGTGGACAAAGCCATACAATAAGAAGAATAAGTGCCCTCAGCACTACTGATCAAATTTGTACCCCCATCTCCAGCCTCAGGTACAGTCGTTGCTGTCCCCACCTCTCCAGCCTCAGGGGCAGGGATTAACATTTTTCACATTTGATTTGGCTTCAATAAATCTGGCTTTAAAAAAAAAAAACCTTTACATACTTGGTGCATGTCTCTTTCTTCTGTGCTATTTAATGTTCCAGGATGCCTTCTGCAAAATAATGGAAAATCAATGGGAAAAAAATCCTTAAAGTAACGTTAAGGTTTGGTTGCAAAAGTCCAGTTGGTTAGGAAATTGCAAGTTAAGGTAGCCATGCAACCTTAACACTGCACCATTATGTGTATGTTTCCCGTCACACCTGAAAATCACATATGACATCATCAATGACATCGGCATTGACATCACTAAGCACATGACAAATTCTCCGCCAAGACTGGCCATACGGACATAACACTGGGAAATCATTGTCCTTGTGATTGGTAACATGTTCAGTAACTGCATTAGCATTGTCACAACGTTTGCTGTCAATGTGTGCTTTAACAAACAACAGAATTCCTTATACTCAGAAATGTGTAATTTATGTTGAGGTGTGTAGTGATTAGTATTAGATTTTTAGAAAGGAGTACCTGAAAACGAATGGGACATACAATATGTCAAACCCTACATGTATGTTAACACTTGCCATTACAGTTAGTACTGTATGGTATACTGTTGATACATGTATGCTGTGGAACACAAAGCAGCGTTTATGTCTCTTGTAAGCATAACATCCACGCATTACAATTACAACTCTTGTTTATGTACAGTGCCGTAAAAAAGTATTTGCCCGTCTGATTTTCTGCATTTTTCACATTGCATTTGGTCAGATTTTTTGTGGGTTGTAGTAGTATATAGAGGGAGTGTGAGAGGGAGGGATTTGGACTGACCGTCAGGTGCATGCGGGAGCCTGTAGGGTTGTATTCATGTATTCCCACGCTGTCAGGCAATGTTTTGTTGACAGGACTCAGCTGTGAGGAAATTGGCTGACGTTCTGTCATTGGCTGGGGGTGGGACTACACGGGTGAATGAATTAATAAAAAGGCGCTGTTTTGTATCCTCTCTGGCTCATGCAGGAAACATAGTGGAGCGTGACTTCACGGCCGAATCCTGAAAAGTCAGAGGTTCTGGAACAGCGACTTCGGAGAGACGGAGTGGCAATTCAGCGAGGCGAGCCGTCCCACAGTGTATGCGAGGGTGCAGAACAGTGCCTGTTCCTCGGGGTTCCCACCACTAGAGGGAGCAACGAGCCGCAGTAAAAACCTGCACACTTTATTTTGTTTTCCTTTTTTCTTTCGCCTTTTCACTTATTGTTCCTTTGGATTACACATCTGTGTGTGTTGTATGAAGATGGGGCACAATACCATTGTTGGTAGATAACAAAACACCTGCCAACCAAGCTCACCCTAATAAATCTGGGCTCCTGTGCCGGCGTTTCATATTTGAACTTTGTGTCTGTCTTGTGTCTTCCCACACCCTACCACACGTGGTGTCAGAAGTGGAATAACTGGCATTGCCAAGACACAGCAGTGCCCATTTAAAAAAAAAAAACAACACATCAGAATGGATGCAATGCAGTTTGCAGAGATGATGGCCCTTCTGTGCCAGACACTGACAGCGGTGGTGCAGGGAGGGACTGAGATGGCAGCAGCCTACTAAAATGACGGCAGAGGATCGCCCGGAGGCATACCTTCGCCTGTTTGAAGCTCTGGTGGAGGCCAATCAGTGGCCCCAGGACCGGTGGGTGAGCTACCTTCTGCCGCAGTTAACCGGAGAGGCGCAAGCTGCTGCCCAAACTCTGTCCGCGGAGGAGATGAGGAACTATGCCACCCTTAAAACGGCTATCCTCAACAGAGTCGGAGCCACCCCTGAAGGGTACCGATGGAGACTCCGGGAGAGGAAGTTAGGAGAGATGGAACATCCCCGTACACTGGCCCAGTCTCCGCGATTATGCCGTGGGATGGCTGGATCCCGGCAACTCCAAGGATCGGGTCGTGGAATTGGTGGTGCTGGGGCATTTCCTGGAGGCTTTGGGACTGGCCCTGGGACTGTGGGTACGAAGACAGGGACCCAGAACCCTGAATGAGGCAGTCACCATGGCCGAGAGACACCAGGCAGCTGAGCCCACTCCTAGAACTGCACCCTACAAATCTGCTGCCTCAGCACCAGCGCCCCACATTGCCCCTGAGAGGGTGAAGGGACTCGGGAGGGGGGGGGCGGCAGCCATTTAGACGGGCTGTGGCTGCTGGAGCTCCCAGTCCGGGAACTGGGACGGGGTGGGCTGCCCCACGGCCGATCGCAGTGTCGGGCCGGGGTCTCGGGCGGCCACAGCATCGTCGGAGCCCTTTGATTGCTCCTATCTTTCAACTTCCGGCAGAGGCTTCAGGGAGAGAAAGCAGCCAACCGAGGTGTTGGACATGCCACGACCTGGGTCACCTGGCTCGCGACTGCCCCGCCATGGAGTGTGACCTCGCTGGGTCAAGTAAGCATGTTCAATTATCTCAGTCACTCCAGCAAACAAGTTTTGTTCTTCCTGTGACAGTGGAAGGGACACAAACTTGGGCTCTCTTGGATTCAGGGTGTGATCAGTCTCTGATACAAGAAGGGTTGATCTCACCGGGGCATAAACGATTGTTGGGACGTGTTAACATTAAATGTATACATGGGGATATTCACACCTACCCTAAGGTATGGATAACACTACAAATTGGCACTAAAACAACACGCATACAGGTAGGCTTGGTTCCTCAGTTGCCACAACCAAGTCATTTTGGGGCGGGACTGCCCGCAGTTCAATGATTGGGTAGCGGCTTCAGTTGCCCCGCCTTCCCCATTGGTAGAGAAGGAGGAAGTAATTGGAGATATCTTTCCCTTCCGCGACCCGGCTTGGTTTTGTCACAGATTTAAACCCTGTAAAACAAAAAGGGAACGCCAGGCCGCTAAGAATGAGGGCTGGCAATGGAAGGAATCCGGTCAGGTTCGGGTGGGGGCAGTTGGCTAAGATTCTGGGGGGGAGGTGCAGGAGCCAGCACAGGAGCCTGGTCCTTCCGCCTCTGCTCGGGATCAACCCGACCCCGAGTTGGAAGCCATGGGAGCTCCCATGACTTTCGACTCGAGCAAGGATATGACGATGCACTAGGTCGGCTATTTGATCAAGCAGTGGTGGTTAATGGTCGAATGGTTGAGCCTGGTCGTGTCGCCACGTACCCACACTTTGAAGTTGACCGTGACCTATTATATCAGGATGATAAATTGCACCAGACCGGGGAGGTGCGTCGCCTGTCCCTAAGCCTTTTATGGAAGATTTATTGCATTTGGCTCACGCTGTTCCCGTCTGGTCACTTGGGTAGGGACAAAACTAAAGCGAGACTTGAGGCACGGTTCGATTGGCTGGGGTTGGATGGCGTCGTGAGGCGGTTTTGTGAGCAGTGCCCAGAGTGCCAACGTGCCAGCCCCAGAGCCGTGCCACGAGCCCCCCTTGTGCCACTGCCACTTGTGGAAGCTCCGTTCGAGCGTATTGGGGTAGATATAGTCGGACCGCTGGAGAGAAGTGCCTCGGGATACACGCACCTGTTGGTTATTCTGGATTACGCTACGCGTTATCCAGAGGCCATACCACTTCACTCTGCCTCCCCTAAATCTGTCGCCGACGAGCTTGTTACAGTTTTCTCCCGGGTGGGGATTCCCCGAGAAATGGTTACCGACCAAGGAACCAATTTTATGTCACGGCTGGTATGCGAATCATGCAAACTTTTGGGGATTAACACTTTGCGGTCCATTTATTAATTATGCGTCAGGCTCGCCAGGTCTAATTTATTTTCACACGCGCAGTTAATTTTAGACGCGCTGTTTAAAAGTATTTTTTTCCACAGTCAAACGGGTTTAAATGGCCCTGCATATCAACAAAGCACTCACTAGGCCTCTCCAGCCCCGCCCCACCCTTTCGTTCGCTATCGCTTTCACATATGCTAACAAATAAATAATAATAATAATAAGTCGTACATACCGATCAATCATCTCCTGATGACTCGTTTTATCACCAAACTCCTCAATAATGCAATCCAAGTCATTATTTTATTGCTATAACATCTCGAAAAAGCTCTGCAAATGTCCGTGATAGTCTCTGTGCGCTGATACAGTAACACCCACCTTGTTTCCTTATGATCGCCCCCATCTGACCCTAAGCCTTTTAGGGAAGATTTATTGCATTTTGCTCACGCTGTTCCCGTCTGGTCACTTGGGTAGGGACAAAACTAAAGCGAGACTTGAGGCACGGTTGAATTGGCTGGGGTTGGATGGCGTCGTGAGGCGGTTTTGTGAGCAGTGCCCAGAGTGCCAACGTGCCAGCCCCAGAGCCGTGCCACGAGCCCCCCTTGTGCCACTGCCACTTGTGGAAGCTCCGTTTGAGCGTATTGGGGTAGATATAGTCGGACCGCTGGAGAGAAGTGCCTCGGGATACACGCACCTGTTGGTTATTCTGGATTATGCTACGCGTTATCCAGAGGCCATACCACTTCACTCTGCCTCCCATAAATCTGTCGCCGACGAGCTTGTTAAAGTTTTCTCCCGGGTGGGGATTCCCCGAGAAATGGTTACCGACCAAGGAACCAATTTTATGTCACGGCTGGTCCGCGAATCATGAAAACTTTTGGGGATTAAGACTATCAGGACATCAGTTTATCACCCTCAATCTGATGGTTTGGTGGAGCGTTTTAACAAAACTCTAAAAAGCATGATCCGTAGGTTCATTGAAAGCGATATGCGCAACTGGGATAAGCCGATTCCTCCCCTCCTTTTTGCGATTAGAGAGGTACTGCAGTCTTCCACAAGGTTCTCCCCGTTGGAGCAGCGGTATGGGAGGAGACCTCGCGTCAGAGAGATGTGGGAGGAACAGCAGGACAATTCGACCAATACAGTCCGGTATGTATTGGATCTGCCCCGACGTCTTGAGTCTGGAGGTCAGTGGGCTCGTGACAATCTGCAGCAGGCACAACACAGGCAGGAGACCAATTACAATAGAGGGGCCCGTTTGCGCACATTTCAGCCGGGATATAAAGTGATATAAAGAGATAAAGTGCTTTTATTTTTACCCAGCTCTGAGTCTAAACTCCTGGCAAAGTGGCAAGGACGCTTTGAGGTTACACGCCGGGTTGGTACGGTGGATTACAAGGTCTGCCAGCCGGGACGAAGGAGGGAAAAGCACATTTATCATGTGAACCTCCTGAAACCTTGGGTGCAACGGGAGACGTTGTTAGCAACACTCACAGATGACGTCACTGATTTGGGACCTGATCTTTCTGTCTTGGCGAGGATGGGGTCGGTTCAGGTTGGTAATAACCTGACACCAAGACAGAAACGTGAGGTTCACAATCTGGTGGCTACTTTTCCTGACGTGTTCTCTCCAGTCCCGGGGCAGACTCGAGTAGCCCATCATCATATTGAAATTGAGCCGGGGACACGTGTTTGTCAAAGGCCATACCGCATACCTGAACGTAAAAGGCAGGTAGTGAAAGCGGAGATTGAGGAAATGCTCAAGCTGGGGGTAATAGAAGTCCCAAAGTGACTGGAATAGTCCAATCAATTTAGTAGATAAGCCAGACGGGTCGACACAATTTTGCATTGATTTTAGGAGAGTCAATGAAAAATCAAAGTTTGATGCTTATCCCATGCCCCAGGTAGATGAATTGCTGGAGCATCTTGGCAGGGATCACTTTTGGACGACACTGGATTTAACGAAGGGGTACTGGCAGATAAACCTGACCCCATAATCACGGGAGAGAACAGCGTTTGAGACTCCCTTCTGGTTATACCAGTTTACTACCATGGCCTTTGGGTTGCATGGAACGCCGGCCACTTTCCAGCGAATGATGGATCGCATTTTGCGGCCCCATCAACAGTACGCCGCTGCTTACATAGATAACGTGGTAATCCACATTGAGGACTGGTCGAGTCACCTGTGTAAGGCAGCACCAGTACTACAATCATTGCAGGAGGCCGGGCTCACTGCTAACTCAAAGAAGTGTGCAATTGGGAAGAGTGAGTCGGAGTATTTGGGGTATCGGGTAGGTGGCGGCCAGATCAGACCGCTTGTTGCAAAGATGAAAGTCTTGGCTGACTGGCCGACTCCTACCACAAACACCCAGGTGCGCTCTTTCTTGGGACTGGCGGGATATCATCGTAAGTTCATCCCAAGCTTTGCTACTCTCGCCACTCCCTTGACAGACCTAACCCAGAAGGCTCCCCCAAATACGCTCCAGTGGACGAAGTCGTGTCAGAGGGCCTTTCTCGCCTTGAAGAGGAGGCTGTGTAGCAAGCCAGTGCTGTGCAGTCCGGACTTTAGTCAGAGGTTTTCCCTACAGACGGATGCATCTGAGACAGGTCTCGGAGCAGTGTTGTCTAAGGAGGTGCGGGGAAGCGAGCACTCGGTCCTGTATATCAGCAGGAAGCTCCTTCCCCGCGAGAAGAACTACAGTACAATCGAGAAGGAGTGTCTCACAGTAAAATGGGCAGTCGAGTCACTCCGGTACTACCTCCTGGGGCGACACTTCACCCTCATCACAGATCATGCCCCCTTGGCATGGCTCCACTGAATAAAAGACAACAACGCCCGTATCACACGGTGGTACCTGGCACTGCAGCCCTATGCCTTCACGGTTGTCCACCAAGCAGGAAAACTGCACCAAAACGCAGATTTTTTCTCTCGGGAAGGCATAGAGGTGTAGGATTTTCGAATGGACCGGTGGTGCCATTCTGAGGGGGAGGATATGTGAGAGGGGAGGGATTTGGACTGACTGTCAGGTGCATGCGGGAGCCTGTAGGGGGTTCGTATTCTCCGTGTATTCCCATGCTGTCAGGCAATGTTTTGTTGACAGGACAGGCTGTGAGGAAATCGGCTGACGTTATGTCATTGGCGGGGGTGGGACTACATGGGGGAATGAATTAATAAAAGGCGCTGTTTTGTATCCTCCCTGGCTCATACAGGAAACATAGTGGGCGTGACTTCACGGCCGAATCCTGAAAAGTCAGAGGCTCTGGAGCAGCGACTCGGAGAGACGGAGTGTGGCAACTCAGCGCGAGGCTTACAGACCCGGGGTGCAAGCGAGCCACACAGGTTTATTTACTGGGAGATTGTTTTTAGTTTGTGAGTTTAGCGGGACTGAGCCGTCCCACAGTGTATGAGAGGGTGCAGAACAGTGCCTGTTCCTCGGGGCTCCCACCACTAGAGGGAGCAACGAGCATGTAAAACCTGCACACTTTATTTTGTTTTCCTTTTTCCTTTCGCCTTTTCACTTATTGTTCCTTTGGATTACACATCTGTGTGTGTTGTATGAAGACAGGGCACAATACCATTGTTCGTAGAGTGCCCCGAACTATAACAAAACACCTGCCAACCAAGCTCACCCTAATAAATCTGGGCGCCTGTGCCGGCGTTTCATATTTGAACTTTGTGTCTGTCTTGTGTCTTCCCACACCCTACCACAGGGAATCTGAGAGAAAAAATGACACCAAAGTTTGGTGCTTTTTTCATTTGTTTGGTGTGCAAGGTAATCAAACATGCAATCTTCAGGTGTGAAAGTTATTGCCCCCCCCTAGTTAACTCAACCCAATTAAAGGGATAATTATGGTCAGCTGTTTTGAGTACTTTGGTTAACAACCAGGCCTGATTTGGGCCTGCCCAATATAAATCTGACTAACTTTGGCCCTTTCCATCAGAGTGAAGTTGATAGCAAACAGGTTCTAGAGGCACGTCATGCCACAAACAAAAGAAATTCCTGAAGACTTCCGAAAAAAAATTGTTGATGCCTATCAGTCTGGAAAGGGTTACAAAGCCACTTCTAAGGCTCTGGGGCTCCACTGAACCACAGTCAGAGCCATACTGTCCAAATGGAGAAAGTTTGGGACAGTAGTGAATCTTCCCAGGAGTGGCCGTCCTGCCAAAATCTCTCCAAGAGCAGGTGTAAAATCGCCCAGGAAGTCACTAAGAACCCTAGAACAACATCCAGGGACTGCAGGCCTCTCTCGCCTCAGCTAAGGTCAGTGTTCATGCGTTTTCTTGCAGTTATTGCTGCTAAAGGTGGCGTAACCAGTTATTGAGTCTAAGGGGGCGATTACTTTTTCACACGGGGGCATTGGGTATTACATAACTTTCTTTAATAAATAAATGAAATATGTAACAAATTTTTGTGTTATTTGTTCACTCAGGCTCCTTTTTATCTAATATTAGGTTTTGGTTGAAGATCTGATAACATTCAGTGTCAAATATATAAAAATGCAGAAAATCAGACAGGGGGCAAATACTTTTTCACGGCACTGTATTTCATTGAGTACCATTAAATTTTCACAATGGTGAACTGCAGAAATCTGCAATTGTAACTTAACATTTTAATGTCATAATTGGCTTCCAGTATAACAGTATGTTAGCAAGCATTCACAGTGAACTGTAAAGTTTGAAATAAGAATGGTTAATCACAGTGCAAACATAGACATACTGCAGAAAATGCAGTAAATCCTTGAAACAGTGCAGTTAATACAAGAAAGCCAAACCTCCCACTGTGGCTGCCACCCTTGGCCCATTACTGCCTCTGTTCCTGGGCCGGGACTTTGGGGACTAAGGGGAGCCCCGCCCCTATATATATTGTGCGCTATTTTTGTAATAATGTTGTTGTTGTTGTTGTTGTTAGGGCTCTGGACTTGACCGGAGGGTCGAGGGTTTAATCCCAGGTGGGGGACACTGCTGCTGTACCCTTGAGCAAGGTACTTTACCTAGATTTCTCCAGAAAAAACCCAACTGTTAAATGGGTAATTGTGTGTAAAAATAATGTGTAAAAAATAATGTAATTGTATGTAAAAATAATCTCATATCTTGTAACAATTGTAAGTTGCCCTGGATAAGGGCGTCTGCTAAGAAATAAATATTATTATTATTATTATTAGTATTATTGGTAATATTATATATATATATATATATATATATATATACAGTACTGTGCAAAAGTTTTAGGCAGGTGTGAAAAAATGCTGTAAAGTAAGAATGCTTTCAAAAATAGACATGTTAATAGATTATATTTATCAATTAACTAAATGCAAAGTGAGTGAACAGAAGAAAAATCTAAATCAAATCCATATTTGGTGTGACCACCCTTTGCCTTCAAAACAGCATCAATTCTTCTAGGTACACTTGCACAAAGTCAGGGATTTTGTAGGCATATAGTCAGGTGTATGATTAAACAATTATACCAAACAGGTGCTAATGATCATCAATTCAATATGTAGGTTGAAACACAATCATTAACTGAAACAGAAACAGCTGTGTAGGAGGAATAAAACTGGGTGAGGAACAGCCAAACTCAGCTAACAAGGTGAGGTTGCTGAAGACAGTTTACTGTCAAAAGTCATACACCATGGCAAGACTGAGCATAGCAACAAGACACAAGGTAGTTTTACTGCATCAGCAAAGTCTCTCCCAGGCAGAAATTTCAAGGCAGTCAGGGGTTTCCAGATGTGCCGTCCAAGCACTTTTGAAGAAGCACAAAGAAACGGGCAACGTTGAGGACCGTAGACGCAGTGGTCGGCCAAGGAAACTTACTGCAGCAGATGAAAGACACATCATGCTTACTTCCCTTCGCAATCGGAAGATGTCCAGCAGTGCCATCAGCTCAGAACTCAGAAAACAGTGGGACCCTGGTACACCCATCTACTGTCCGGAGAAGTCTGGTCAGAAGTGGCCTTCATGGAAGACTTGCGCCAAAAAGCCATACCTCCGGCGTGGAAACAAGGCCAAGCGACTCAACTATGCACGAAAACACAGGAACTGGGGTGCAGAAAAATGGCAGCAGGTGCTCTGGACTGATGAGTCAAAATGTGAAATATTTGGCTGTAGCAGAAGGCAGTTTGTTCGCGAAGGGCTGGAGAGCGTACATGAATGAGTGTCTGCAGGCAACAGTGAAGCATGGTGGAGGTTCCTTGCAAGTTTGGGGCTGCATTTCTGCAAATGGAGTTGGGGATTTGGTCAGAATTAATGGTCTCCTCAATGCTAAGAAGTACAGGCAGATACTTATCCATCATGCAATACCATCAGGGAGGCATCTGATTGGCCCCAAATTTATTCTGCAGCATGACAACAACCCCAAACATACAGCGAAAGTCATTAAGAACTATCTTCAGCGTAAAGAAGAACAAGGAGTCCTGGAAGTGATGGTATGGTCTCCACAGAGCCCTGATCTCAACATCATCGAGTCTGTCTGGGATTACATGAAGAGAGAGAAGCAACTGAGGCTGCCTAAATCCACAGAAGAACTGTGGTTAGTTCTCCAAGATGTTTGGGCCAACCTACCTGCCGAGTTCCTTCAAAAACTGTGTGCAAGTGTACCTAGAAGAATTGATGCTTGATGCTGTTTTGAAGGCAAAGGGTGGTCACACCAAATATGGATTTGATTTAGATTTTTCTTCTGTTCACTCACTTTGCATTTAGTTAATTGATAAATATAATCTATTAACATGTCTATTTTTGAAAGCATTCTTACTTTTTACAGCATTTTTTCACAGCTGCCTAAAACTTTTGCACAGTACTGTATATATATATATATATATATATATATATATATATATATATATATATATATATATATATATATATATAGTGTTTTGTGCGGACTCAAAGTGTAGCTGGTGAGGATGGGGTTGAATCCCCATCACTGTAAAGCTTGTGGGAATGTGGCTGGAGCCTTCATAATTTAATTGTTTAATAGGTAATTAAGGCTCCAGCCACAGATATAAAAGACCCACTCCCAGCTCATTATGGGGAGAGAGTGTCAGAGGAGAGACGTAAGTCTGTGGGGGAAAAAAAGAAATAAACAATTGCTACGTATGCTGGTTTCGCAACCAGCATACTATTTGTTTAGTGTTTGTTTGTTTGGCCCTTGTGCCCTTTTGTTTAGTGTTTTGTTTTGAATATATCTTTATTTCCTTTATTGTTTAATAAAGTACTGAGTGCCGTAGTCTGATGTCACCCCTGCAAAGCCACCCTTTCAGCGATACATAAAAAAAAATGTCACCCAAGGAACATCAATTATTTCAGTACCCAAAAATTCTACTGTATTCTTTGGCGGAACACGACAAAAATCAAGGACAGATCCTTTTATGAGAGGTGAGCAGCCTACTATATTTAAACAAGAGAAGTGGGTCACTATGTATGGTGATAATTATGGCCAAAATATTTGACAATCGGTTACAAGTTACCATTCTATCCCAAACATTGCCGCTTAATACAGGTAGGTAGTAAAAACATGTATTCATTAATAACGTAAGTAAAATAATAAAATGTAATTTTACAGAATACTTTAAAGTTTACTGGAACAACAAGTTGTATTTCAGAAAAACAGCATCTTGTAAGTCAAACTGTAACTCAGCCTATTATCCTGTAAAAAAAAGTTTAGAACCAAATTGCAATGTTCAATTTAAAAGTGCTGATTTACTCAGTGTGAAAAAACTTGCAAAACCTAGTAGGCAAAATGTTACATTTAACATTTGCTTTTTTATTGAATATGTGGAAAGTTCTATTTTTTGCTTTGCATTTTTCAATCATGTTACTTAATCTAGCAAATAGTTTTTATAGTAAATAAATAAGTTACTATTGAGTGATTTAAGTATTTTACACATTGGATCTGGCACATCGAAATTGAACCGATTTAGTGCAACATTGTCAAGCCTCAGAATCCTGTTCAGCCACTAATTACATAATACAAGATTCTTAAACTATACAGAGGCACACATCTCCTTTGGGAAGATCATCACTGGCTTTTGCCATTATTTTAATTATTGTAGAATGTACTGGTGTTTTCTATTTGTCTTGTTAGAATCAAAAGAATTAATTTGAAGAGCTAGCAAAGAGTGGAAAACAAACACATGTACCTAAATTATTGGATTGAAACAATGAATGTGATGAAGGAATGGATAGTTACTATTGTAGAAGAGAAAAGGGAGCAGCACGAGAACGCAGGAAGTGCAATTCTTTAGTTTTGCAGCAATTGTAAAGGATTATATTTTGCCCCTATGTATACACCAATAACTACTTAAAATAAAATACTTGAAAAAATATTTTGCATTGGGACTAGTCTCTGACCGTTGGGGTATTTCTTGCAACAATCTCATGGTCATTTTTTTTTTTTTTCTTAAATAAATGCATATTTTTCAAAAAAATTGCTACAAAATTAGCATTTTCTTTAAAAAAAATTGTAAAATAACTTTCAAAGAAAGGAAAGCTGAGAAAAGGAAAACATCATTGTGCTCTGATAGTCCTAAAAAAACAAAAACAAGACCAAAAGTGGTGAATAGGAGGATACTGGAAATTGCGGAATTCTCAGATGATACCTCTGGCAGTGGTGGGGAATTAATTTCCCCAAAAATGTACACTGAATCTCAGCTCAAATTAAAAAGCCCATTCAAAGATGTAAGGAAGTGAGTGAGGAAGTGGAGAAACATTTCTTGGAAGAAGACAAAACACAATGAGCTGAATTTCTCATTACATGAATGCCTTATATCAAAACTTAATGGTACGTTGTCATTTATTTGTAATATAGAAATAGGGTCCTTTTTTAATGTTGGTTTGTGAAAAATAGAAATGTGCTATATTTAGCAGTTAATATTCATGTTAAACTGATGGTTGTCAAAGGACTTTATAGCTGTATGAGAAGTGAAATGTGGGGAATTTATTTCTTTATGTTTTATCTTTTTTATGTGGGTGTTTCATAAGATGAAAGAGGCCAGGTTGGATGAAGCTATGCATTACTCTAATCTGGAGAACAACCTAAAAAGCAGAAAGTTTGAAAACTGCACCCACAATCTCATCTTGCAATTAATTTGACCTTTTGTGGGCCCTGTGCAAAGCACAGTTTGGGACCGTGTGACAGAAATACAATGATTCTTGGTTGTAAATCTCCCTCCCGACCTGTGAGGGCGCTAAGCAGCGAGAACAGAGTTCCTTGGATGGGCTGGTCTGTCAGTTCTTTCCCAGGGTTCAAGGGAAGTCAGCCAGCCAGTGTTGCAGTAACGCATTGACCCGGAAGGGAAACAACATGGCAGCCGCAGATTAGAAAGGCGGTTGCACTCGTTTACCAAGGGGTCATGTGTGACAGCATAAAAGGGGATGGAGAATAGTAATCTGTTCCTTCGCATTGGTTTGTATGGATAGAACCGAGAAGGACCGTGAGAGACCCTGTAGAGCATTGTGAAACAGTATCATGAGTGTTTTTGTTTGTTTGTCTGTGTGTGTAATCGTCTTGTTTGTAACACTACACTAAATGGCTAACACAATTCCGGAGCTGTCGCCGAGGGCCGGCACAATAAACTGTATCACCCACCACAAGCACTACTGTACTCCCTGAGAACTGGTGACCGTGTATGTATAATTGTGGGATAGATACGTGTTGTTTATTATTGTTTGGGTCTGCAAACCCGTTATTGTTTATTATTATTGTTACTGGTCACCAGACCTGGATACAAAAATAAAAGAAACCTTTCCAAACCGGATTATAAGCCTCTGTTTGTTTCATTACCGCACTACATCACTCCTGTACCTGTTTCCACTCAGCCACTTTGTCACAGACCCCTACACTTTACTAGTCAACCATACTTCAATTTAACACTGGGCCTGCTTGGGGCCCTAAGAAATCCCAAGTGATAATATCATCTTGAACTAAAGCAATGTACATTTAAAAGATAGGAGTGCAAACTTTTTTCTAGAACTATATAGACCTAGTTATTTTCCCTAATGTAGGTGTAATTTCTTCATTTAGTGTCAGATTAGAGAGAATGTGTACATAAAGAAAGAAAATGGGAAAGAATCAATGCACAACAGAAAGATTAATTATTGTGAAAACTGGCAAGTAAGCATCTGGGGATGCAGCACTCTGAAGGAGAGAAGTCTTGAAGGCAAGGATTGTCCAGCCACTAAGACTATTGTTAGACAACATTTAACTCCTCATAAATATAAAGCATTAAAAGGTTAATATAGTACCGATTTGTGTTACCTCTGCATATTGATACTCAAAAGTTAAAACCATAGTTTTAACCAACTCACGAGTGTGTTCCTTCTCTATTAACTATACTTTTAGAAAATGTAAATTCTTAATTAATGGTAATGTATTCTGTGTTAGGTTGTGTTGCATGAGTAGAAACGGTGTAATATCCTTTTTTGTAATAGACTGCTACAGAGAATGGCTCCTAAAGAAGAATCTGGAGGAGACCGAACCAAAGGGCAGATTTTCCATAATTCTTTCTGATGGACATCAATAAACAATACAAAAAGGCAAATGAAAAAAAACCCAAATAACACACATTAATCCCTAAACCCTCTGTCAATACACCCAAAAGATACATTTAAAAAAATAACCCCTTGTGACCAAGTGGGTAAGTGTGTACAGGTGAAAGGAATGCAGCAGTGCAGAAGAAACTGACAGACAATGAGATTCAGGTGCAGTGGTGTTTAACGATCTTTGTTTTTCCAAAGCCTGTATTACTATAATCCCCGGGTTTGACCATCAACCAAAAAGTCCCGTTCTTTATACACCCACGCGTATCACAAAACACATACACAGTTTGTTAGTGAGTGAATTAGTGCTTGTGGTGCAAATACAATCCTCTGTGAAAACAAGTGCAGTGATGTTGTCGGTTTAGTGCTGGCCTTTGGCGACAGCTCCGGATCGCGTTCGCTGTCTAAATAACAAACAAGTACAATTTAGACACAACAAACAAAACACTCACAGTTCACAATACAGATCTCCTTTAGGTCTTGTTCAAACCATTAACAAATGAACAGATCACTTTACTACGTCTCCTTTTTATACCCTCACTCATGACCCTTTGGTTAACGAGCGCATCCGCTCCTCCAGTCCGCAGATGCCATGCCATTTCCCGTCCGGGTCATTGAGCTTGTGTACCGTAGCTCCACCCCCTTTCTAGATGGCCAACTTTCACCTAACCCTGGGAATAAACTGTCATACCATTTAGTCCAGGGTACTCTGTTCCCTTTACACAGCACCCTCTCAGGTCGGGAGGGAGATTTAACACCAAGAATCATTCGATCTCTGTCACACCTCTACAGTTCTTTCTCATGTACAAATTATATTTGTAGCGTTCCAGATGTGAAATAAAAATGTTGTCAATTATCACTATCAACAGTCAGGTTTATTATTAAAAAGGTGTCAAATTATTATATATAGGAAAGGACGCTAGCGTTGTTCCCCAATTTTTTTCTACCACCGTATTTTAAGAAAATAGCACATTATTCTGAATATTACTACAGTTGGGTGCTCTGTCTTTTTTTATCCCTCATAACTTTCAGAAAATATTGAAGTATAGAAGCAATAAGGCCCTCCACATCAGGTATTACCATGTATACCATGCCATTGCTTTCATATGGTGTTGGACAGTTTGAATCCAGAGCGTTTTTTTTCTGGCTGCCGCGAGGTACCGTCAGTGGATTAACCAAATCACAGCCATGTGGTGACAACACGTGCTTGCCAAGGAAAATCATGAATGAAACTGTTGTCTACAGTGGTTTCCAAGCACCCTGAAGTGTTTGATCCTTCCCATATTTAATACAACGACAGGCAGGTCAGTATTTAATACATCGCCCCTGACAAGCATCCATCCTGTATCCAATTTAATACTGTTATCACTTTTTGCCTTTTTTATTATTTCTGTAATTCACTACTAGTTTTACTAAATAACTGGCTGTAAAAGTATTTATTTTCTAACACTTCAGTAGTAGGCTACTTGCTGTCAGCAACATATTGTATGTTTCATTTCATACATCTGCAAATAGATGACAGAAAAACAACTTTGATAAACAAAACAGTGTTTTTATTTAGTAGATTATATGCGGGGCATTACAGCTATGGCCAAAAGTTTTGCATCACGTCCTAATGTTACGTTAACATATTGAATTACATATCGCTTTGCAGTTTTCAAAAAATTGACATTTATAAATCTAACATGAAATACTGTACTACTATTGTAGTTATACTGTACTACTATTGTAGTTTCCGGTAGACTTTTGAGATTTAACTGTGTAGTTTATTTGCTTACACGATGTTAAATAAAATATCGAAATTATGTTCATTTCATGGGGCGGGAGCCAGGCTACCTGTAGTGATGTTGCCTGACTTCTCGGAAAGCCGCCCACAGTTAGGACCAAGCCCTCTGCAGGACGAGGTCTGTGTCGTGGTGAAGTCACCACCACAAATAGGTGAGAACTGCGTCGTGGTGAGGCAACTTCCAAGGCTGGGCACATGGCACCCTCAGGGACAGTTAGTAATCATTGAAAACATATAGAAAAGGGGTCCCTGTCTCTTGGGGTACTCGACATACACAAAGGGTCCCCGTCTCTTGGGGGGTGAATTATAGACTTCCAAAGCTGGGATGGAGACACCTGAAACAAGAAGATAGCCTTGTGTTATGAAGGAAGAGCTCCTACAGCAAGGTTTAGCAAGAATAAGCTTAGCTCCTCAGATTGCGAGGGGAGTGATAGATCATTAGATGCTAAAAGGCTGGGTTTGGCCAGAGGTCCCCTCTGACTTGTGGAGAACCCTCCTGCGGAGGTAAATGAAGCGGAGCTTAACCATGGGTTGGAGAAAGTGTGATCACTAACCCCCCAAAGGATGGACCCCCGGCTCCCCGCTAAAGACTCCTATGTGTGCAGAGAAATAAAAGAAAACGCCAATGCATATAAAAAAATAAAAAATAAAAAATAAAATAAACATTTAACATAACTAGAAAGTTAGCAACTGGCTCCCCACTATATGTGAAGACCCTCCGCTCAGTGGAAAGGAACAAACAACCTTTGGTGGCCCCGGTGGAAGGGTCGTCTCCACTCCGGACAAACAAGCAATAGACTGTTGTGCAGAAGATATCTCAGATGGGGAAGAACATATGTATGATTCAACTGCTGATGAGCTCCAGCACCCCATATTTTTAATCAGCTGCTGGTTAATCTTTGCTCTTGCTGCTGATGTGGCTGCCACGATTCTGAATGAATGAGGAGTACAGAATTGTGGGGGCGGGGGAAGTCCTGCTTGGAAACCAACGTGGACAGATGGGATGTGAACCAATGTCTGGATATAACAGTTCGGCTTGAATCGATGAACAGGGGATCAGAATTTGAAATAGGTTTGCGTTCTGTGATATATTTCTGCATGGAAGCATATGGGCATAGAGGAGGGTCAATTTTTGATAGCTGCATATTGACCTTGCTCGGATTAATCCTGCTTTGGGAGCAGAAAGTCAAATAGGTGGTCCAGCCGGTGGAGTAAGAAGATCTGATGGAAGGAGCAAGTGCTGCAGCCATGTATGCTTGCGTTGCATTGGGTAGTCCGCTGACAGTTGGGTTCAGTTGAAAATTAGCTGGTTGAAATGGGGGGTCATTGCTGGAGCTGGCAGGGCTGTAGGAAGCAGACTGTAAATGAGAGAGAGCATCAGCTGCATTATTATAAATGCCCGGAAGATGGCGTGCTTGGATTGGAAAATTATTTGATACTGAAATCCATATTAATCGGCGCAGTAATTGCATAATAAGAGGGGAACTGGAACTCGGCCTTTATTGCTGAATTTACTGCAGGGATGGATGAAATTACTGTAAGCATGGAATTTTGCTTCTCTCGCTCAATATTGGACACCCGTTTACCCAAATTGCTAATTTTGCCACTAACTGAGGATAAGGTGTCTGCAAATGGTTATTTCGTTAAAAATCAGAGAATGTTCCTGCTGAGTTTCGCCGACTGGTTCGGCTGCCTGCTGGCCTGATGACATACTGGCTGTGGAAGTAGCTTGCTCTGTGACAGAAAATGAACATGGATTCTCGATTACTCCCTGCTGGGATTTCGCTGCTGTTTTTAAGGAGGATCTTTATCAGCTTGTTGAGAGTCTAGAAAAAATTAAAATTTCAAATCATAACAATTCCGAGAATAAGGAAAACACTGCTGAAAAACTATCGAATAGAATGCTTGAGCAATACGAGTATAAGAGTTATGACGACTACAACATAGTTCAAATAGAGAAGGACGGGAACTGTTTCTTTAGATGTTTAAGTGTAGTTTTATACGGTTCACAAAATGACCATCGAACAATTAGACATAATATAATAGAACTAATGGAAAGCAATATAAAACAATATGAAATGTACATCGACTCAGTGGCCCATATTGAAAAAATGAAATTAAGTGACGGAAGTATAGATTCTTGGGCTACAGAGGCAGAAGTTATGGCGGCTGTAGATCTCCTAAATAGGCCCATACATGTATACATAGACTTAAAGGATAAGGACTGTTTTAAATACGAAGGCACAATAGAAGCCATTAAAAATAAGAACGATCCAATTAACCTTTTATACAACAATAACCATTTCTCAGTTATTGTATTTAAAGACAATGAAACCGGAAGAAAATCTGAATACTGTGGCATAATTAAGAAAGATAATCAAAATAAATCTAAAACAGTAAAAATAAACCAGGTTAATAATAAAATGCGAAATAGGGAATTAAACATGACTAAGACAGAGAATTCAAAACATAAAGATAGGAGACCCAAAAATAGACATGGTACCAAATACACAAAAGATAAGACAGAAGACATAGTATTTAATTTATCAAGTAAAACCTTAACCACATCCCAAAAAGCAGTACTGAGTAAAGGACTTAAGTTTATACCGACTAAAAGATACATCGATAAAGATAAACTGGCCACTGAATTGAAGGAGTGGGAGAGACGCATGAGATTAGCGGAATATTTTTTCAATGAAAATATCTCAGATTCAGAGGGTAATTATGAGCATGGGATTAAAGTTAATAGTACAAGCACATGGACTCCTCCAGATGGAAGAGACAAATGGTTAGATATGTATATTGAAGTAGTTAAACAAGAAATAATAGTAGGACTAAAGAAAAGATGTAAACTTAATCTAACCAATATTGAAGAACAAGCTATGACTGAGTTGTTAAATGATGATGATATAATGTTAAGACCAGCAGATAAAGGCTCAGGAATAGTGATAATGAACACAGATGACTATATGAAATCTGTAGAATGTGAATTAAATAATACAGATACATATGAAGAAGTTAAAAGCAATAAGATCAATAAATCGGCAAAAGAGGTTAAGGAAATTGCGGAGAGACTATACAATAAAGGAATTATATCAAAAGAATTAAAAAATACATGCAGCCACATAATGCGAGAACAGGCCTAGCAAGAGGAAATCCTAAAATGCACAAAGAAAATCACCCGATGCGAATGATAGTCAGTACAATTGATAATCCAACACACATAATAGCTGAAATAGCAGAAAAACAACTTAGGTCGCACGTTGAGAAATTACCAAGCTATGTTAAGGATACAACACAATTTTTAAAAAGACTTGAATCAATAAAACACAACCTTCCAGAGAATACAATTTTATTTTGCATGGATGTAAAATCCTTGTACCCAAGTGTCCCTCAGTAAAGAAACTTTAGAAGCTTGTCAAAAAGCACTAGATAATAGACTAGATAAATCAATACCAACAGCAGAAGTACTGAACATGATCAACGTAGTTTTAGAAAACAGTTATTTTACATTTGTTGATAAGAATTACAAACAAAACGATGGTACAGCAATAGGATCTAAATTAGGAATGCATTTTGCCAGTACATACATGGGAACATGGGAAGAACAATTACTTAGAAAATCGGAAAGAGAACCTTTAGAATACATTCGGTTTGTAGATGATATTTTTGGGGTTTGGACACATGGAGAAGAGTCTCTCTTCCAGTTTCATAAAATAGCAAATGAAATACACAGTAATATTAAGGTGGACCTTCGATGGTCAAGGAAAGAAATAGAATTTTTAGATACCATAGTAAAACTTGAAGAAGGTTCAATTGAGACTGACCTCTTCTGTAAACCTACTGACATGCACCAGTATTTACACATGTCCTCTGCACATCCGATACACACTAAAAGGGCAATCCCAAAGGGTCTAGGAATAAGAATACTGAAGAATATGCTCAAAAGAAAGTGACTATGTAAAACAAAGAAATGTATTAAAAACAAATCTTAAAAAAGAGGATACAAAGAAAGAATTATAGAGACGGAGTTAAGAAAAGTGGATAAACTAAAAGAGATGATCTACTAGATTATAAAACTAGAGATAAAAAGGTCAAAAGAGTCCCATTAATAATGACTTACTCTAAACTTTTGCCCAATATTTCTAAGATAGTTTGGAAACACTTGCGGATTCTACATAATTCAGAAAAATTAAAAAAGTATTTCTTAAGGCCCCAGTTGTAGCATTCAAAAGAGAAGCTAATTTAGGTGATATTTTAGTTCACAGTAAACATAAAAGAATAATTGACAAAATAGGTTCTACTGAACATGTGCACCAGTAGATGTAAAGTGTGTAAATACATAGATAAAAGTAAAAATATAATTAAACATAAGAACACCACATATCCACTAAAAACTAATACCTACTGTAAAAATAGCAATGTTGTTTATGGAATAGCCTGTGAAAAATGTGATGAAATCAAATATGTTGGAGAGACTGGAACTACTTTATATAAACGAATTCAGAACCACCTTTCATTAATTAGAAATAAAAAATGAATGAACCAATAGTACAGCACTTCACCAGTCAAGGACATGACATAAATGATGTAAAGTTTGTAGTATTAGAACAGCTAAAATTAGACAATGCAACATATAGAAGAATAAAAGAAAGTAAATGGATAAATAGACTGAATACAATTATGCCAGCGGGACTCAACAGAAAAGAATGAACTAATTAACTTCAATAGATATATAACATTTAAATAAATAAACAAAGTTTGTTCAAAAGTTGTGCATGCTGATGCGCTGGGGAGGCCAAATCTAGACTGATCCTCAGAGCCAGCATTGCATGATATAATAAAAATATAAATTTATATAAAATAATGTTTATTAGAATTAATACAGATTCTAAGATAGAAGTAAAAATGATGTCACAATATATAGAACAGCATTACATCATGTAAGAATAAATCATAGATTTGAATGTAAACAATAACAAGTAGTTGTCATGCCGTCAAAAACCTATAAATACCTCCAATGTTTTGATTCAAACACAGGCTCCCTTGAGAAAGATATGTGCAACATATCGAAACGTTGGGCAGCTGGCTCTTTGAGCTAAAATATATTATTGTGTTTTATACATAATATCATCCTACAAAGGAAATGAATGGAGGAAGTGAGAGGCGGACTGGAGTATTACACCAATCCAGGAGGGCGACACAGACGGATAATAAACTTAAGAGACTGACGGCACAGAGAGAAATGAATGGAGGAAGTGAGAGGCGGACTGGAGTATTACACCAATCCAGGAGGGCGAGACAGGCAGATAATAAACTTAAGAGACTGACGGCACAGAGAGCTAAGTATCGTTCTCATCAAAACTTTATAGATACTTGTATAGATAATGCGGTAGTTCCAACTGGCTTTAAAATAAAACTAAGCGTAAACATGAAGACTAGTGAAGCAGAAAGATTAAATGTAAATCAGATATTAAAAGAGACTTCGTTTAAGGTAATGCAGGAAGCTAAATTGACATCGGCAAGACGAATTAGAGAAATAAGTAATGAAATAGAGACAGTAATAAATGACATAAATTGCATGTTCCCTCCATCAGAAATGAGACAGTTACTTCAGTAAAGTAGACAACCTTGAGAACAAAACACTAGAACATTTGAACAACAAAAAGTTAATGAAATTACACAAATTAATAGGTCAACCGGGATTACAAAATAGAATAGGTCTAGAAAAATTAAAATTTCAAATCATAACAATTCCGAGAATAAGGAAAACACTGCTGAAAAACTATCGAATAGAATGCTTGAGCAATACGAGTATAAGAGTTATGACGACTACAACATAGTTCAAATAGAGAAGGACGGAACTGTTTCTTTAGATGTTTAAGTGTAGTTTTATACGGTT
Source organism: Acipenser oxyrinchus oxyrinchus (assembly GCA_030684275.1). Classification (NCBI taxonomy): domain Eukaryota; kingdom Metazoa; phylum Chordata; class Actinopteri; order Acipenseriformes; family Acipenseridae; genus Acipenser; species Acipenser oxyrinchus. The sequence goes on along the minus strand of CM060247.1, from coordinate 64,843,837 downwards.
CACAAAATGACCATCGAACAATTAGACATAATATAATAGAACTAATGGAAAGCAATATAAAACAATATGAAATGTACATCGACTCAGTGGCCCATATTGAAAAAATGAAATTAAGTGACGGAAGTATAGATTCTTGGGCTACAGAGGCAGAAGTTATGGCGGCTGTAGATCTCCTAAATAGGCCCATACATGTATACATAGACTTAAAGGATAAGGACTGTTTTAAATACGAAGGCACAATAGAAGCCATTAAAAATAAGAACGATCCAATTAACCTTTTATACAACAATAACCATTTCTCAGTTATTGTATTTAAAGACAATGAAACCGAAGAAAATCTGAATACTGTGGCATAATTAAGAAAGATAATCAAAATAAATCTAAAACAGTAAAAATAAACCAGGTTAATAATAAAATGCGAAATAGGGAATTAAACATGACTAAGACAGAGAATTCAAAACATAAAGATAGGAGACCCAAAATAGACATGGTACCAAATACACAAAAGATAAGACAGAAGACATAGTATTTAATTTATCAAGTAAAACCTTAACCACATCCCAAAAAGCAGTACTGAGTAAAGGACTTAAGTTTATACCGACTAAAAGATACATCGATAAAGATAAACTGGCCACTGAATTGAAGGAGTGGGAGAGACGATGAGATTAGCGGAATATTTTTTCAATGAAAATATCTCAGATTCAGAGGGTAATTATGAGCATGGGATTAAAGTTAATAGTACAAGCACATGGACTCCTCCAGATGGAAGAGACAAATGGTTAGATATGTATATTGAAGTAGTTAAACAAGAAATAATAGTAGGACTAAAGAAAAGATGTAAACTTAATCTAACCAATATTGAAGAACAAGCTATGACTGAGTTGTTAAATGATGATGATATAATGTTAAGACCAGCAGATAAAGGCTCAGGAATAGTGATAATGAACACAGATGACTATATGAAATCTGTAGAATGTGAATTAAATAATACAGATACATATGAAGAAGTTAAAAGCAATAAGATCAATAAATCGGCAAAAGAGGTTAAGGAAATTATGGAGAGACTATACAATAAAGGAATTATATCAAAAGAATTAAAAAATACATGCAGCCACATAATGCGAGAACAGGCCTAGCAAGAGGAAATCCTAAAATGCACAAAGAAAATCACCCGATGCTAATGATAGTCAGTACAATTGATAATCCAACACACATAATAGCTGAAATAGCAGAAAAACAACTTAGGTCGCACGTTGAGAAATTACCAAGCTATGTTAAGGATACAACACAATTTTTAAAAAGACTTAAATCAATAAAACACAACCTTCCAGAGAATACAATTTTATTTTGCATGGATGTAAAATCCTTGTACCCAAGTGTCCCTCAGTAAAGAAACTTTAGAAGCTTGTCAAAAAGCACTAGATAATAGACTAGATAAATCAATACCAACAGCAGAAGTACTGAACATGATCAACGTAGTTTTAGAAAACAGTTATTTTACATTTGTTGATAAGAATTACAAACAAAACGATGGTACAGCAATAGGATCTAAATTAGGAATGCATTTTGCCAGTACATACATGGGAACATGGGAAGAACAATTACTTAGAAAATCGGAAAGAGAACCTTTAGAATACATTCGGTTTGTAGATGATATTTTTGGGGTTTGGACACATGGAGAAGAGTCTCTCTTCCAGTTTCATAAAATAGCAAATGAAATACACAGTAATATTAAGGTGGACCTTCGATGGTCAAGGAAAGAAATAGAATTTTTAGATACCATAGTAAAACTTGAAGAAGGTTCAATTGAGACTGACCTCTTCTGTAAACCTACTGACATGCACCAGTATTTACACATGTCCTCTGCACATCCGATACACACTAAAAGGGCAATCCCAAAGGGTCTAGGAATAAGAATACGAAGAATATGCTCAAAAGAAAGTGACTATGTAAAACAAAGAAATGTATTAAAAACAAATCTTAAAAAAAGAGGATACAAAGAAAGAATTATAGAGACGGAGTTAAGAAAAGTGGATAAACTAAAAAGAGATGATCTACTAGATTATAAAACTAGAGATAAAAAGGTCAAAAGAGTCCCATTAATAATGACTTACTCTAAACTTTTGCCCAATATTTCTAAGATAGTTTGGAAACACTTATGGATTCTACATAATTCAGAAAAATTAAAAAAGTATTTCTTAAGGCCCCAGTTGTAGCATTCAAAAGAGAAGCTAATTTAGGTGATATTTTAGTTCACAGTAAACATAAAAGAATAATTGACAAAATAGGTTCTACTGAACATGTGCACCAGTAGATGTAAAGTGTGTAAATACATAGATAAAAGTAAAAATATAATTAAACATAAGAACACCACATATCCACTAAAAACTAATACCTACTGTAAAAATAGCAATGTTGTTTATGGAATAGCCTGTGAAAAATGTGATGAAATCAAATATGTTGGAGAGACTGGAACTACTTTATATAAACGAATTCAGAACCACCTTTCATTAATTAGAAATAAAAAATGAATGAACCAATAGTACAGCACTTCACCAGTCAAGGACATGACATAAATGATGTAAAGTTTGTAGTATTAGAACAGCTAAAATTAGACAATGCAACATATAGAAGAATAAAAGAAAGTAAATGGATAAATAGACTGAATACAATTATGCCAGCGGGACTCAACAGAAAAGAATGAACTAATTAACTTCAATAGATATATAACATTTAAATAAATAAACAAAGTTTGTTCAAAAATTGTGCATGCTGATGCGCTGGGGAGGCCAAATCTAGACTGATCCTCAGAGCCAGCATTGCATGATATAATAAAAATATAAATTTATATAAAATAATGTTTATTAGAATTAATACAGATTCTAAGATAGAAGTAAAAATGATGTCACAATATATAGAAGAGCATTACATCATGTAAGAATAAATCATAGATTTGAATGTAAACAATAACAAGTAGTTGTCATGCCGTCAAAAACCTATAAATACCTCCAATGTTTTGATTCAAACACAGGCTCCCTTGAGAAAGATATGTGCAACATATCGAAACGTTGGGCAGCTGGCTCTTTGAGCTAAAATATATATATATATATATATATATATATATATATATATATATATATATATATATATTATATTGTGAAGGATCGGGTTCACCTTTGGTAGGTCACCGAGGGGTACAGGTGAGTAGAGGGAGTAACCAGATGGGAAACCAGAAGTCAAGGCCACTTAACGTTTCTTTATTTCATAAAGTGAAATCACTATTCAAAAGTCTACACACTGGGAAGTCCTTTTTATTAACCACTCAGACAGGCTCGGACCCTGAACAGGTAAGTGACGTTTTATTTCTTTCCTTGGTCACTGGTAGTTGAAAGTCTTTTATTGAGGATTTTTTTTTTTTCTCTTCTCCTGACAGGTTGTGCTGTTCTCCACTAGAGGGCGCTCTTGTGGGTAAGTATACTGTCCCTGCTGGGCAGTATGGAGAACTGTAGCTCGTGTGCAATGGCGCCCCTCTAGGTGATACTCTCCGGGTCGGTGCAAGGGTAAGTTTCCTTCTCTTTGTGAAGCTGCAGCATTCCCACAGGTATAACCAATTTGTAATCTCCACACTTTTCTTTCTTTCAGGCTGCAACTCCCTGGCAATAAAGAGCTGCCTGAAACCATGAACCATGTGATCAGGATACTCGTTGTAATAAATAATCCATTCAGGACCAGCTCAACAAAATAAACACACTCTTTACTTAAAACGTTGTCCCAGTGTGTATTTGTAATCCACTTTGTTTTGTACTCTGTCGTTGATGACTGTTTCACTTTGTCTACATCGGGACCATTAGGGCTCCACCCCCGTGGTTTTATACTTTTACACGTTATTTCCTTTAGAGTTCATAGTCTTTTCTATGAACCGTTCCTTGGTTCAGTGGCGTATTTACCTTGTCCCTTCTAACGGGGTTGTTTTCCCCCCGTGTAATATCAGTTCAACAAAAACGTAAAAATAAACAGAAACACAATCCAGCCAGCCGTACCTCTCTCCCTCAGCGTCCTTTGCCGGAGGGTATTTTAAGTTTCTGCTGGCTAACAATGCACGCTTCTCCCGTGCTGCACAACACGCATTAAACCAGGTTAATTTCACTTCCTTAATTTTACAATATCAAACTGCCATATTCAGGGTATAATACAGTTCCATGGATTCCGGTGTCAGTATTTCCCAGGCTATCGTTTCCTGTACATTTCAACCGCTAAGGTAAGGAATATTTTAAACTTTCCAGCTTCTTGCAAAAACACATAAAACACCAACCGTAGGTGTGGTACTTGCCAACAAACTGGTGTCAGCCACCGTTGCTTTGTCCTTTGTTTTTTTGCTTTCTTTATTCTATGTTACTGTGCATAACGTGAGCACCCTTGTTTTTGGTTCACCAACATCTCAATCAAACTTAACTCAAAACTCAACAAAAAGGAACCCCCCTACCACAGCAGCTCCGTCTTTTATCGGGCCCGCCCCAGCTGCGCTACTCTCTGTGGGAAATGCAGTCTTTTACAGTCACGCCCATTTTACCTACGGGAATCCACAGAACTGTTTTTAACCCTTTTTCTTCCATCTTACTATTTTCTCTAACAGCCACGGAAATATCCCCAGCTATTTCCATGGTTGTTGATGATTCCTAATCTTCTCTTTACCACATATCCTTTCCCCCAGCTCTAACCTACTGGTTCGAGCGATCTCATTGTTCCCACAATGTATCCGTGACAACCCATCCGCATTGGCATTTTCCTTTCCACTCCGATATTCGATTTTAAATTTGTATGCCTGTAATGTAAGGAACCACCTAGTTACCCTCGCATTCCTTTCTTTGTTGTCTTTCATCCACTTTAGAGGTGAATGATCGGTAACTAGTATAAACTCTCTCCCTAATAAATAGTATCGTAGTGATTTTATGGCCCATTTTATTGCTAAACACTCTTTTTCTACTGTGGCATACCTTGTTTCTCGTGATAACATTTTCCTGCTTAGGTACATTATGGGGTGTTCTATTCCCTCTTTTATTTGGGATAACACTGCGCCCAGTCCTATATCTGATGCATCTGTTTGTACTATAAATGGCTGTGTGAAGTCAGGCACTATTAGCACAGGTTCGCTACAAAGCATTTCAATAATGTGCCGAAATGCACTTTCAGTGGCTGGCGTCCACCGGACTTTGATTGGTTCTGACTTCTTAGTTAAATCTGTGAGGAGAGCTGCTATCGCTGAGAACTCAGGAACAAACCGTCGATAATAACCTGCCAGACCCAATGTGGTATTGTATTGGGCTTTCCCTAACTGTTCAATAAGTTTGTCTACCCTTGGCATCGGGTAGGCATCGAACTTTGATACTTTATTCAACTGTCTAAAATCATTACAAAAGCGCCAGGAGCCATTTGGTTTGGCAACCATGACTATGGGACTACTCCAGGGACTATTGGACTCCTCAATTACATCTAAGCTTTTCATTAACTCAATTTCCTTTTTTATAACAGCTCTCTGGGCCTCGGGGATCCGATAGGGTTTCAGTTTAATTTTTACTCCTGGGGCTGTCACAACATCATGTTGAAGGATGCTGGTACGGCCCGGTAGAGTTGAAAATACACCAGAATTCTGGTTGACCATATTCTGGACATCACGCACCTGGGGCTCTGTAAGTTCTGGACCTATATTTACCTTTACTTCCTTTTCTGTGGTTTCTGGCAAGTCAAGACAAGGGAACACTGGTTTCACCTCCCCCCACAGAGTCTCACGATCTACCCAAGGCTTTAGTAGATTAACGTGATAGATTTGTTCTGGTTTAGGTTTGCCGAGTTGTTTTACTTTATAATTTACTGGTCCTGTAGCTTCACGTATTTCATATGGCCCCTGCCAGTGTGCAAAGAGTTTACTTTCTGGAGTAGGAACCAGCACCAAAACCCGGTCCCCAGGTTTAAACTGTCTGACTCGTGCTGTTTGATTATAATAGCGGGCCTGTCTCTCTAGGGCCTGTTTTAATGATTCTGTACAATCGGCGTTACTTTCTGAATACATTCCTGTATTTGGAGGACATAGTCCACTACATTTTTCCCTAAGGGGGTCTGTTCCTCCCACGTCTCTCGGGCAATGTCAAGGATTCCTCTGGGTTGTCGCCCATATAAAAGCTCAAATGGAGAAAACCCGGTGGATGCTTGAGGTACTTCCCGGATAGCGAACATAAGGTATGGTAACAATAAATCCCATTCTTTCCCATCTGAACTGATTACCTTCCTTAACATGGATTTTAAGGTTTTATTAAAACGTTCAACTAATCCATCCGTTTGAGGATGGTAAACGGAGGTTTTAATCGGGGTAATTTGTAGCGTTTTACATAAATCCTGCATTATGCGGCTAACAAAAGGGGTCCCTTGATCTGTCAGGATTTCTTTTGGAATTCCCACTCGAGAGAACACTTGTATTAACTCCTTCACAATGAGCTTAGAGGTAGTGTTTCTCAGGGGTATGGCTTCCGGGTACCGGGTGGCATAATCTACAATGACGAGGATGTATTCATGTCCTCGAGCCGATCTATTCAGGGGACCCACCAAATCCATTGCAATTCGATCAAAGGGAATCTCGATGATGGGCATGGATTGGAGGGGAGCTCGGAAATGTGATCGAGGGCTAGCCTTTTGACATTCAGGGCATGATTTACAAAACCGCTTAACTGACTTGTGAATCCCCAACCAATAAAACCTCTGAAGTATTCTGTGCAGTGTCTTCTCGGCACCTAAATGAGCCCCAAACAAGTGAGTATGTGCAAGCCGCAGCACTTGATCTTGATACGCGAGGGGTAGTAATAATTGTTCTACCCTTACCCCATTTATTTTTGTCACTCTATACAACAAGTCATTCTTTATAATGAAGTGCTCTAGGGGATTTACAACAGCGTTTTCTACCATAGTTCCGTTAACCGACACTACTCTTTCCTTAATATTTACTAATGTAGGGTCCTTTGTCTGGTCTCTCCCAAACTGACCCGATACAGGGTGCATTGTCTCATACCACACATCCATATTTCTACTCTCTTCAATTGTCAATTCCCCTGTCTCATTGATTATGTCAGTCTCATTACATTGAGTACTAACACCCTTCTGTCCTCGTTTACCAGTATCTCCCACTAACACTCTATTACACGGGGCCCCTCTCTTTTTCGCTATCCGTCGTTGTCGGCGGGTTTTAAAACATTTGGTGGAAGCAGGTCCCGTAAACAAGATCTCGTCAGAGAAAGGGAACAGGGAACTCAAACTTTCATTTTCATCTGGTTTCTCTTTCTTCTCAACCAGATTAGACAAATCTGGCCAATCTCTGCCCAGGATTACTCGGTGGGGTAGCCTGGGGACTACTCCCACCCTCATTTTATAATCTTGACCGAATAATGAGATAACCGTTACTATTGTGGGATAATATTTAATATGTCCATGAATACACGTGATCCCGGTACAGAGATAAGAATCCAAGTGAAGAGGGTTTATTAAATCAGCTGCTACTAGGGTCACAGAGCTACCTGTATCAATAAGGGCTTGTACACTACTTCCATTTATTTGTACCTCTGTGGTATAGGGGCAGTTTCCCTCTAATATCCCTGGTACTCCCACAGAAGAATGCCCCCATATTACACTGCATGGGTTCTTCTACTTGTGTACAGAATTTTGCAATATGACCCATCGTATTGCACTTAAAACATTTATAGTGCGAATAATCCATACCCTCTGCTGGGTTAGGGCCCACACGTTCATGTCCCGCACAATGTCCCTTCGCAGCATAAGGCCGCTCTTCTACCCCTGTTTTAAAATATGTCTTACCCAGCCTGGGTGAGGGGTTTCGTCTCCAGACAGCAGGACCCGGAACCGAGGTTGATTGAGCCAGCTCGTCCGCTGCTAGCTGGCGTTCGACCAAGGCGATGAAGTCGTCAGTAGACTGGGGGTCTCCTTGACCCACACCTTTCTTAAGTGGAGCCGGTAAAGCACGAAGAAACCGAACATTACCATGATCTCGATGAGTTGATGACTGGAGTGGGTCTCAGGAGTCAACCACCGTTTGGCCAGATGGATCAAGTCGAACATCTGTGATCGGGGAGCGATATTTGTCTTGTAGACCCATGCATGGTATTTGTTTGCCCTGACTCCCATGGTGACTCCCGCCCGGGCCAGGATCTCTTGTTTCAGCTTGTCATAGTTGTCTGCGTCGCTTGGGGAGAGATCATAATAGGCTTTCTGGGCATCTCCAATTAAGAACGGTGCTAGAACACCGGCCCACTTTGCTGGGGCCCAGTTCTCTCTTGTTGCAGTACGTTTGAACGCTAACAAATAGGCTTCAATGTCATCGCCCTCCGTCAGCTTATTGAAGACATGCGTTGAGCGAATGGACGGGTTCTGACTGGGACGGTCCATCAACCGTTCAAGGCATTGAAAAAGTACAGCATTACTTTCCTGTTGCCGTGCATTAGCCTCCTGTTGCACTGTCGTGGTATGCACCACAGCTTTCAACATTTCCCGTAGTTCTTCCATTTTTCACTCTTTATCCTATGTACTATGGGTACTGTAGGCTATGGTTTTGGTGATCCCACTGCTGCCACCATATGTGAAGGATCGGGTTTACCTTTGGTAGGTCACCGAGGGGTACAGGTGAGTAGAGGGAGTAACCAGACGGGAAACCAGAAGTCAAGGCCACTTAACGTTTCTTTATTTCATAAAGTGAAATCACTATTCAAAAGTCTACACACTGGGAAGTCCTTTTTATTAACCACTCAGACAGGCTCGGACCCTGAACAGGTAAGTGACGTTTTATTTCTTTCCTTGGTCACTGGTAGTTGAAAGTCTTTTATTGAGGATTTTTTTTGTCTCTCCTGACAGGTTGTGCTGTTCTCCACTAGAGGGCGCTCTTGTAGGTAAGTATACTGTCCCTGCTGGGCAGTATGGAGAACTGTAGCTCGTGTGCAATGGCCCCTCTAGGTGATACTCTCGGTGTGCAAGGGTAAGTTTCCTCTCTTTGTGAAGCTGCAGCATTCCCACAGGTATAACCAATTTGTAATCTCCACACTTTTCTTTCTTTCAGGCTGCAACTCCTGGCAATAAAGAGCTGCCTGAAACCATGAACCATGTGTGATCAGGATACTCGTTGTAATAAATAATCCATTCAGGACCAGCTCAACAAAATAAACACACTCTTTACTTAAAACGTTGTCCCAGTGTGTATTTGTAATCCACTTTGTTTTGTACTCTGTCGCTGATGACTGTTTCACTTTGTCTACATCGGGACATTCCGTGTAGGGCTCCACCCCCCGTGGTTTTATACTTTTTACACGTTATTTCCTTTAGAGTTATACAGTCTTTTCTATGAACCGTTCCTTGGTTCAGTGGTTATTTACCTTGTCCCTTCTAACGGGGTTGTTTTCCCGTGTAATATCAGTTCAACAAAAACGTAAAAATAAACAGAAACACAATCCAGCCAGCTCACCTTCTCTCCCTCAGCGTCCTTTGCCGGAGGGTATGTTAAGTTTCTGCTGGCTAACAATGCACGCTTCTCCGTGCTGCACACAACACGCATTAAACCAGGTTAATTTCACTTCCTTAATTTTACAATATCAAACTGCCATATTCAGGGTATAATACAGTTCCATGGATTCCTGTGTCAGTATTTCCCAGGCTATCGTTTCCTGTACATTTCAACCGCTAAGGTAAGGAATATTTTAAACTTTCCAGCTTCTTGCAAAAACACATAAAACACCAACCGTAGGTGTGGTACTTGCCAACGAACTGGTGTAAGCCACCGTTGCTTCGGGTCGTTGTCATGCTGAAAGGTGCACTTCCGTCGCAGTTCAGCTTTTTGCAGAGAGCAGCAGGTTTTCCTCAAGACTTCTCCTGCACTTTGCTCCATTCATTTTCCCTTCTAGTGCCCCAGTCCCTGCCGATGAGAAACATCCCCCACAACATGGTGTTCTTTGGGTGATGCGCTGTGTTGGGTTTGCGCCAAACATAACGCTTTGCATTTAGGCCAAAAAGTTCCATTTCAGTTTTGTCAGACCACAAAACTTTTTGCCACATACAGCTAATTTCCAGTGTTTTTGCATACTTCAAGCGGGATTCAAGGTGGGCTTTCTTGAATAATGGCTACCTTCTTGCCACCCTACCATACAGGCCAGATTTGTGGAGTGCTTGGGATATTGTTGTCACATGCACACTTTGACCAGCCTTGGCCATAAAAGCCTGTAGCTCTTGCAAAGTTGCCATTGGCTCTTGGTAGCCTCTCTGATCAGTCTCCTTCTTGCTCGGTCATCCAGTTTGGAGGGACAGTCTGATCTAGGCAGGGTCTTGGTGGTGCCATACACCTTCCACTTCTTAATAATCGTCTTGACTGTGCTCCAAGGAATATTCAAGGCCTTTGATATTTTTTTATACCCATCCCCTGATCTATGCCTTTCAACAACTTTGTCCCGGAGCACCTTGGTGCTCATGGTTGAGTCTTTGCTTTGAAATGCACTACCCAGCAGAGGGAACCTACAGAATCTGCTGAATTTATCCTGAAATCATGTGAATCACTACAATTTAACACAGGTGGAGGCCACTTAACTTGGTGTGTGATTTTGAAGGTGATTGGTTACACCTGAGCTAATTTAGGACTGCTAATACAAGGGGGGTGGACACTTATCCAACCAAGCTATTTTAGTTTTTATTTTTAATTAATTTTCTACAAATTTCTAGAATATTTTTTTCACTTGGGGTAGGATTTGTAGATAAATGAAAAAAAACTTTTTTAATGCATTTTAATTCCAGGCTATAAGGCAACTATATATATACAGTACTGTGCAAAAGTTTTAGGCAGGTGTGAAAAAATGCTGTAAAGTAAGAATGCTTTCAAAAATAGACATGTTAATAGATTATATTTATCAATTAACTAAATGCAAAGTGAGTGAACAGAAGAAAAATCTAAATCAAATCCATATTTGGTGTGACCACCCTTTGCCTTCAAAACAGCATCAAGCATCAATTCTTCTAGGTACACTTGCACACAGTTTTTGAAGGAACTCGGCAGGTAGGTTGGCCCAAACATTTTGGAGAACTAACCACAGTTCTTCTGTGGATTTAGGCAGCCTCAGTTGCTTCTCTCTCTTCATGTAATCCCAGACAGACTCGATGATGTTGAGATCAGGGCTCTGTGGGGGCCATACCATCACTTCCAGGACTCCTTGTTCTTCTTTACGCTGAAGATAGTTCTTAATGGCTTTTGCTGTATGTTTGGGGTCGTTGTCATGCTGCAGAATAAATTTGGGGCCAATCAGATGCCTCCCTTATGGTATTGCATGATGGATAAGTATCTGCCTGTACTTCTCAGCATTGAGGAGACCATTAATTCTGACCAAATCCCCAACTCCATTTGCAGAAATGCAGCCCCAAACTTGCAAGGAACCTCCACCATGCTTCACTGTTGCCTGCAGACACTCATTCGTGTACGCTCTCCAGCCCTTCTGCGAACAAACTGCATTCTGCTACAGCCAAATATTTCAAATTTTGACTCATCAGTCCAGAGCACCTGCTGCCATTTTTCTGCACCCCAGTTCCTGTGTTTTCGTGCATAGTTGAGTCGCTTGGCCTTGTTTCCACGTTGGAGGTATGGCTTTTGGCCTGCAAGTCTTCAATGAAGGCCACTTCTGACCAGACTTCTCCGGACAGTAGATGGGTGTACCAGGGTCCCACTGTTTTCTGCCAGTTCTGAGCTGATGGCACTGCTGGACATCTTCCGATTGCGAAGGGAAGTAAGCATGATGTGTCTTTCATCTGCTGCAGTAAGTTTCCTTGGCCGACCACTGCGTCTACGGTCCTCAACGTTGCCCGTTTCTTTGTGCTTCTTCAAAAGAGCTTGGACAGCACATCTGGAAACCCCTGTCTGCCTTGAAATTTCTGCCTGGGAGAGACCTTGCTGATGCAGTAAAACTACCTTGTGTCTTGTTGCTATGCTCAGTCTTGCCATGGTGTATGACTTTTGACAGTAAACTGTCTTCAGCAACCTCACCTTGTTAGCTGAGTTTGGCTGTTCCTCAGCCAGTTTTATTCCTCCTACACAGCTGTTTCTGTTTCAGTTAATGATTGTGTTTCAACCTACATATTGAATTGATGATCATTAGCACCTGTTTGGTATAATTGTTTAATCATACACCTGACTATATGCCTACAAAATCCCTGACTTTGTGCAAGTGTACCTAGAAGAATTGATGCTGTTTTGAAGGCAAAGGGTTGTCACACCAAATATGGATTTGATTTAGATTTTTCTTCTGTTCACTCACTTTGCATTTAGTTAATTGATAAATATAATCTATTACCATGTCTATTTTTGAAAGCATTCTTACTTTACAGCATTTTTTCACACCTGCCTAAAACTTTTGCACAGTACTGTATATATATATATATATATATATATATATATATATATATATATATAGGAGGCTGTGTGGTCCAGTGGTTAAAGAAACAGGCTTGTAACCAGGAGGTCCCCGGTTCAAATCCCACCTCAGCTGCTGACTCACTGTGTGACCCTGAGCAAGTCACTTAACCTCCTTGTGCTCCGTCTTCGGGTGAGACGTAATTGTAAAGTGACTCTGCAGCTGATGCATAGTTCACACACCCTAGTCTCTGTAAGTCGCCTTGGATAAAGGCGTCTGCTAAATAAACAAATAATAATAAAAAATAATAATATATATATTGGCTTTTGAATAGTGTTACTGCTACTGCTTGCCCCGGAGTTTTCTTTGTTCTGTTCTCTGACTAAATACATACCACAGTATATTGTTGAGTGATTTAAATGCTGTTTCAGTTGTATGTTGACATTTTTACCTTCAGAAACACTGTTTAGATAATTGTTACTATTAAGGCATTCATAATATTAATAGATCAGGTAAGTAAGTTGGTCTATGATGTCATAGCCATACGGTAAGACAATTATTACCGCACGCATGGTCATGTGATCTTGCTCAGCCAATCATAGCACTTAATTTACCCAAGCCATTTTATAAAGGCGGTATAAACCAATTCGGGCCGTGCGGTTCCGATGATATATACCACTTCTGGGGTGGTTATATATCATGGGAACCGCACAGCCCGTCGTGGTTTATACCTTACATAAAGCTATATCATTAGTCTGTTAACTTTCTTTCAGGAGTGCAACACATTTCTAGAAGACCAAGGCATTGAGAATCACATTACATCTGCTTACCACCCACAAAGTAATGGGACTGACTACTAAGCGACTGAACCAGACTCTGGTGAATGCCCTGCTGAAGAAGGTGGGGGAATACCAAGACACATGGGATATGGCTATGGAAGATGTACTTTGTGGTTACAATTTCTCACCAAGAACAGAGTACACAGAAAGAGTACTTGGAACTGCAAACACAAGTCAAAAAGGAAGTTAGGAAGGCCAAGAGAGAGATAGAAATGAGCATTGCTAAGGGGGCTAAAACCAATTCCAAAAAGTTTTCCCCAATATTATAACAGCAAGAGAACATTCAAAGAATAAAACGTCTAAAAGATACAAATGGCAAAATCATAGACAAAGAGAAACAAATTGCAAATATACTAAATGATTACTTTTCACAAGTTTTTACAAAGGAGGATACGGACAACATGCTCCACATGTCGACCTGTTCCTATCCAGTTTTATATAACTTTAGCATAACAGAGGCATAAATGTTAAAGGGACTAGGAGCTCTTAAAATAAACAAATCCCCTGGGCCGGATGAGATCCTCCCAATAGTACTGAAAGAAATGAAAGAAGTTATTTACAAACAGCTAAGCAAGATCATGCAACAGTCTCTTGACACAGGGGTTGTACCGACAGACTGGAAAATTGCAAACGTAATACCGATCCACAAAAAGGGAGATAAAACTGAACCAGGTAACTACAGACCAATAAGCCTGACTTCTATTATATGTAAAATTATGGAAAGTATAATAAGATCCAAAATGAAAAATTACCTATATGGTAACAATATCCTGGGAGACAGTCAGCATGGTTTTAGGAAAGGGAGATCATATCCAACTAACCTGCTTGATTTTTTTGAGCAACATCGACAATGGATAATTGCAACATCGACAATGCAACATCGACAATGGATAATTGCAAAGCATACAACACGGTTTATTTAGATTCCCAGAAAGCTTTTGACAAAGTCCCGCATAAAAGATTAATTCTCAAACTGAACGCAGTAGGGATTCAAGGAAATGCATGCACATGGATTAGGGAGTGGTTAACATGTAGAAAACAGAAAGTACTGATTAGAGGAGAAACCTCAAAATGGAGCGAGGTAACCAGTGGAGTACCAAGAGGATCAGTATTAGGTCCTCTGCTATTCCTAATCTACATTAATGATTTAGATTCTGGTATAGTAAGCAAACTTGTTAAATTTGCAGATGACACAAAAATAGGAGGAGTGGCAAACACTGTTGCAGCAGCAAAGGTCATTCAAAATGGTCTAGACAGCATTCAGAACTGGGAGACACATGGCAAATGACATTTAATAGAGAAAAGTGTAAAGTATTGCATGCAGGCAATAAAAAATGTGCATTATAAATATCATATGGGAGATTCTGAAATTGAAGAAGGAATCTATGAAAAAGACCTAGGAGTTTATGTTGACTCAGATATGTCTTCATCTAGATAATGTGGGCAAGCTATAAAAAAGGCCAACAAGATGCTCGGATATATTGTGAGAAGTGTTGAATTTAAATCAAGGGAAGTAATATTAAAACTTTACAATGCATTAGTAAGACCTCACCTAGAATATTGTGTTCAGTTCTGGTCACCTCGTTACAAAAAGGATATTGCTGCTCTAGAAAGAGTGCAAAGAAGAGCAACCAGAATTATCCCGGGTTTAAAAGGCATGTCGTATGCAGACAGGCTAGAAGAATTGAATCAATTCAGTCTTGAACAAAGAAGACTACACGGCAATCTGATTCAAACATTCAAAATCCTAAATGGTATAGACAATGTCGACCCAGGGGACGACTTTGACCTGAAAAAAGAAACAAGGACCAGGGGTCACAAATGGAGATTAGATAAAGGGGCATTCAGAACAGAAAATAGGAGGCACTTTTTTTACACAGAGAATTGTGAGGGTCTGGAGCCAACTCCCCAATAATGTTGTTGAAGCTGACACCCTGGGATCCTTCAGGAAGCTGCTTGATGAGATTCTGGGATCAATAAGCTACTAACAACCAAACGAGCAAGATGGGCTGAATGACATGGTCCGACATCGTAATTTTCCCTTTCCGGTCCAATGTCGGACCCTGTCCGACATCATCAAAAAGACTCAAAAAACAGGTCTCTAGTCGTTTTTTCTCCGGAAAAGCAGAGAAAACCATTCAATGGCCGAGTGAGACCGATAGGAGCCGAGAGAAGCCGAAAAAAAGGGGTGTATCTCATGAATACTGACAAACACGACACCACATAGATAACACGGACATAAACAAACAAGATAGCTGCTTCCGCATCCAGCGCTCAAAGAACATCACAGACATTTGCAGAGCTTTTTTTAGATGTTATTTAATAAAATAATGACTTGGATCACATTATTGAGGAGTTTGGTGATAAAACGAGTGATCAGGAGATGATTTATCGGTATGTACTACTATTATGAGGTATGTAAAAAAATATAGCGAACAAGGGGTGTGGTGGGGCTGGAGATGTAGTACTGAGTGTCCTGTTGATATGCATTGCCTTTTATCCCTTTGCAGTCCATTTATTAATTCTGCGTCAGACTCGCCAGGTCTAATTAATTTTTTCACGCGCAGTTAATTTTAGACGCGCTGTTTAAAAGTATTTTTTTTCACAGTCAACGGGTTTAAATGGCCCTGCATATCAACAAAGCACTCACTAGGGATCTCCAGCCCCGCCCCACCCTTTCGTTTGCTATTGCTTTCACATATGCTACCAAATAAAAAATAATAATAATAGTCGTACATACCGATCAATCGTCTGCTGATGACTCGTTTTATCACCAAACTCCTCAATAATGCAATCCAAGTCATTATTTTATTGCTATAACATCTCAAAAAAGCTCTGCAAATGTCCGTGATAGTCTCTGTGCGCTGATACTGTACTCCCAGCTTGTTTCCATACGACCGCCCCATCTGATGCCAATGGGCTAGTATGACTATTCATGAGATACGCCTTTTTTTTTTTTTTTTTTTTTAAATCGGCTTGTCTCGCTCCTTTCGTTCCCACTCGGCCATTGAATGGTTTTCCGGCTTTTCCGTTGAAAAACCGACTTTTTGTGTTTTTGCGTTTTAAAATGATGTCGGACAGGGTCCAACAAAGGACCTGATGGGAATAATTGCAATGTCGGACCCAGTCCGACAAAGGACCGCAAAGGATTAATAGGGCTGCATCAAGCCCATTTGGCTCATGGGGTGAAGTAGTGACCAGCAGGTTTCAAAATGGAGGAAGCTACAAAACTACCTGTTTTATAATTGCTGAATCATGCCAGCCCTTGAACCTCAAACTGCATTCAAAAGAGTCATAAAAGCCTGAAATGAAAAAGCATGAGAAATCACAAATAAAAAAACACATGTCTGATCTTCTCCCAGACATTGAAGGTGTCTTCAGTTTTCAAAGCTTGGTAACTCTGAATACATTCCGAACATAAGTCAAATTGTATTTTGTGCACATTTACTAATTTGGGCACAGTCGAAAATACAAATTAGATTTTCATTTTTTCCTTAAAAGTAAATAATTGTATTCCTTTACCAAAATGAGAAAATCAGAAACATGGTCTGCTAAAATAGGAATTTCATAAATGACTGGCTGGCCTTACAGCAATTATTCAGGTGAGTTTGCTTGTTTTAAAGCAAATTACTTTTGCCCTCTGATTTCAGTTTGTGGGTTAACAAAAACAGTGTTCATTTGTAATGATGTCACTGAATCCTTAATCTCTGGTATAAGTAAGTATTTTTCTCTCCTTTTGAGTATGAACTGCTGCTGAAAATCTTGGCAAACCAGACGTTTAACAAAATTAAGTATTCACACCCAACGGACTGGATTTGAAATTGCTTTCTGTCTAATGTATTGAATGAAGGACTAGCTAAGGGCTGGGAAAATTTTACACTCAACAGTTAAATCCATAAAAAGGCAATGTTGCTTCTCAGTGACTGTTTCCCTTCCTAGGTTGAATCCAGCAAACACTGACCGAATAACTGAAGTAGCTGCTAACTGAAACAGCAATATGTTGGTTTCAAGGTAAAGTTTTAACTCCTTTACCTCTAACCATTAACCTCTGGACAGCCTCCTGTGGGTACTCTACTTTACTAGGTGTACACATAAATTCTAAATATATATTTTAGTTATTGTTCAGTGTTTGTGAATAGCCTATGTTCAGTGCCCTTCAGGAAAGCTGACATACAGTAAAAAACTCACATTTTTGTATGAATAAATTGTTCAATACAATAATAGTTTTTAAACTATTAAACACTCAGTGCTACAATTAGAATTACTAAAATAAACTTAATACATTCCTTGACAAACGTTTTGACTAGCAGCTGGTTTCAAAGACCCGATTAGGGCTAGTCTTGGACTACTTTACCTAAAATAACATTACTGTCGTGGTTTGTGAAATCAGCCATAGGAGTTTTGTTGTGTACAGTTCTTAAGATGTGGCAACTTTAGAACCAGCTGTACAAGTTATGTGCCTAAAAATGAATGTAAAGCTTAATGGTTTAAAAAAAGAATCTGATAGTAAACAAAGTAGCATGATAGGCTTGTGGTTATCGCTTTGACGCCTTGTCCATTCTTTATTTATTTACTTGTACGCATCGTATTCAAAGGCTTACCTTGCTTATTAAAGGGGCTTATTTTGCTAAAACAATTAAAACACATAACTCCAGAATATCTCCTAAACCATGAATCCCTTTGACAAAATTAGTTAATTTACTTTCTCTGTTGGTGAACAAAACAGCACATTAATCCCATTAACAGAGCTGGCAAGACATCTCCAGGCATTATTGTTACTACAGAATGACTCTATTGAAACTTGGTATGTTTAAATCTATGGAAATAGCATTACCTATTTGCATGTCTTTTTTATCCTTAGATACATAAAAAAAACCTCAAATTACAATATACAAAGCCTGAAGCCCTTTATTTCTGCCTCTCTATACTTTTTTTTTTTTTTTAAATTGTACTGTAGCAGGGCAGGAGCCCTGCACATGAAGAGGGTTTTTTTGTGTGGATATATATTGTAAATGGTGTGTGTTTGTTGTAAATAATTAATGAAGTAACTGACGAGAGCCTGCTGTATGTGATTGCCAGCTGTGGAGATAATCAGCAGGTAGGTGTGTTCCAGTGGGGAGTCGGGTATAATAAAGATGTCCCGTTTATTCACCTCAGGGCTGCTGCAACGCCAACGACAACAGGCTGAATATCGTCCATGTTACCCGGACATGGAGACCTTGCTGTTTAATCCTGATCGCCGTGACAGTGACTCGGGACCAGATGATAAAGAAAGCAAAACCGCCAAACGGCCCTGCTAGTAGTCGGAGTCTGGGTTAGTTTATAATTGAACAGAGAAGATTAGTTCAGGGATTGTATATCCCACTAATGTTTAGTGAGCAGGTGTATAAAGCGGAACCTCCATGCCTTAGGGAGTAGTGCAGACCATTTTCACGACACCTTTACTTTGATAGTTTTTTGTACTGTGTTTATTTTCCACTTTGTACGTTGGCCGTATGTCCTCAGTGTGCTACCATTCTTGGTAGTGTCACGTGAGCTGTTCTCACTCTGTGTGTCTGTAAATAAACCTGCGTGCCTGCGGGGCGTGTCAACTTCAACCTCCATCTCGATCTCCTGTCTGTAACTCAGCAGCGAATGCACACACCCACAAGCCAACAGTCTGTTACATGTACTTTTAATATACTTTATATTATCTAAAAGGAAAACAATCTAAAATCATCAAAATATTGTAGGAGCAATATGAAGTATCCACATTATGTTCATTATTGTATTGCCCAGATTCCCAAACACCTAATACCATTCTAAAACAAATAAGAAACAACTTAAAACTGCTTACAAATGATTGATTTGTATACATTAGTATGCCACGTATCCAACTGCAGCGGGACCACAGTAAGGGCGGATATGTAAAAAGGTGGATAAATGAATCCTGTTTTAACTACCATTACACACAGCTGTAACAATTACTATATTCACTATATACAATTATTGTTTTGAGATTCAGTTTTTATAAAGGAGCTCCCCATAATCCCTTGTTTAGAAAGATACAAGGTATTAATGCTTGTGACAGAGTAGCCATCTGCTGTGTAGATGCGTGGATTCGCTGCTGAGTGACAAAACACAACGATTTTTAAACAAATAACACGATTCACCAGAAGGCTTCCACACATTACCTTATTCTTCATACGCTTGCGCACATTAGCAAGTGGGCTCACTACACGGCAGCCCCAAACAGCCTGGCTGCTTTTCTTAAATACCCTGCACCTGGCTCTAATTTTCAATGCTAGCCAGGTGCAGGGGATCATTACTAATTAAACAATTAATCAAATCAAATTAAACAAACTAAGGCTGTTCCCCTCTGGGAGATGTAGTCCCATTCCTCCAGGTCTACACTATCTCACAATATATAAATAACATTTTAAAAAACACTTTAATGCTGACCTTAAATTCCGGGTGAGATTTGAACTGACGTAAGAAGCTGGCTCACAGAAGCTGTATGAATAGACAAAGGGGACCCGCTTTGCAATATATAAATTATAAGAATACAGTGTTATATGCCCTTTTTGTCTTTATTTTTTTTATTTTACTTTGATGATGGGACCATGCATATAAAAAAAATATATTTAAAAGCACCAACATCTGCAGAATGCATGCAAAGTAGCCAAAAAAATAGAAACCCGCGACTGCAAAAAAATTCCCTTTTTTTAATTATTTAAATTACATCAAGTAGATCCTCCACTCTAGGTTACACAATAATTACATTAATTTTGGTCTCTCCTTTACACAAAGAATGTGTGTAATGGAATTGCAATGGTTCCCCTGACTGAAGGAATCTGGAAAAAAACACATAAACACCTGCTTATTACGGAATGAGTCAACTACAGAATGAATTGCCCAGAGTTAAATCATAAACTTAGGCCAGCCATGCATACTTGTTACGCTGACCATATATGGTAAACTATGCCCTGTTGAAGAAGTCTGCCCCAGATTGTAATTAAAACTTTAAAAAGTTATCAATTAAAAGGCGGGTACACCTCAGTTTCAGATCTAGATTGTTTCATCAAGCTTTTTTAAAATCTAAATACATTGTACAGGGAATATACAGTACTGTGCAAAAGTTTTAGGCAGGAGTGAAAAAATGCTGTAAAAGTAAGAATGCTTTCAAAAATAGACATGTTAATAGTTTATATTTATCAATTAACAAAATGCAAAGTGAGTGAACAGAAGAAAAATCTACATCAAATCAATATTTGGTGTGACCACCCTTTGCCTTCAAAACAGCATCAATTCTTCTAGGTACACTTGCACACAGTTTTTGAAGGAACTCGGCAGGTAGGTTGGCCCAAACATCTTGGAGAACTAACCACAGTTCTTCTGTGGATTTAGGCAGCCTCAGTTGCTTCTCTCTCTTCATGTAATCCCAGACAGACTCGATGATGTTGAGATCAGGGCTCTGTGGGGCCATACCATCACTTCCAGGACTCCTTGTTCTTCTTTACGCTGAAGATAGTTCTTAATGACTTTCGCTGTATGTTTGGGGTCGTTGTCATGCTGCAGAATAAATTTGGGGCCAATCAGATGCCTCCCTGATGGCATTGCATGATGGATAAGTATCTGCCTGTACTTCTCAGCATTGAGGAGACCATTAATTCTGACCAAATCCCCAACTCCATTTGCAGAAATGCAGCCCCAAACTTGCAAGGAACCTCCACCATGCTTCACTGTTGCCTGCAGACACTCATTCGTGTACCGCTCTCCAGCCCTTCGTGAACAAACTGCCTTCTGCTACAGCCAAATATTTCAAATTTTGACTCATCAGTCCAGAGCACCTGCTGCCATTTTTCTGCACCCCAGTTCCTGTGTTTTCGTGCATAGTTGAGTCGCTTGGCCTTGTTTCCACGCGGAGGTATGGCTTTTTGGCCGCAAGTCTTCCATGAAGGCCACTTCTGACCAGACTTCTCCGGACAGTAGATGGGTGTACCAGGGTCCCACTGTTTTCTGCCAATTCTGAGCTGATGGCACTGCTGGACATCTTCCGATTGCGAAGGAAGTAAGCATGATGTGTCTTTCATCTGCTGCAGTAAGTTTCCTTGGCGACCACTGCGTCACGGTCCTCAACGTTGCCCGTTTCTTTGTGCTTCTTCAAAAGAGCTTGGACAGCACATCTGGAAACCCCTGTCTGCCTTGAAATTTCTGCCTGGGAGAGACCTTGCTGATGCAGTATAACTACCTTGTGTCTTGTTGCTGTGCTCAGTCTTGCCATGGTGTATGACTTTTGACAGTAAACTGTCTTCAGCAACCTCACCTTGTTAGCTGAGTTTGGCTGTTCCTCACCCAGTTTTATTCCTCCTACACAGCTGTTTCTGTTTCAGTTAATGATTGTGTTTCAACCTACATATTGAATTGATGATCATTAGCACCTGTTTGGTATAATTGTTTAATCATACACCTGACTATATGCCTACAAAATCCCTGACTTTGTGCAAGTGTACCTAGAAGAATTGATGCTGTTTTGAAGGCAAAGGGTGGTCACACCAAATATGGATTTGATTTAGATTTTTCTTCTGTTCACTCACTTTGCATTTAGTTAACTGATAAAATAATCTATTAACATGTCTATTTTTGAAAGCATTCTTACTTTACAGCATTTTTTTCACACCTGCCTAAAACTTTTGCACAGTACTGTAAATGTGGCTGTTTGTGCTCCTTCAAACTGCACAACTATAAGTGAGTGATAACTAAAGCTTAAATCTGTTCTTTAAATCTATTCCACCTCTAACATTAGCGACTTTATCACTGGTCCCCTGTGGCAGGGCGATTGCCCTTCACAATGGGAAATTAATGTTGGTGTAACTTGTATGGGGAAATGGGTTTATTTTGTGTGCTTTTTGGAGTTGTGTGTGATTAAATTACTGTTTACAGACAGACGCTAAGTTGAGCATTGCTGCCTGCTAGGTTTGGTTGAGAGGAAGGGCAGCTAGTGATTGGCTGTGCCAGTCCTCAATCAGCAGCTGGGCAGGTCTCGACTGCGTGTCTGTCAGCATAAAAACATCTGGTGGGGATCGCTCTGGGCGACTGCAATGCCATGCTATAGAGGGAGGTGCGTATACTCAGGAGGAGAGAGTCCGCTCTGCAGGAACAACAGCTATGCAACCCTGAAACTGCAAGCGGTGCTTGTGAAGGCAATGCCCAGCCAAGGCCACATGAAGCAGCAGGAATCGTCGTATGAATATCGGCTCATAAGTAGATTAGTTTAGGGGATAGTGATCCCAAGTAGTGTATAGCGAGGGTTACGTAGTGTAGCCGGTTCCTGGAGTGGGAAGCCTCGTTTATAAGGCTAGCGCTCACCCTGTGTGGCACCTTTTATTTGTAGTTTTTGTACTGTGTTTTATTTTGCCTTTTGTACAGCTTGCTGTATGTGTCTCTCTGTATTGCCTAAGCACCCGGTCACTTCCACTTAAGATATTTTTGAATAAAATTAGGGATTTCAGAAAAATATATCAATTGAAAAAATGAAGCACTTTGTATTAACTTGGAGTGCATACTTTAATACATTTAAAGAACATGGGTCTTCTTTAGTATCATTTATAACTAATGATTTCACAAAGGTATTTCTGCAACCAGATGCGCAGGTGATATTGATGATGGCTGAAGTGTGTAGAAACAGAAAAGAATGAACCATGTAGAGTTGTTTTACGAAAAATATATATTGGATTTAAAATCATATTGATACACCTATTACCACTTGATTGTATTATGGTGCACAATCTATACAACCTTGAAATAAATACAATGTAACCTTTTGTGTCTTCTGTGTTATACTAAAACCAACGTCCACAGTACAGCTATGGCCACAGGTTTTGCATCACCCTATAGAATGAATTCATTATGCTTCATAAAGTCGAAATAAACCTGCTGAATAATGTTACGTTAACATATTGAATTACATACCACTTTGTAGTTTTCCATATACTTAATGAGAAAACTGACAGAAATTGAAAAATGTGACATTTTGAAATCTAACATGAACTACTATAAGAACATAAGAAAGGTTACAAACAAGAGGAGGCCATTCGGCCTATCTTGCTCGTTTGGTTATGCACCTTTTACAGTGCCACACCCAAGCCGAGCCGGTGCCGAGCCCAGCCAGCCTGGTACGACTCGGGTACCTTGAGTTGCTTTGACACTGAAGAGCCGAGCCAAGCCGACCGAATGATGTCACAAGTAATGAACGTGCCGAGTCGCAGAGAACAGAGAGGAGGCGTTTTCTTCATGCTTTGCTGTTCAAACATTTGTATGCAGTTTGAACTTTCTAGCCTAGTAATAATAATACAAAATAACCATGAAGTCATACTTGAAAATGTTTATGATTATTATAGCTCTATACAAAGACGGTCCTTAGTTTTCAGTGTTAATTTATTTATGATTAACTTATTTATAAAGCGACATTAAAGCCATATGTCTTATCTAAAGTAAGTTAAAGAAGTTTCACTATTTCTGTTTAATACTTAACAGATGGGCCCAAGCTAAATCAAAACATTGACCCGCTCATCAAATACTTACAAACTGTTAATGTATGGAGACAAATCCATAATACTTTAGTTTTACAGTTGTTAATCTGTGAAAAGACAACTTCAATGACAGTATACACTGAAAAAATGAACTTAAAACGTATAAAATAAAGGTAAAAGCAATAAGGTTACAGATGCAAGAGTCAAGATGCATCAGTGTCATGACGAAAGTCAATAACCCCGCCCACGGCCTGCTTCGGCCCTGAGCCAGATTCAGATATGTTATCAGGCTGGAGTTCCACGGTACGGGTCATCTCGGGTATATTGCAAGTGTAAAAATATCCAACCCGGGAGGGTCCCAGGCCCTCATGGCACAAATGTGCCAGTGTAAAAGGGGTATTATTGATCCCAGAATCTCATCAAGCAGCTTCTTGAACGATCCCAGAGTGTCAACTTCAACAACATTACTGGGGAGTTGGTTCCAGACTCCCACAATTCTCTGTGTAAAAAAGTGCCTCCTATTTTCTGTTTTGAATGCCCCCTTATCTAATCTCCATTTGTGACCCCTGGTCCATGTTTCTTTTTTCAGGTCAAAAAAGTCCTCACGTAGTCTTCTTTGTTCAAGACTGAATAGATTCAATTATTTTAGCCTGTCTGCATATGACAGGCTATGATAAAGAGAGAAAGGATCAATGTTGTAAATCTCCCTCCCAGCCAGAAAGGGCGCTGTGTAAGGATGGTGGTATTCTGCCTCCTAGATGGACCACCTTGACGGTTGGTGGAAACCGGAAGGTGACCACATTAGGGGGTGCGCGTAGTTACACGTACCCGGAAAGACTCCACTGCAATAAGCTGCGGGACGGCCCTCTATTGGAGAAACCATGGCAAAGGGTTGTTTGCAGGGAGGAGTTTGTGGGTACAAAGGGGAAGCAGCTACGTCAGTACGCCGCCTTGTGCTGACAACGTAAACAGAGGCCGGAGCCTGTATTGTTTGTTGTTTTGTTACGTTTGTGTTTTGTGTTACAGAGTGAGCACCCAGGAGCTGTTGCTACAGAGCCAACAGTCAACCCTGAGCACGTACTGCAGCAGTGTTTGCCACTCATCCTATTATTGTGTCGTCTGCAAATTTAACGAGTTTGCTTACTATACCGGAATCTAAGTCATTAATGTAGATTAGGAAGAGCAGAGGACCTAACACTGATCCCTATGGTACTCCACTGGTTACCTCGCTCCATTTTGAAGTTTCCCCTCTAATCATTACTTTCTGTTTTCGGTCACACTTTATTTTAAGGGCCATTTTTTTGTTTATTACCTGTTAACAAACAGCAAACAAACATGTTAATGTACATTATTTATTTTCTGTTAACTATTAGTTAATAATATAATAGGCCAGCTAAAACTGCAACCACCAGAGCCCTATGGATGATCAATCAAACACCAGAGCCCTATGGATGATCAATACCCAGTCGATCACATGCTTGAAATTGATTCAAATTGTTACTGTAGCAATGTTTAGCAAATTAAATCAGTTTTTTATAAACCCTAACCCTTAGCTAAAAATGAACAATGCTTGTTAACAATAAACAAAAAACAGCCCTTAAAATAAAGTGTGACCCTGTTTTCTACTTGTTAACCACTCCCTAATCCATGTGCATGCATTTCCTTGAATCCCTACTGCGTTCAGTTTGAGAATGAATTCATCTTTTATGCAGGATTTTGTCAAAAGCTTTCTGGAAATCTAAATAAACCATGTCATATGCTTTGCAATTATCCATTGTTGATGTTGCATCCTCAAAAAATCAAGCAGGTTAATTAGACACGATCTCCCTTTCCTAAAACCATGCTGACTGTCTTCCAGGATACTGTTACCATATGCGTAATTTTCCATTTTGGATCTTATTATAGTTTCCATAAGTTTATACATAATAGAAGTCAGGCTTCTTGGTCTGTAGTTACCTGATTCAGTTTTGACTCCCTTTTTGTGGATCGGTATTACGTTTGCAATTCTCCAGTCTGTCGGTACAACCCCTGTCACAAGAGACTGTTGCATGATCTTAGTTAGCAGTTTGTAAATAACTTCTTTAATTTCTTTGAGTACTATTGGGAGGATCTCATCCAGCCCAGGGGATTTGTTTATTTTAAAAGCTCCTAGTCCCTTTAACACTTCTGCCTCTGTTATGCTAAAGTTATTTAAAACTGGATAGGAACAGGTCGACATGTGGGGCATGTTGTCTGTATCCTCCTTCGTAAAAAATATTTTTTATATATTAATATATTTGCAGTTTTTTTTCTTTTCATCTATTATGTTGCCATTTGTAACTCTTAGACAGTTTACTTCCTCCTTAAATGTTATTTTGCCGTTATAATATTGGAATTGATTTTAGCCCCCTTGGCAATGTTCATTTCTATCTCTAACACGACTACCTGTCATTTGGCGGAAGAAACATAATTAAAACACATTTTAAATTAAGACAACACCATGAACTTTTATTGTGTATACATCTGCAGGGTAATATAGTCCCACATTTAATTTAATTTAATTTATTGTTCACTTATTAAAAATAAATTGCACATGTCCGCTTATTGTGAATTTCTGCATCGAAAGTGGCAACTCAAAACTACAGGACTGAGCTAATGATGTGAATGGTCTGGACAGAGTTTCAAATAACACTGAGGAAGGCAGGGAAGCAACTGCGATGGATGCTGAAACCGGATCTTGAGGTGAGTTTATGACCTCGTTATATCCGAGGCACACATACTCAAGTCCGTTTTCATCCTTTCGGATCTCAGAAGATGTTTTTGTTAGTTGTCGGACACCCTCGTGTCCACGTCGTGTCAGATGAAGTTTAAAATCTAACCAGACTATGCGATAATCCGACCACAGTGTCAGGAGACACTTCAAATCCAGGCCGGTAATTCGAGGGGTGGTGTCAGCAGAGATGTTAAAACTTCTACTGTTAAAATATCAATTTAGTCCAGCTCTCAGCATTATAAAACTGTAGACTGAATATTGGTCCCCAGTTGAACGTCTTGCACTGGCATAAAATTCCCTTAAAGGGTAAGTTTCACCCTATATACAAACTTTTGCGTGTTGCAAGCACTCAATATGACATTTTCACTGACAATATTTTTTTTTTGGTGACCAATATAGAACCAAAATGCCTGAAATTTATCAATAATTCCGGAAATTTCAGAGCACGCTCCAAATACTTATGAAGTTTCAGTGAAGTCAGTTTGAGTACTCCACAGACAAGGAAATGGAGTCCAATACAGAAACTGATAGTGATACCAGTGACAGGTATTCGGATTACAGTAATTTGTACAACAGTGACAGCGAAAATGAAAGATTCGCAAATGTATGAAGATGGAAGAAATAGTAATGGACCAGTGCCTTGCCGGTTTATCTCTCTTATTCCCGGAACTCTGCTGGTCCTCCGTAGGGATTGGTTGAATAGTGGGGACAGCCCCACTTTTCTTGCAGTAACCCCATTGAATGTAATTTTTAAAACTGTGGGGCGAGAAATGCCTCCACAAATAACTGAAGCACTAGTAGCTTCATTGAAGTCTTTTCTCTTTATTTGTACAAACATTGTTGAGGGATCTTTCAAAAATGCGTGGATGCTATGTCCAGTATTATAAAGAGTTCCCACAGAACTGTCTGAATAACACGCCGCTGTATGTACCACGTCTTTTTTTTTTTGTACAGTACAGTTGGGTTGGACGATAATGACATTTTCAGCGATTAGCGTCTGTAAATATCACCATAATCGTTATTATCGTCCGAATAATTAAAATATTTTAAATTCTTAAAAAAAAAAAAAAAAAAAATGTCCCTGTTTACAGCACAGTATGAATACACCTGTCTCTGTCATCGGAGACCTCCTAAACCAAAGATTTTCAGTTGTGTCTGAAATTGACTGATTGGCTAGCATGAGAATGCAGCAAATGGCTTTTTCACAAATGGTTGATAAGTCAATCAATTATCCCCCTATGTAGGCACCACAACTTATAAAAACAACTTTACTATTACTTTTTGGTTTTTTAAATCCAACTAAGTAAGGTTTTGGTAGTTTCAAATGTGTCATCATAACAATGAAGTCCCAAGTCCCATATGCAAGTTCATAACCCCTCAGCTCCAAGCTAGTGCTGTTAGAAGCCCACATTTGTTACTTTTTCCTCTAGATCAACCCTCAGAGAATGCACAATTGAAGAAATAGCCAGTTTGGAAGACCAGTGGTAGGACTTGAAACCAAAAGTTTTACACAGAATTTGGAAGACTTACAGCAAGTCTTCAGCCTAACCCTTTACTCTGTAGGGGATGTGGGTACTACATTTTAGTACCCACATCCCCTACAATAAAGGGAAACTGAAGTTGAATAAAACTCGTCAGTTACCCCTCGTCTGGCAATTTGCCAGAAGTGAGTAGGGTGCGCCTAGTATTTTCTTCTGAAAAGCCCTATTCATTACGAGTAGAATGAGGTGCTACACATGGAGGTAGCCTCTGAGAGTCGGGTCTTGGTTGTGCACTCGGGTGGCTGTGTTGGGGAATATACAGTGACACTGGCAGAAGAGGCCAGAATGAAACAAGGATCAGGCGAGCCCGGCTGAGGGAGACAGCCTTCCTTAAAAACAAATTTACAATGTAAAAGAAATAATTACGTACCCAAGGGGATGTGTGTAGGTATACAGGGAGCCCTGGCCACCCCCAGTGTATAGGAACAACTGAGTGTAGGACGGAGACCCTTTTCTGACAGGCTTAGCAGCAGTGGGGGCACTGAGTAAGCAGCACTTTTGTTTGTAGTTTTATTACTGTGTTTTATTTTCCATTTTTCTTTCGCCTTCTGTTTTCACTATTATTTTCGAGCACTTGTATGTGCACGGAACGGTATACCAGTATTGGTAACCCCGTGGTCCTGTTTTAGTGTCGACAGTATACAGGCCACGGACAACAGCGCCCTCTGCGGGCTAAAATAAATAAAAAAAAGAAAAGAAATAAAACTGGGCACCCGGGTGGTGTTTGCAAATAAAATATTCTGTCTCCCATGTCAGTGAATACCCCCACCCTTCCACAGTCCCTTTCTCACTCTAGGTTGACCTTTGCAAGATCACAGGTCGAAGGGAAATTTAAAAAAAAAATAATGGCTATCATTTCTGAACTCAGCGTGTCTGAAAACCCCCAGGTGAATTTTTCTAGGAAAATCTGAGACGGACAAGCAACAGCACTGGTTGAGTTGACATGGAATGACCCACATATAAGAGCTGTTACATACCTTACAAAATCATGATTAAAAAAATATCTGATTTAAGAATATTTTCAAGCACTGTATAACTCTTAACCTGTGAAATCACGTTAACGGATAGGTCATTGCAATAACAGAGTTGTTTGCTTGGCTTTACACAAACTTGGTAATTACTGCAAACATGCTTCTGAGGAAGATCTTTACAACCGATACAGTATTTTGATAATGGGTTTGAAGGAAACTGTCAATGACATGTAGAAGTTTCAATATCTCAGTTAAAATCTGCAGCAGGATAGAAACACCACCTTTCTTTAATATTTTCTTTGACAAGTTTGGCGGGGAATTTATTTTGGTTTTGATTGGATCGCCAATAATACTTCCACCAATCAGAGTGTGTCATATAGTGAGCGATCCCGGCCTCTGACAAACTGATATGCAGCATAGGTTAAAGCAGCGCTGGACAAAGGAAAGGATGTGTCAGATGTCAAAGTGAATATTAGAATGGCAGTGAGTGATGAAGCCAATTTGCTTGAAAAAATTGAAAGCAGACCGGACATTTCCATCAATGGAGGTTGAAAATCTGGAATTTATGATCAGAAGCTCTGAGGCAGTGTAAAGTGGACCTCATCTTCACCAGGGACTGCTTTCCCCCCGCCCTCTCTGTCACTCCTCTCGATATCTCTGATCACTACTTTATCTGCTTCTCTCTGTCACTCCCATCCCTTGCTAGTCTGCCGACCCCCTCTGTCACCCATCGAAACCTCCGTTCCCTCTCCCCCTCTGTCTTCTCCTCTGCTGTTGTCTCGCACCTCCCCTCGATCGACTCCTCCCAACACTCTGTAAACTCGGCTACCTCCACCCTCTTTTTCTCCCTCACCTGCCTTTGCCCTCTAACCTGCCTGCCCTAGCCCTGGCTCTCTGCTAATACTGCTAATATGGTCTCTGGTAGACTTGTGCGATACATTTAATTTTTTTTATTATGTCTCAATCCTAAAATTATAGGTGATGCAAAACTTTACGCCATAGCTGTATATTGTAAAACAATCAGACATTTGTCTAATTTTATGACCATGTTTATTTTTCGGATTACAGTACTTCTGATGTGATAATGGCAGCAACATCTTTCATTCAGCAAAAGAAACTAAGCCAATCCTGATTCAAATACTAACAGAACTGCAATAACCTCTACTTGAAAATCATAGAAAAGTTTCAATTATTTGGCACATGATTTAAAGCGTAAGTAGCGGGGTTCTGAAAAATATAGCATTCTACGTCCCCATGTGTTGCTACAACTGTTTAAATAACATACCTGTAATTTTTATTTTCATTGTTAACATCCTGATAACTTTTTACACTTATAACTTCAAAGTCTGTTTCAAAGCTCTTTTCAAAATGTCTACGGTAGTGCACTGGGGTTTGAGATCTGTCCTCTAAATCACTGCAGGAAGAGCGATTAAAAAAATACATAAAAACATAACAAGTGCTGGCTTTTCTGTTCTGTACCACATCATAGATTGTTATTGATGTGTTACCTGTTTGACAATGTGGGCAACAATCCTTACACTATCACTGCACTAAATCAGACATTTTGAAAATAGCTTTGAAACAGAATTTAAAGTGTAAAAAGTTGTCAGGATGTTAACAATGAAAAGAAAAATGACCGGTATATTTAAACAGTTATCACAACACGTGGTAAACTATAACGCAATATTTTTTGGAACCCCGCTATTTACTCTAAGTTTCTGCCAACAGCTTCAAACTAAATCCACCTTGAAAATCATCTTGGATAAGCCCCTGTGAACACATTATACTTTTACAGCAGAGCACAGTTTAATTCCTTTGTTATGCTCCTAGTGCTATTGTGTTTACTAGTTAATGCAAAAAACAGATGAGAACATTAAATTCCTAAATGCACTCTTTCCCATGATGTGTTCTGTATTAAACAGCATGTGGTAACTCTGCTTCAGATGCACAGTCGCATAAATAATAACATTTGATATTTTATTACAATATATATAGGAAAAAAAACACTCATTCTTGTTGAATATAAACTACAGATCACCTAGGTTTTTTTTTGGCTCAGACTCTTGTGGGTAAGGTCATGTTTGCTTATGCCAGTCAGCAGCAAGTCTTTTACCATAGCAACTTTGTAAAATAACTGCTTAGCTACACACTGCAGCATGTGTAAGTCTAATTGCATTCTTTTCTGTCAAACCATAAACCAAAGCATTTGTTAACAGTGTAAAATCAGACACATCAATCTGCCAACCTACAGACTACAGAAAGATATTTGGTGCTTCCTTCGTCTATGTTACAAAAGATTATGTTGGTAATGGTTGAACAATGCTGAAAAAGTGCCAGCTCTGTGTCCAACGTCTTCAAACAATGCACCTCTATTGCGTAGTGTCAATCAGATATTCGATTGTGGAATCACCCATTCAATTTGATTGATGACCAAATAGAATATAGGAATTGGAATAGCTCTTGGACACAGTTCATGTTAGGACTATTGCATCCCTTTTTATGTGGAAGCCCAAGATAGGACCCTTCTGTTACAGTATTTTTAAGTTTAGCTGTGTCGCTGAGAAAACTAAGTTAAGCTCTTCATAGACCACACCTGCTGGCAAACAGATTGTCTCCCCCCACTTGTGCAATATTTAATTGCCTAACTATAGTACATTTGAAAGAATGACAAAACAAGACAAAAGTATTTAAAATTGAAGGTGTAAAACAGTGTGAAGCTTTTGTGGTTAAACGTCAGGAGCAAAAGTATTACTATTTAATGGGGCGGGGGGGGATGACAAAAGAAAAGAGGGGAAACCACATCAAAACAAGGGCAGGTAAGGTAACAACTCGGGTAAGACATCCATTAATTGTATTTATCTGAATGCTATTAGTCTCAGAAACAAAATGTTAGAACTTGAAGCTATGCACTAACAAGTAACTACGATGTGATAGGTGTTACAGAAACTTGGTTGTCTGAGAGTGATGGAGACGAATATAATATTAGTGGGTACACACTGTATAGGAAAGACAGGCAGGACAGAAGAGGTGGAGGGGTAGTGCTATACATAAGAAATAGTCTTTGAAGCCCAGTCAGAATAATTGAAATTAAAAAATTCAAAGGGCATGATAATAGCAGCATGCTACAGACCGCCTGTGACAGGATGGCTGAGTCGTGACGTCAGGCCAGAAGCAGGAAGGAAACTGACACCAGGGAAGAACTGCAGTTCAAAGTAAAGACGTGGCGACGCCGTTTATTTAAATACAAAAATAAAATAAAAAGTTCAAACACAAAACACTTGCTCACAGTGCGAAAATAAAAGGTTTAAACAAAACAAAATCACACACACAAAATAAACAACAAATGATCCAGGTCAGGCTGGGCAGTAGCCTTCACTGATCCTGGATTTACTTTTAAGTTTAGTTTCGTTTTCGCTCGCTCTCGTTCCTCCTCTTGAACACCCATCACGAACTGAGAGCAGTGCAGGCTTTTATGCAGGTGGCCATCTCCCAATTAGCAACAAATAATTCACTTAATTAATTCGGGAGATAGACACCTTCTGCACAAGGTTTTCAAATTACTGTGGATTGGAGTACCCATTCACGCTACTAAACAATATAATAACAAACAAACAAACAAACAAACAAACACACGGCTACGCCGTCACGTATACATAAATACAATAATTAATAAATAAATAAATAAATACAAAAACAATACCGACGGCGCTTCGCCGTCATATATTTTTAAATAACAAAACCATAATACAAAACAATAAATTGCACAGGGGCGGAGGGGAGACCCGTTCTAAAAATAAACAAAATCCATGTACAGGGCTCCTTGCCCTGTTACACCGCCAAATTCAGACGCAGAGCAAAATAATCTGTTATACAATGACATTAGAAATGCGTGTAGCAAAGGAGAAGCCATACTAATGGGGGATTTCAACTTCCCCCGTATAAAATGGGAAAACCCGGTGGGGAGCATGACAGTCGAAATTGAAGTGGTGGAAATGACAAATGACTGCTTCCTAACGCAATTTGTCAAGGCACCGACTAGAGGGGAGGCATGTCTTGATTTAGTCTTTTCAAATAACGAAGACAGAATAACTAAAACAGAGGTCAGAGAGCCATTGGCAAACTCAGACCACAACATGGTCTCATTTGAAGTGATTTTTAAAACCCAAAAAGTAATGACTAAAGCGAAGGTTTACAATTTTAGAAAAGTAAACTATGAAGGTATGAAACAGTGACTAACAGAAGTAGATTGGAGTAAAATAGAGAAAACATCCACTGAAAAATGATGGCTGTTTTTTAAAAATTTAGTACTAAGGCACAAAACAATTACATCCCAAAAGTAGACAGATCTAAATCTAAAACAAAATGGCCAAAATGGTTTAATAGATCAATTTAAAAAAAAATATTCAGCGAAAAAAAGGCACTTTACAGAGCGTTTAAAAGGGACCAAAAACAAAGTACACAGAAAGAGTACTTGGAACTGCAAACACAAGTCAAAAAGGAAGTTAGAAATGCCAAGAGAGAGATAGAAATCAATATTGCTTAGGGGGCTGTGGCAGGCTTGCTGAGACAGTGACGTCAGACAGATCTAGGAACTGAAAATACTGTCACCAGGTACTGCACATTTCCAAACAAAGGGCCTTGGCGGTTTTATTTTTAAATAATACAAAAAAAAAAAACAGTTTAAACACAAAAAGACTGTGCTCACAGAGCAAAAATAAAAGGTTTAAATAAAACAAATCATGAACACAAAATAATACAACACAGGTCAGGCTGGGCAACTGCTGTCACTGTTCCTGTGTTACTTAAAGTTTTGCTTTCTCTCGTTCCTCTCGCTCTCTCTACGCTCCTCTCGTACACCCACCCAGAGCGCAGCGAGCTGCAGGTTTTTATAGCGTGGCCGAGGGGTTTAACTGGCTAGTAATTAGTCTATTACCCCTCGGCCACAATCTGCACGAGTTTATTAAAATTGCTGTGGATAGGGCTACATCCACGCTACTAAACAAAATCGGCTACACCGTCCTAAATGCATAAACAAAACAACAAAACCCGCGGCATTTCGCCGTCATATTAAAACACTAAATCATAACGATAATATTAATACAAAACACTGAATGACGGCACCTTGCTCGTCCTATATAATAATAAAACAAACAAATCCAAAATAACACGGACCGGGAGGTGGAAACCCTGTTCTAAAATAAATATACACATTTAATCAGCAGGGCTTACTACCACCCTGCTACAGGGGCTAAAACCAATTCCAAAATGTTTTTCCAATATTATAACAGCAAGAGAACATTCAAAGAGGAGGTTAAATGTCTAAGAGATACAAATGGCAAAATCATAGACGAAGAAAAAAAAGTAGCAAATATATTAAATGATTACTTTTCACAGGTTTTTACAAAGGAGGATACGGACAACATGCCCCACATGTCAACCTGTTCCTATTCAATTTTAAATAACTTTAGCATAACAGAGGCAGAAGTGTTAAAGGGACTTGGAGCTCTTAAAATAAACAAATCCCCTGGGCCGGATGAGATCCTCCCAATACTAGTCAATAGATCCTCCCTGCATCCGCCACCCGTCCGCTCCAGCTCATCCAGAACTCCGCTGCCCGCCTGGTGTTCTCTCTGCCTCGCTTCTCCCAGGCAACTCCACTACTCCGCTCACTCCACTGGCTCCCGATCACCGCTCGTATCCAGTTCAAGACTCTTGTACTAGCCTACAGATGCCTTGACCAGACTGCACCCAGCTACCTCCAGACCCTCATCTCTCCCTACACCCCCACTCGACCTCTCTGCTCCGCCTGCACTAGAAGACTGGCTCTACTTCCTCTATGCTCCCCTGCCTCCAGAGCCCGCTCCTTTTCCACCCTCGCCCCACAGTGGTGGAATGACCTTCCTACAGATGTCAGGACTGCCAAGTCCCTGACCACATTCCGGCGCCTCCTCAAGACTCACCTCTTCAGAAAGCACCTGTAGAACTCCTCTGTTCTTCCCCTGGGACACTTATCACCCTTCCTTAAATGCGCTTTACTTGCTCTTATCTGCCCCCTATTTTACTGCATTTAATCCTGTACTTCAGTGTACTGTAATCTGCCAAGTGTTTAATCTGTAGTATTTTGTATTAATCTGCTGTATTATTGAATTGTATTTTGTCACACTTGTACTTGCTTGAACCAAAGTCATTGTATTTATCTTGCTCTTAATTGTATTATTACTTGTACTGTGATTCTCGAAATGTATTTGCTTACGATTGTAAGTCGCTCTGGATAAGGGCGTCTGCTAAGAAATAAATAAATAAATAAATAAATAAAATAATAAAATGAAAGAAGTTATTTACAAACCGTAAACCAAGATCATGCAACAGTCTCTTGACACTGGGGTTGTACCGACAGACTGGAAAATTGCAAACATAATACCGATCCACAAAAAGGGAGACAAAACCGAACCAGGTAACTACAGACCAATAAGCCTGATCCAAAATGGAAAATTACCTATATGGTAACAATATCCTGGGAGACAGTCAGCATGGTTTTAGGAAAGGGACATCGTGTCTAACTAACATACTTGACTTTTTTGAGGATGCAACATCGCCAATGGATAATTGCAAAGCATACAACATGGTTTATTTGGATTTCCAGAAAGCTTTTGACAAAGTCCCGCATAAAAGATTAATTCTCAAACTGAATGCAGTAGGGATTCAAGGAAATGAATGCACATGGATTAGGGAGTGGTTAACATGTAGAAAACAGAAAGTACTGATTAGAGGAAAACCTCAAAATGGACCGAGGTAACCAATGGAGTACCACAGAGATCAGTATTAGGTCCTCTGCTATTCCTAATCTACATTAATGATTTACATTCTGGTATACTAAGCAAACTTGTTAAATTTGCAGATGACACAAAGATAGGAGGAGTGGCAAACACTGTTGCAGCAGTGTGGCAATGTGACCACGCCCTTGTGCGTAGTTTGTGTTGTATGTTGCATGTTGCGTGTTAATGTTGGTGTATAGTCATCGGTACACGGGATATAAGCGGGTCTGTGTTTCACGTGTGTTTAAAAATGTATAATTGTATTTAGGCACGAGGATGGCACATCACTTCACGTGCATTTAAAGTATTTAATATGTGAGCACGAGGTTGCACTTAATTAATTCACGTGCTGGGATTCAAGTGAATAATTAATTAGTAATTGAATCCCAGCACAACAGTATATATAGATGCACGTTTGACTCACTCGGGGTTGGGTGTTCGAGAGTGGAGAATGTAAAATAAAGGGGAATAATAATAATAATAAGTGTTTTGTACGCACCGTGTTTGTTTGTCTCCGTGCACCGTTTTGTTTAGTGATAGTCCGTTTTGTTTATGTCTGTTTATTTTGGCGTAAGTGCCGTGTCCTGTGTTTTGTGTTCAAACCTTTTATTTTCTGTACTCTTTTAATTATTAAATACTGAGCGCGATCACGCGCTCAGCTTCATCAAAACCTCACTGTCTCTGCCTGTTCTGTGTTGCTCCCGGTCTCTGGTCTGACGTCACCCACTCCGGCCGTCTTTGTGACACGTGGTGTCCTGCGTGGGATCTACAGCGCCTCCAGGACTCAGGCCAGAGCGGGAACCGCAGTTTTTAAAGGAAAAAAAAATGGATTTTTTTGGAGAAATGGAGGGAGGAAAGATGCTAGAGAGGAAGCAACAGCAGCACCCATCCTGCAGGCCAGTGACAGAGGAGGTGATCGACTGGCTGCTGGATCAGGAGAAGCAAGGGGGCCCAGAGTAACATCAGCGCAGCAGTTGCAGGCGGTGTTAAAAGGTGCCCTGCACCGCTACTAGCAAGGCTGTTGTCCTCTCTAGCGCCCAAAGGGGAGGAGCCCTAACGTCCTACGCCTGAGTGGGAGGAGCCCGAACGTCCTATGCCTGAGTGGGAGGAGCCCGAACGTCCTACGCCCGAGTGGGAGGAGCCCGAACGTCCTACGCCCGAGTGGGAGGAGCCCGAACGTCCTAAGCCCAAGAGGGGGGAGTCGGTGCGTCCACAGCCCAAGAGGGAGGAGTCGGTGCGTCCACAGCCCAAAAGGGAGGAGTCGGTGCGTCCACAGCCCAAAGAGGGGGGAGTCGGTGCTTTCATAGCCCAAGAGGGGGAAGTCGGTGCTTCCACAGCCCTAGGACCCAAGCTGCCAGCAGAGGGAGAATGCCTGCTGGTTCCATCTCCACCAGCAGAGGAAGAATGCCTGCTGTCCCCATCTCCACCAGCAGAGGAAGAATGCCTGCTGTCCCCATGTCCACCAGCAGAGGAAGAATGCCTGCTGTCCCCGTGTCCACCAGCAGAGGAAGAATGCCTGCTGTCCCCGTGTCCACCAGCAGAGGAAGAATGCCTGCTGTCCCCGTGTCCACCAGCAGAGGAAGAATGTCTGCTGTCCCCGTGTCCACCAGCAGAGGGTGAATGCCTGCTGGGTTCCCATCCACCAGCAGAGTGTGAACGTCTGCTGGTATCACTTCCCCCACCGTCACCACCCGGAGGAGAGGAACAGGAGCTGCCTCTGCCTCCACCACAGTCCCCTGCAAGAGCGGGAGAGCCGCACCAGTCCCCTGCAAGAGAGGTGGAGCCGCACCAGTCCCCTGCAACAGTAGGAGACCACACGCTGCTCGCACCTCCATCGCCAGGAGACTACACGCTGCTCGCACCTCCATCGCCAGGAAACTACACGCTGCTCGCACCTGCATCGCCAGGAGACTACATGCTGCTCCCACCTCCACCGCTTCCTCCACTAGGAGCAGAGCAGCAGGAGCTGCCTCTGCCTCCGCCACCGCCCGGAGCAGAGGAGCAGGAGCTGCCTCCGCCACCTCCAAGAGCGGTGCAGCAGGAGCTGCCTCTGCCTCCACCACCTCAACCGCTTCCACCAGGAGCAGAGCAGCAGGAGCTGCCTCTGCCTCCACCACTGCCCGGAGCAGAGGAGCAGGAGCTGCCTCTACCTCTGCCACCGCCAGGAGCAGAGGAGCAGGAGCTGCCTCTGCCTCCGCCACTGCCAGGAGCAGAACAGCAGGAGCTGTCTCTGCTTCCCGCACCTCCACCACAGGGGGTACGGTGGCCGGAGCCCCAGAAAGGGGAGCTACCGGCTACAAAGACAGGGGGAGAGGTCAGGAGACCACTTTCCCCAGCAGCAGTTTCGCTGCAGGAGTTCTTGTGGCCGGAGCCCCACAGGAGGAGCTACCGGCTATGAAGAAAGGGGAGAGGTCAGGAGACCAGCATCCCCAGCAGCAGTTTCGCTGCAGGAGTGGACCAGCATGCTGTCAGCCGTGCCACTACCGGCAGGGGTGCTGACAGCATTGCCAGCCATGGGCCCACTGAAGCCTCCCTTCCCAGCCCGAGACTTTGTCCTGGACTGCTGGGTTTTTAAGGGGGGAGGTGGCCGTTGAGGCCATGTGTGCTGCGCACAAGGGGGGGTATATGTGGCAATGTGGCCACGCCCTTGTGCGTAGTTTGTGTTGTATGTTGCATGTTGCGTGTGTTAATGTTGGTGTATAGTCATCGGTACACGGGATATAAGTGGGTCTGTGTTTCACGTGTGTTTAAAAATGTATAATTGTATTTAGGCACGAGGATGGCACATCACTTCACGTGCATTTAAAGTATTTAATATGTGAGCACGAGGTTGCACTTAATTAATTCACGTGCTGGGATTCAAGTGAATAATTAATTAGTAATTGAATCCTAGCACAACAGTATATATAGATGCACGTTTGACTCACTCGGGGTTGGGTGTTCGAGAGTGGAGAACGTAAAATAAAGGGGAATAATAATAATAAGTGTTTTGTACGCACCGTGTTTGTTTGTCTCCATGCACCGTTTTGTTTAGTGATAGTCCGTTTTGTTTATGTCTGTTTATTTTGGCGTAAGTGCCGTGTGCTGATTTTGTGTTCTTTTATTTTGATTATTAAATGCTGAGCGCGATCACGCGCTCAGCTTCATCAAAACCTCACTGTCTCTGTCTGCTCTGTGTTGTCCCGGTCTCTGGTCTGACGTCACCCACTCCGGCCGTCTTTGTGACAAGCAAAGAAAAAGACCTAGGAGTTTATGTTGGCTCAGAAATGTCTTCATCTAGACAATGTGGGGAAGCTATAAAAAAGGCCAACAAGATGCTCGGATATACAGTACTGTGTAAAAGTTTTAGGCAGGTGTGAAAAAGTGCTGTAAAGTAAGAATGCTTTCAAAAATAGACATGTTAATAGATTATATTTATCAATTAACTAAATGCAAAGTGATTGAACAGAAGAAAAATCTAAATCAAATCCATATTTGGTGTGACAACCCTTTGCCTTCAAAACAGCATCAATTCTTCTAGGTACACTTGCACAAAGTCAGGGATTTTGTAGGCATATAGTCAGGTGTATGATTAAACAATTATACCAAACAGGTGCTAATGATCATCAATTCAATATGTAGGTTGAAACACAATCATTAACTGAAACAGAAACAGCTGTGTAGGAGGAATAAAACTGGGTGAGGAACAGCCAAACTCAGCTAACAAGGTGAGGTTGCTGAAGACAGTTTACTGTCAAAAGTCATACACCATGGCAAGACTGAGCACAGCCACAAGACACAAGGTAGTTATACTGCATCAGCAAGGTCTCTCCCAGGCAGAAATTTCAAGGCAGACAGGGGTTTCCAGATGTGCTGTCCAAGCTCTTTTGAAGAATCACAAAGAAACGGGCAACGTTGAGGACCGTAGACGCAGTGGTCGGCCAAGGAAACTTACTGCAGCAGATGAAAGACACATCATGCTTACTTCCCTTCGCAATCGGGAAGATGTCCAGCAGTGCCATCAGCTCAGAACTGGCAGAAAACAGTGGGACCCTGGTACACCCATCTACTGTCCAGAGAAGTCTGGTCAGAAGTGGCCTTCATGGAAGACTTGCGGCCAAAAAGCCATACCTCCGACGTGGAAACAAGGCCAGCGACTCAACTCTGCACGAAAACACAGGAACTGGGGTGCAGAAAAATGCAGCAGGTGCTCTGGACTGATGAGTCAAAATTTGAAATATTTGGCTGTGGCAGAAGGCAGTTTGTTCGCCGAAGGGCTGGAGAGCGATACGAATGAGTGTCTGCAGGCAACAGTGAAGCATGGTGGAGGTTCCTTGCAAGTTTGGGGCTGCATTTCTGCAAATGGAGTTGGGGATTTGGTCAGAATTAATGGTCTCCTCAATGCTGAGAAGTACAGGCAGATACTTATCCATCATGCAATACCATCAGGGAGGCATCTGATTGGCCCCAAATTTATTCTGCAGCATGACAACGACCCCAAACATACAGCAAAAGATTTTAAGAACTATCTTCAGTGTAAAGAAGAACAAGGAGTCCTGGAAGTGATGGTATGGCCCCCACAGAGCCCTGATCTCAACATCATCAAGTCTGTCTGGGATTACATGAAGAGAGAGAAGCAACTGAGGCTGCCTAAATCCACAGAAGAACTGTGGTTACTTCTCCAAGATGTTTGGGCCAACCTACCTGCCGAGTTCCTTCAAAAACTGTGTGCAAGTGTACCTAGAAGAATTGATGCTTGATGCTGTTTTGAAGGCAAAGGGTGGTCACACCAAATATGGATTTGATTTAGATTTTTCTTCTGTTCACTCACTTTGCATTTAGTTAATTGATAAATATAATCTATTAACATGTCTATTTTTGAAAGCATTCTTACTTTACAGCATTTTTTCACACCTGCCTAAAACTTTTGCACAGTACTGTATAAGTGTTGAATTTAAATAAAGGGAAGTAAGGTTAAAACTTTACAATGCATTAGTAAGGCCTCACCTAGAATATTGTGTTCAGTTTTGGTCACCTCATTACAAAAAGGATATTGCTGCTCTAGAAAGAGTGCAAAGAAGAGCATCCAGAATGATCCTGGATTTAAAAGGCATGCCGTATGCAGACAGGCTAAAAGAATTGTATCTATTCAGCCTTGAACAAAGAAGACTATGCGGCGATCTGATTCAAACATTCAAAATCCTAAAAGGTATAGACAATGTCGACCCAGGGGACTTTTTTGACCTGACAAAAGAAACAAGGACCAGGGGTCACAAATGGAGATTAGATAAAGGGGCATTCAGAACAGAAAATAGGAGGTACTTTTTTACACTGAGAATTGTGAGGGTCTGGAACCAACTCCCCAGTAATGTTGTTGAAGCTGACACCCTGGGATCCTTCAAGAAGCTGCTTGATGAGATTCTGGGATCAATAAGCTACTAACAACCAAACGAGCAAGATGGGCTGAATGGCCTCTTGTTTTTATATGCACTGGTTAACAAGGATACGGTATGCAAAATGTTGGAAAATGAACAAGCAGCAACTTATAAAATGTTTTTAAAAATGAACAATAAAAGCAATATCAGAAATAATGTATTGTTTAATCTCAAACTTTGTTAATACAACAAAACACGTTAAAATACACTAAGAGGTTTGTATCTAGCCTACTTTCAGCATGCTTAAAATTATCAAAACTTTTAATAACGTAATAACTACATTAAACAAATATGCATTACATGTAGGCCTACCTTAAATTACATTTTCTATTCTTATTAATTATTAATCCTGAGAGTCACTTTCATCGCTGTCACTTATTAGCAGTTCATTACACTCAAGCTAATCCTCAGCTTCAATGGCAATGACAGAGACCCTGCGTTTAGCAGAAACCTGGTGTTTAACAGAGACCCGGTGTTTATTTACAATATTTGTCAGCAAACCCGGTGCGTATTGGAGACAGGCGATTATTTGAGACCCAGCAATTATTTTAAGTTTTACGATAGTGTAATGAATGACCCCTGCTGGCTGTACAAGCACATTGTATGTGTGGATAAAAGACACTGACTACAAACCCGCTACAGTCTTTAGTGCGGGTCGAATCTTGACCGGGGAAAATGTAAAAATAAAATATAATAAATAAATTATTACAACATGCAATATTACCAGGAAGAGTTGTTATTAAGATTTCAAGGCCTAGTCAAACTGGACTTATGCAATGGTTAACACACAGCATTGTAAAAGTATAACACATGTCAAA
The DNA here is from genome assembly GCA_030684275.1 of Acipenser oxyrinchus oxyrinchus. NCBI lineage: Eukaryota > Metazoa > Chordata > Actinopteri > Acipenseriformes > Acipenseridae > Acipenser > Acipenser oxyrinchus. Next base: position 64,801,745 of record CM060247.1, on the reverse strand, counting down.
CATATTGATTTATTTTACAAAGATACCACAAAAGTAATTTTCTAGTAGAGTTCTTTCTTTTATGTTTCCTTTTAAGATTATACAGATACTCTATTGGGTTTATATCAAAATGTCAAATACATGTTACAGTTCATACATAAATTAGTTGTTTTTAATGTCTGGATAAAGGGGTCAGAAAAATCTAAGGCAGTGGGTTTCAACCTTTTTTTAAACTGTACCCCTTCTGTCTGGAGGCTTCATCTCAAGTACCCCTATACAATTTTCGCTCTACTGAATAGTACCACAGTTGCAATAAAAGGCAGAATAATCATTTTTTTAAATTTTTATATTATGTATGTTTACTGGAACATCTATATTAAAAAAAAAATGTAGAAAGAATGTGCTTCACTGATTAGTATTCAATTAAACGATAAGATGTCATGAGCAACACAGAGCGCTCTGGGCAGAGCTCTCCATAGGCAGAATCGCCAGACGTCTTCTTCACCTACCCTATTAGATTGAAAATCTGATTGATCAGGTGGATGACCATTTTTTAAACTGTACTATACTAACCAGCGGTCTAGACAAGCTGTGTACCTGCCATTTTTATCCATTTAAAAATGCAAAATACGCAAAGCAATTTTGCTGCACAGCTGTTCTTCCTCCCCTCACGCCTCCCCTAAAACGTCCTCTAACAAATGCATCTGCCAGAATACAATGCCTTCAGTTACAGTATCCACCACTTATACCATCCAGGGTTATCGCGGGCAGCCGTTTATATTGGACAAATAGCATTTGCCATTTGCCATTCCCATTGATTTCAATAACAAAAGTATCGTTTATACCGTGTTAAGCACACCGTACATTTCGGGCAAACTCAGTTAGATTTAAAAAACAAAACGCACTGTTTATACTGTAGCAATCACTCATACTAATCCACCAATCAGCTGTTTTTGCCTCATTACCTTGCCATTCACATAGATTTCAATAGAAAAGGCAGCACTTTACTGTAGTAAAAGCTTAACAGATCGATCAGTCAGCTGTTTGCACCTCGTTACTGAGCAACTGTTGGGTTTACAGTTTGAAAAAACAGTACTGACTGCAACAGCAACAATGCTGGACAGAGAAAAGCGATGAGCGATGAGCACAGCACGAAAATTCAGTGTAAACAAAGTCTCTGTTAGATGCTGTGCGCTTCCTAAAGCATGCTTGGAACTCTTGTCAGTCAGCAAACAATACAATGTTGCTTCAACAAAGCTGGGTTTTCTGTAGTTGAGGAGAGTGCTGACGAAAATACAGCTGAAATTGAAACTCTGACAACACCAGAAGGGATGTCAGAGAAATAATTCTCAGCTGTGTCACCTTAGCGACCAGGACGCTCTGCCTGATGACGTCAGCATGCATGCCTCACTTTTAACACCGTAGCGTGCTATGGAGCAGCCAAATTGGGATTTTTTAGAAAACGCTGACAAAGTCTGCCATCCATACTTGCAAAAACAGGCCGTCCAGATGCGTATCACAGAGTTCTTTGCTGGAAACAATTTGCAGTAATGTAGCCTACCTGTACTGTACATTTTTCTGCACTTGCATTACTTTTTATTACATTCATAGGTTTTAATACTTTTTTGTGTAATAAGTGTCTTAATAAAGATTTTTAACTGCATACACGCTTGTTTGTTTTGTTTACTGTACTGGTGATTGGTGGACATTTTGAATGTCAGGTTATTGTGTGGGAGTTTATACCATCCATCGCTTACTAATTATTGCTTTCACTGTAGTTTTACAACACAATAAACTAAGCAATAATAGAAACATTGTCATAGTGATGATCACACCAACAACAACTAAAGCTGATAGAAAAGACCATACATTGCTCCCTTATGTCTTAAAGTGAAGGATCTGTTAGTGAGAGAGACTCCTATTTAAAAGATTAAATGTGAAACATAAGAAGCCCTTTGACAGGTTGACGAGCAATGATAAAAGGCCTCACTGAGCATGCAGTTTAAAAATTACAGCAGGGTATAAGTGCTTTAATGTGGGGGGAAAAAGCATTTAAAAATGTGGTTTGGAATTAGTGACCTCAGTTAAAAACTTTGTACTGGTATTCATATTTCTGTTGCTCCCATGATTCCACCTCCAAAGCATTCCCTACAAAAAGACATACTTCTGATTTGGATAGTTAACCCATTAAGTTCCTTAACTAAATATGTTATACATTAAAACATTTTTCAACAGTAGTCAATCTTATCTGTAATAGTTTGAAATTGGAACGCACATTTTGTTTTCTTTACTGGTTACCCTGCAGGTCTTTAAAAAAATCGAGCACATTTGTTCAATACATTTCATTGTTTTTCTCTCAATATTTATGTCATTCTTGGTTTCTAATTGACCTTTTGGAAGTATATTTTTGTTCATTTTTATTGGACAATTACCAATATGAAACTTGGTCAAGAGAATCATATAATACAGCTGTGAAGAAACATTTAAGCTCCCCTTATGGTGATAACTACTGTAGTTAACTTCTAAATACATTTAAATACCCCATGCAGTAGATAATCTGTCTAAAATATTCAAAAGCATTACAATGTATCAGTTGCTATGTATATAATATTGTTAAATTCGTGGATGTAGGTGAGGAAGTCACAATACATATATTTAATGTTTAGAACAAACTGTTAAGGAGAATAATCTTCTATTTTGCAAGGTAGAAGGCCAAGGTTTTGATTTCATAATCCGATGTTTTATTTGGAAGCTCATATTTAGGAATGTGGTGTAAATTACTGTTAGTTGAAGCAAGTCCCAGATTTCGGAAAGGTTTCTATTTTAGTTTCTCAAGAAATACAAACGGCTTCCCCAACAGAAGATCAGTAATTAATCACCAGTGACCACACCAGGACTGCAGAATAGTTGCGCACAATGTGGCCTATGTACTAACAGTTGTGCATGCGCAAATATCAAGTTGCATGTGTGCAAAAACGTTTTGTGCATTGCGCAAAACTGCGAGATATATACTAAAGGGAAATGCCCAGTGCATCTCAAAAAATGCACATGCGCAAATTCGTAAGGGCAACTTTATACCTCCACAGCAAGATCCTTCAGGGAATATGCAAATAGGTAATTAGCAAAAAGGGGCCCGATCTGAGCAATACACATAGCCCTGGCACCACAGAGATAACACGGCCATAAACAAACAAGATAGCTGCTTCTGCATCCAGAGCTCAAAGAATATCACAGACATTTGCAGAGCTTTTTGAGATGTTATAGTAATAAAATAGTGACTTGGATCACATTATTGAGGAGTTTGGTGATAAAACAAGTGATCAGGAGATGATTTATCAGTATGCACGACTATGAAGAGATATGTGAAAAATACAGCAAACAAGGGGTGGGGCGGGGCTGGAGATGTAGTACTCAGTTTCCTGTTCATATGCAGTGCCTTTTAAACCTGTTTTACTGTGAAAAAAATATATCTAAAATAAACTGCATGTGTGAAAATAAATTGGACCTGACGCCTGGAGACGCACTGAATAAAATGGACGGCAAGGGTTAACTCTGCAAACTGGAGCCCTACTTTCTCCATTCTGGAACTTCTCGATCCCCTCTGCTCTCTCCTCCCTCTCTCAGCACTTTTGAGTTTCACACTGATGAATTGCATTCTCCGTGTCACCTGCTTCTTATTGTTCTCTATCACTCCCTGGTCCCCCTGCTCACTTCCTTGATGAGCCCTACCTTTTCCTCTCTTCTATCACCTCTATTCCTATCATTTTGTTTCGCCAACTCGACTTATTCTGCTGGCTTCCTCCCTCTTCTTGATGCTTTCTCTCGCCAACTCCCCCCCCTTGCCTCCCTACTCACAAAGCTGGTCGTCAACTGGACCTGATTTTCTCCGGAAACAGCTCTCCTCCTTCCCCTATCACCCACCTCTCCCTTTGGACCACTTCATCTCCTTTTCACTTCTAACCTCTCTCCCATCCATTTCTACCCCACCTCTCTTTTTGCCACAATCTCCACTCCCTTTCTTCAACCACATTTACTTCCCCTCCTCTTTCTCCTTTCTTCCCCCTATTGACTCATTGTCCTAGATTTCAGCACTCGATAACTCTTTCATCTTCTCTCACCACAACTCTTGACTCCTGTCCTATTGTCTCCCACCCTGCTCGCTCCTCCCTTCCCAAGCCCTGGCTATCCTCTACACTGCTCATCCCATCTCTGATTTAGACCATTCCCACTCCCTCCTCTTCTCCTTCTCGACAGCCCTCACTTCTGTCAAATACTCCTACTATCAATCTAGCATCCTGTCCTCCACTAACAACCCCGCTGAATTTTCACCACCTTTTCCTCCCTCCTACAACATCCACCCTCCCAAATCCTCCTCATTTATACCTGACAACATTGCTGCCTTCCTGCTCCAAAGTAGAGGACATTCACAAGCTCTTCTCCAGATCTTCCTCTCCTACCCCCTCCCTGCCTGAACTCATCCCACCTTCCTGCCCCTCCCAGCCTTATTGTCAACTTTCACACCTATATCTGACTGATCACCCCCATATATATATTAGGGCTGTCAATTAATCGCAGTTAACTTCTGCGATTAACGTACAAATGTTTTTAGAGATTAATTATTTTAACGCGCGTTAATCGCATTGCTGTGTCTTGAGCCTTTCGGCACACTGTACTTCAATCCCGGCCGCGGCAATATTGTATTGAGTGTCTGAGTGCAGTTATTGTTTAAATAGGAAGTTAGTCACTGAACCGCTTAATGGAGCAAAGCACCAGAGAAAAAAATAAAAGGGTTCGCAAGTTCAATGAAAAATGGAGAATTGATCACAACGGACAAACTCAGGAATGGCTTGTTTTTGACAATACCAACCAGAAAAACCAAAAAAATCAATATGTGGTAGGAACAAGTAACTGGAAGTTGGAGTGTCAGAGCATGAACTGTCAAAGTACCATCAACATTGCATGGGGATTTCTGCAGCTAAGGCAGCACCAACACGTTCTGTTATTATTTTTGTTATTATTATTTTATGTGCCACAATCTCTGAAAAGGGGAATCAAATTATTGATAGTAACCCATAATGTAACCATGTTAGATAAAGTAAACTCTCATTTGGTATTCATGGTGAATTTTGATGAACGTTGGAATTTACTATGACTGTAATCAAATTTATCTTGAACTGACACTTGTTTTAAAGCTTGAAACAGTTAAGGGTTAGCAGATCCTCAGTCACAGAGTGTGACAATATAAAATAACAGATCTTTTTTAAATGATTTTAATTATTTTAGAATGAATTTGATTATCTATATAGGGTTGATTAATAGAAATGTCTAAATTTAAGAAGTACTTACAGGAATGACAAACAAGCAAGAGTATTTATGCACTACATTGCTGAGGTAGAAAGAAGACAGCTGCAAAAGAAAATAAAAGCTGCAAAGTTCCTGTCAGTGACGTCAGATCTACAGATGGTGCTGTCATGGAAGAGGAGCAAGTATATGGTGATTGTTTTTGCAGTTTCTTTTGTTCCTTTATTTCATATATTATGTAGCACATATTAAACCTGCAGTTTTAGTGACCTATCAACAAACATTATACTGGGCCGGTAAAATGTCTGTGAGGCTGGTGAATTTTTCCATCCACTAGCCCTGGTGGCCAGTGCATGGAAAAGTTAAATTTCAATCCCTGCTTGTGTTTCCCTACAGCTCTTGCCCTCTCCGCACCTCCTCTACAGGTACTGGTCATGCCCTCTCCAATCTCCATCCTCCCGTGCCCGCTCCTTCTCTTCCCTAGCCCCTGTGTGATGGAACCAGCTACTCGAGAACTTCAGGACTGTTTCATCTCTCACTGCCTTCCGCCGCCTCCTCAAGACTCACCTGTTTAGACTGCACTTGTAGATCTCTTGATCTACCCCTCCTACTATGCACTGTAATTAATGTTATTTATGAAAAAAGACCAAAGCATGACAAACAGTAAAATGCACATTCCATTAGTTATGCAAACATGATAAGAAAGGTGAAGTACTTTGCAAACTAAGTATAAATACTGTACCATATGTAACAAGCCAGGGTTGAAATCCTCCCTGCCAAGAAACATGTGTCAATTTATTATTGTTTAATGATCATTTATTGGTTAATTATCACTTGCACCGGGCTACCATTGTAAATTAGAGCCAGGTGCAGGGTATTTAAAGAAAGCAGTCAGTCTACTTAAGGCTGCTGCTGTGTGAAGGAGCCTGATTGATAGTGTGCTCAATTGTATCAAAGGTACTGTGTGTAGTTTTGTTATTTGTTAAAAACTGTGTGTTTTTGCTTTGTATCGGGCAAACAGCTTAGCTGTCCCAGGCTAGACAGGGCTGTTCCTGTGTTTAATTAGTGCTCGGAAAGAGCTAGGTTTTGTTTTCGTTTTGTTTTATTTTTGTATTTTTAAAAGTGTCTGGGTCTCATTAAAGGGGGCAAACGAACAGCGGAGAGTGAAGTCTGGTTTACAAATACTTTATACTAGATCACTGACAGCTGTGTTACATCTTGACACAACATTTAATGAATCAGAGAGTTGAAGAGGCGGGTTTTCTGTGTTAAGCACTTCGAGAGGCTAAAACGTTAAAATGACTGCTATTTTCACTGTCACTATTTTCAAAGCAAAAATAGTGACAATGAATGCAAGGTTTTCAAAATAAGCCGGTGATCGGCGCAATCCACCGCCTAATACTATATTTGCGCCGGCTACTGTATAGACAATGTATCCTAAAAGGTATAGACAATGTCGACCCAGGGGACTTTTTTGACCTGAAAAAAGAAACAAGGACCAGGGGTCACAAATGGAGATTAGACAAAGGGGCATTCAGAACAGAAAATAGGAGGTACTTTTTTACACAGAGAATTGTGACGGTCTGGAACCAACTCCCCAGTAATGTTGTTGAAGCTGACACCCTGGGATCCTTCAAGAAGCTGCTTGATGAGATTCTGGGATCAATAAGCTACTAACAACCAAACGAGCAAGATGGGCTGAATGGCCTCCTCTTGTTTGTAAACTTTCTTATGTTCTTATTAAAAATATTAAGATTATTTTCAGGTATTTATCAAGTATTCCGTCCATTTTTTGTAGTATTATTGTACTGTAAGGTGATATATAGTACATTATAGATATACATATGCACAAAGAAGCGTATTCCTTTTTTTGTGGTATCGTAAAAATATGTACCCAGGTGCTTGTGAGAGATATTGGGGGTTCATGTATAGAGGCTGTACACCTTTAAGAAGAAAGGCGTGATGGGATATCAGCTGAACACTTGTTAGCTGACATACAAATACTTAACTGCAGAGGTGCTGGATTATTACACTCCGGTTTCATGCAACAGTTATGATGGTGACCAAACCTGTGTGAGTACTGTTGTGTAAAAAAAATGGTTAAAATGAACAATTGCATTCAAAAAATGTAGAACAGCGAAAAACTAAAATAGACATGCATTAACAAAATGCCCTGGATACTTAAATAAAACGATTTAAATGAAGCAGTAAGCTCAATAATTAAGTTAAAAAAGGAAGTGAAAAGGTTACCTTTTTTTTTGTCAACTCCAATAAACCTACGTTATATTTCCCCAGTCAAATCAAACAGTGCCTAAATAAGCACAGTAATTTACCATAATAAAAAACAGTCATGAAAAACAAAATGTAGAACATAAAAAAGAGCAACCAGATAGTCAATGAAAGACAACACATTATTCAAATTCTTTGTCGTATATATATTTAAGGCAAGGCAAGTTTATTTTTCCGCTAAAAGTGCTCCTGGCTATAATGTTCTGCCGCCCGGCTGTGTAGAATTCCTGGGGAGATCCCTAATTAAGAAAATGTTCCATTCAGTGCAGTTTGAAACACATTTGCTAGTAAATTTTAAATAACATACTAAGAGTACAATTATAATAAGCAATATTTGGGAGTTATTCAAATATAAAAATAGCTTCTGCCGGTATTTCCCCCCCCCAACTCTTTCTCTATAAGCTGAATTCAACTCCTGATATACAGCTGATGTAGTTTGTTGCATCACAGATACAAAATCATTGCCAACTATTACTGCTGAACCCCAGATTTTTAAAGGACTTGTGTATTACCCGTCAAGTTTCTCTGCCTTTTGTACTGTTTTTCTACCAAAATGAAGGCAACATTTACAGTAGGCTCAATCAAATTCTACAAAGTCTTTACAAAGGAGGATACGGATGACATGCCCCACATGTCATCCTGTTCTTACCCTGTTTTAAATAACTTTAGCATAACAGAGGCAGAAGTGAAAGGGACTAGGAGCTCTTAAAATAAACAAATCCCCTGGGCCGGATGAGATCCTCCCAATAGTACTCAAAGAAATAAAAGAAGTTATTTACAAACCTCTAACCAAGATCATGCTACAGTCTCTTGACAGAGGGGTTGTACCGACAGACTGGAAAATTGCAAACGTAATAACGTAATACCAGGATGCAACATTGACAATGGATAACTGCAAAGCATAAGACATGGTTTATTTAAATTTCCAGAAAGCTTTTGACAAAGTCCCACATAAAAGATTAATTCTCAAACTGAACGCAATAGGGATTCAAGGAAATGCATGCACATGGATTAGGGAGCGAGGTAACCAGTGGTGTACCACAGGGATCAGTATTAGATCCTCTGCTATTCCTAAACTACATTAATGATTTAGATTCTGGTATAGTAAGCAAACTTGTGAAATTTGCAGACAACACCAAAATAGGAGGAGTGGCAAACACTGTTGCAGCAGTAATGGTCATTCAAAATGATCTAGACAACATTCAGAACTGGGCAGACACATGGAAAATGAGATTTAATAGAGGAAAGTGTAAAGTACTGCACGCAGGCAATAAAAATGTGCGTTATAAATATCATATGGCAGATACTGAAATTGAAGAAGGAATCTATTAAAAAGATCTAGGAGTTTATGTTGACTCAGAAATGTCTTCATCTAGACAATGTGGGGAAGCTATAAAAAAAAGGCCAACAAGATGCTTGGATATATTGTGAGAAGTGTTGAATTTAACCCTTTGCGTCCATTTATTAATTCTTGCGCCAGGCTCGCCAGGTCTAATTAATTTTTACACGCGCATTTAATTTTAGACGTGCTGTTTAAAAGTATTTTTTTTCCCACAGTCAAACGGGTTTAAATGGCCCTGCACATCAACAAAGCACTCACTAGGGATCTCCAGCCCCGCCTCACCCTTTCGTTTACTATCGCTTTCACATATGCTACCAAATAAAAAATAATAATAATAATAGTCGTACATACCGATCAATCGTCTCCTGATGACTCGTTTTATCACCAAACTCCTCAATAATGCAATCCAAGTCATTATTTTATTGCTATAACATCTCAAAAAAGCTCTGCAAATGTCCGTGATAGTCTCTGTGCGCTGATACTGTACTTCCAGCTTGTTTCCATAATGACCGCCCCATCTGATGCCAATGGGGTACTATGACTATTCATGAGATACTTTTTTTTTTTTGTCGGCTTTTCTCGGCTCCTTTCGTTCCCACTCGGCCATTGAATGGTTTTCTCGGCTTTTTCCGCTGAAAACCGACTTTTTTGCTTTTATGCTTTTAAAATGATGTCGGACAGGGTCCGACAAAGGACCTGGTGGGAATAATTGCAATGTCGGACCCAGTCCGACAATGGACCGCAAAGGGTTAAATCAAGGGAAGTAATGTTAAAACTTTACAATACATTAGTAAGACCTCACCTAGAATATTGTGTTCAGTTCTGGTCACCTTGTTACAAAAAGGATATTGCTGCTCTAGAAAGAGTGCAAAGAGGAGCAACCAGAATTATCCCGGGTTTAAAAGGCATGTCGTATGCAGACAGGCTAAAAGAATTGAATCTATTCAGTCTTGAACAAAGAAGACTACGCGTCTAGATGAAGACATTTCTGAGTCAACATAAACTCCTAGGTCATTTTCATAGTTCCCTTCTTCAATTTCAGTATCTCCCATATGATATTTATAATGCACATTTTTATTGCCTGCATGCAATACTTTACACTTTTCTCTATTAAATGTCATTTGCCATGTGTCTGCCCAGTTCTGAATGCTGTCTAGATCATTTTGAATGACCTTTGCTGCTGCAACAGTCTTCTGCCTCTGTTATGCTGAAGTTATTTAAAATTGGATTGGAACAGGTCGACATGTGGGGCATGTTGTTTGTGTCCTCCTTTGTAAAAACCTGTGAAAAGTAATCGTTTAATATATTTGCTATTTTATTTTCTTCATCTATGATTTTGCCATTTGTGTCTCTTAGACATTTAACCTCTTCTTTGAATGTTCTCTTGCTGTTATAATATTGGAAAAACATTTTGGAATTGGTTTAGCCCCCTTAGCAATATTGATTTCTATCTCTCTCTTGGCATTTCTAACTTCCTTTTTGACTTGTGTTTGCAGTTCCAAGTACTCTTTCTGTGTACTTTGTTTTTGGTCCCTTTAAACACTCTGTAAAGTGCCTTTTTTCGCTGAATATTTTTTTTAATTGATCTATTAAACCATTTTGGCCATTTTGTTTTAGATTTAGATTTGTCTACTTTTGGGATGTAATTGTTTTGCGCCTCTGGTACTACATTTTTAAAAAACAGCCATCCTTTTTCTGTGCATGTTTTCTCTATTTTACTCCAATCTACTTCTGTTAGTCTCTGTTTCATACCTTCATAGTTTGCTTTTCTAAAATTGTAAACCTTAGCTTTAGTCATTACTTTTGGGGTTTTATAAAATACTTCAAATGAGACCATGTTGTGGTCTGAGTTTGACAATGGCTCTCTGACCTCTGTTTTAGTTATTCTGTCTTCGTTATTTGAAAAGACTAAATCAAGGCATGCCTCCCCATTAATATGGCTTCTCCTTTTCTACAAGCATTTCTAATGTCATTGTATAACAGATTATTTTGCTCAGCGTCTGAGTTTGGCGGTCTATAGCATGCTCCTATTATTATGCCCTTTGAATTTGTGGCCATTATTCTGACCCATATTGATTCTGCATTGTTTTCTTTGTCCAGATTTAACACCTGGGCTTCAAGACATTTCTTATGTATAGCGCTACCCCTCCGCCTCTTCTGTCCTGCCTGTCTTTCCAAGACAGTGTGTGCCCACTAATATTATATTCGTCTCCATCACTCTCAGACAACCAAGTTTTTGGCGAAGTTCCTGTGCTAACTGTAAAATATATTCTCTCCTTGGTAAATTCTGCTCTGTGCATTCTTTGTAAAGTACCCAATACATTATAAAACACCTGAACAGGCCACCGTCGGGAGCCAGCTTTCACGGAATACTTCCGTGCCATCTGATCCAAGCATCAATTTCATATTTTGTTGCGTTGTAAAACTCCACGGTCTCTGGTATTTATTTTCACTAGTCCCGATGCTAATTGACTGACCAAAGCAGCGCAGCTGGCAAGCAGGCACCAGCCTTTCAAAAGGCTGATTTAAAAACAATAGACTGTCAGTCATTCACTCAGGCAGAGTAGAGACTAATCGAATTACAACTAAACACATTGCGGACTGGTAAATAAAAATAATAAAGTAGAATACCGTTCTGTGTAATGAAAATACAATTGTTTTATGTGTGGCCATCAATGTGACTGCTCCCGGGGGTATAATGTAATATATCTCTGCATATCTCTGTAATATGTCTGCACTCCCGTGTTTCATGCTTTGTGAGAATATTTAATACATATGGACAGAAAGGTACACAAACTCACAGCCCCATATGTGTTACACGACTGGAGAAAATTACATTTTAAAACCAAAAACCGCCAAAATGACCGCCGCGGGGCTTCTAGTGTTAAACGTGATCCCTGCCTGGGTTGTTGATTGAGTCAATCATCCTGGAGGCCCACCGAGTCTGCCATTTACTGGGGGGGGCGTGCCACACAGTTTGAAAACCTCTGTTCTAAACAGTAAACTTCACGTCTTTTTTTAAACATGCCAACAAATACTGTACACGCTTGACCACAAAGTTGACTCAGAAATAATTTTACAAATTACACAACACGATTTTTTCTAATCCGCTAATACCTTAGCGACTATGATGTTTTTGTTTTGTTGTTGTAACTTTACTAGATTGCTGCATTTAAATGTCAGGTTCATGTATTAAGAAAGCAGCATCAATTATTTGATAATTTACAAAAAACTTAAATAATACCTTACATTTAAAAGATTAGCAGCCATTTCTGGATTTCTTTGTATCCATTTCTGGATTTCCTTGTAAGGTTTATTGGCTAGCTTTTCCCACAGCTAGCCAATCAGAAGTGATAGGCGTAGGACGTAAACATTTTAAAATGTTTGTGTGTAGGTGCAACACTTCCGCAATTCAGTTTTCAGAAACTTGTGTGGCTCTCTTAAAATATACCTGGAGTCTCTTTCTAGCAACAGAACGAACATAGGAAAAATAAATCAATAAAAAACTACTTGTCTGATGGGCAAAGTATAACAACAAAACTTGTTGTCCATCTTACAAATCTTGTTGTCCCGGGCGTTGGGCGATACGAATTGCACACCCCTGTGCATAGCTGTAATGTTTCTTTAATAGATAAAATCATGCCACTTTAAATTGAAAATAAATGACAGATTATGACATGAATCTTCCAAATGAATCTTGCAAAGGTAATATTTTTCTTGAAATAAAGGAAAATAATGTAATAAGTAAGTAAGATGGCATACTGTATGTAAAACTTCAATAAACAGTGACCACCATTTTTTTAAGAATGTGCTTCATACACTAACTGGATAAAAAGCTTGGCTGTCTCAGAAGTGTTTGCTCATATCATGAAAGAATAAAACACATACATACACAATGTGAAGCTTTCTTAGAAATGTGCTGGGACATAATCTTGAAAAATAATTATCTTTACACTCTAAAAGCTCTCCAAGTCACAGATTAGCTGCCTTAGTTTTATAGATATGGGGTGTTTAAAATTCTTATTTTATCTATTGAGGGCCTCATTTATTAATGAATCTATCACTTCATTAATGCCTTTTAAAGGAAGGACATGGTATGGCTCATGCACAGTTGTTTTCTATTGTTAACTGCTAATTGCTTGATTTGGTGTAAGGGGATTATGATTTAATATAAAGTACTAATGCAAATAAGGAACGACAGCCCATTAAGTCAAATAATTCATGTGAAACAGCACTCTTTTATCAACATACTGCTGTGTGTTTTATAATCTCTTTTAAGTAGGTTTTTTTTATGAAAGTAATAACCAACTGTCATGGATAAAAACAGAAAATGTGTTTATAGATACTATGGGTTTTATTGAGGACATAGATCAATTTTACTGTAAACAAGTAAACATTCCCTTTGTTTCAAACTATGCCTAAAACAACTGTCTAGATTTACAACTGAAGATAACTATCAGCCAGTAAAATATATGCTGCTGCCACCACTTCAGAAACTGCATGCTGTGTGGATATAAATAGGCGCCTATCTCCACTGTGCTGATGCAAAGTATCACATTGATCGATAATGACATTTTTTAGTCAGGAAAGGAGAACCCTATTAGCTAGTGCATGTAATGTAATGCATACTTTTCCAGTGTTTAAGTTCTTTAACAAAAAAAGATACAAAGTTCAGTTCATGTACATACAGTTAGCAGATAATTTGCTCTACTATACACTAGATTTTATTGAGCAGTTGACCACAGGTATTTAAAATGTTAATGATCAACAAGGCAAGGCGGCAGCACCATTCTCGGATGAAATGTAAACTAAGATACTTGGACAGAAAGTCAACTGGCAAAATGAATGTCAATTCAGTAAAATAGGCAATCTTCTGGTAGGATCAAAGCAATTTTGATTTTCTTACTACCGGTCAAACTACCAGATTACCATTAATTTCCTGTTTGCATGCAAGGCATCTTCAATACTTACATTACACTGTTTAAACCTCTGACAAGGCTAATCCCAACAAATCCATAACTTCAGGTCCACAGTTTTTATATATATATATATAATGTACGTATATTTTCTTAAGCCATTTCGTTACATCTGTGTTAAATTATCCTTCTGAGTTTAATGGCTTAGTGTTCCAAATAAGTTCTAATAGTTATAAAATGTCAGTTTGTAAAAAAAAATACTTCTACTCAACAAAAAAGTAAGTATTTGTTTCTGTGATAGCAAGCTGTCTGCTGTAAATAATTAATTACAAAAACATCAACAGTGCCAAATGTGTTTAACAAGGAACTATTTTCCTATTATTGTGTTCAAAAATTCCCTTTCTGAAATTAAAAATATTTTCTCAGGCTCAGTAAGCACCTATTGTAGTGTTGCTGATGAATAACAAATAGTTACTCACTTAACTTGAGTTATTAATCACCTCACTGTGAATCTTTGTAGGAAATTAAAAATAAATACCCCAAACACCAGGACAGATTTCTTGAGCTATGCGCTCTACACTAGGCGATTTGACTGACTCAGATTTATTCAGAAATACAGACTGTTAATATTTAGAATTAATCTTTGATTACTTTTAACAATAGTATATGTGCAAGACCAACAGTGTTAAAAAAAGAAGTGAGCCCTTAAAAGTCATAGATGCATCGGAAGCTCTTCATATTTTAACAGGCTACAAGTTTCATATGGTTTATTCATAATATTGTTCTTTTACAGCATAAGAAAAGTTTGAGGATGAGAAGAAACCCTTCAGCCCATCAAGGCTCGTCCCTGTTTAGAACACCACTTTCCCCTACTGGGGGGGAGGGGGGGACTAATTTAAAAGCAGTCTTTTTAAAAATGTTTGCAGTGTTTTGGATCTACTACTTCACCTGGTAGGCTATTCCTTGCATTTATAACTCTGTGTAAAAATATACTTTTACTCAGCTTCCACTTATGCCCTCTTGTTCTTCTCTCTCTTCTAAATTTGAAGTAGTGTCTTGGGTTAACTTTATCTATACCAATTGTGATTTTAAACACTTCAATCAAGTTCCCTCTTTCCCTTCTTTTTTCTAAAATAATGAAAGAGATTTCATTATTTTAACCTGTCCTCATAGCTCAAGTCCTGGGATTAGCCTAGTTACCCTTTTCTGTAACTTCGAGTGCAATTATGTCTTTTTTGCAGTGAGGTGACCAAAACGGCACACAGTATTTATATATTTTATTTATTGCATTTATAAGCACTTTGTATACAAAAGTATCGCAAAGTATGTACAGTACATAGCAGGAAAAAGAAAAAACCACAATACATTTGTATAGCATGTCACACATACAACTGCCATAATCAGACCATTTAAATAACATATTTAAATAACAGTATAAACATAATACAAAACCAGCAATTTTAATGTTACATTAAAACCCACTAAGATAAGAAAGCCAATTTATAAAAGTGCACTGTAACGGTCCCAGCTTCCCTGATAAATAAAGGCAGAGCATTCCATAATTTAGGAGCTCTACAAGAAAAAGCCCTCAAAAAAAATCAAGCAGGTTAGTTAGACATAATCTCCCTTTCCTAAAACCGTGCTGGATAAGGGCGTCTGCTAAGAAATAAATAATAATAATAATAATAATAATAATAATAATAATAATATTAATAATAATAATAATAATAATAATAATAATAATAATAATAATAATAATAATAATAGGATACTGTTAACATATAGGTAACTTTCAATTTTGGATCTTATTAAAGTTTCCTGGGTCAACAAGCTACTAACAACCAAACAAGCAAGATGGGCTGAATGGCCTCTCGTTTGTAAACTTTCTTATGTTACTGTTGGGACGATCTCATTCTGCCCAGGGGATTTGTTTATTTTAAGAGCTCCTAGTCCCTTTAACACTTCTGCCTCTGTTATGCTAAAGTTATTTAAAACTGGATAGGAACAGGTCGACATGTGGGGCATGTTGTCCGTATCCGCCTTTGTAAAAACTTGTGAAAAGTAATCATAAACATTTAACCTCCTCTTTGAATGTTCTCTTTCTATTATAATATTGGAAAAACATTTTGGAATTGGTTTTACCCCCTTAGCAATGTTCCTTTCTATCTCTCTCTTGGCCTTTCTAACTTCCTTTTTGACTTGCGTTTGCAGTTCCAAGTACTCTTTCTGTGTACTTTGTTTTTGGTCCCTTTAAGACGCTTTGTAAAGTGCCTTTTTTCGCTGAATATTTTTTAATTGATCTATTAAACCATTTTGCCCATTTTGTTTTAGATTTAGATTTGTCTACTTTTGGGATGTAATTGTTTTGCGCCTCTAGTACTACATTTTTAAAAAACAGCCATCCTTTTTCTGTGGATGTTTTCTCTATTTTACTCCAATCTACTTCTGTTAGTCTCTGTTTCATACCTTCATAGTTTGCTTTTCTAAAATTGTAAACCTTAGCTTTAGTCATTACTTTTGGGGTTTTAAAAAACACTTCAAATCAGACCATGTTGTGGTCTGAGTTTGCCATTGGCTCTCTGACCTCTGTTTTAGTTATTCTGTCTTCGTTATTTTAAATGACTAAATCAAGACATGCCTCCCCTCTAGTCGGTGCCTTGACAAATTGCGTTAGGAAGCAGCATTTGTCATTTCCACCATTTCAATTTTGTCCGTCGTGCTCCCCACCTGGTTTTCCCATTTTATATGGGGGAAGCTGAAATCCCCCATTAGTATGGCTTCTCCTTTGCTACACACATTTCTAATGTCTTTTTACAGAGAATTTGTTTAACCCTTTGCAGTCCATTTATTAAGTGCTTATCAGGTCCAATTTATTTTTACACGCGCAGTTAATTTTAGAAGCGCTGTTTAAAAGTATTTTTTTTCCACAGTCAAACGGGTTTAAAAGACCCTGCATATCAACAAAGCACTCACTAGGCATCTCCAGCCCCGCCCCACCCTTTCGTTTGCTATCGCTTTCATATATGCTAATAAATAATAATAATAATAATAATAACAATAGTCGTACATACCGATCAATCATCTCCTGATCACTCGTTTTATCACCAAACTCCTCAATAATGCGATCCAAGTCATTATTTTATTACTATAACATCTCAAAAAAGCTCTGCAAATGTCTGTGATATTCTCTGTGCGCTGATTCAGTAACAACCAGCTTGTTTCCTTATGGCCGCCCCTATCTGATGCCAGGAGCAAGTATGACTATTCATTTTTTTTTTGGCTTGTCTCGGCTCCTGTCGCTCCCACTCGGCCATTGATGGTTTTCTTGGCATTTTCCGGAGAAAAAACGACTAGAAACCTGTTTTTGCATTTTTTTGATGATGTCGGACAGGGTCCGACATTGGACCGGATAGGAATAATTGCAATGTCAGACCAGGTCCGACATAGGACCGCAAAGGGTTAACAATCCCCTACTCCCCTTATGCAATGGATTCAACCACAAATACTATGTGTGATATTATTAGTAAGCCCATCAGAAACATCATCAAAAGATCTTACTACTTTGACTGCGTGTCATATGGTTAGTATTTGTTGGGATGAAAAAAGTAAGAAAAGTTTTGCTAAATAAATTTTCAGATAAAAAAACATTAGGTTATTATCATAACCCTGGTTCTCTGATATAGAAATATTAACCATCACAAATGGGTTTTTCCCCTTTAAGAACCCAAGAACTGAAAAACATTATGCCAACAAACTCTCACGAGAGTGCATGACGCAATATGAGTTGCCCCAACAAAAGCACATTGCAGCCATTTGCAAATTCTCTTTTTCCTTTTGAGTCTCGCGGCTCCGCAGCGACCGCGAAGACTTATGGTTAATATTTCTATTTCAGAGAACCAGGGTGTGGCGGTGTGTCCCGCCCTATGTATTATTATTTGTATTTTTATTTGGCGGCGGGTAAAAGCGCCGCGTCTTTTATTACTTATTATTTAAAAACCTCGTGAGGATGCATGACTGATCAGCTACTGATTATTTAACTAGCTGACAGTCATGCATCCTTACCAAACGCGTGCAGACTCTGGCCGAGGGGTAATAAGATAATTAACAACTAGTTAACCCCTCGGCCAGAGTATAAGAACCAGCAGTTGTCTGTTCTGGAGGTTGAGTGTACAGAGGAGAGTACGGGGAGAGAGCGAGAGCGAGAGCGAGGAAACAACATTTAAAAACGACTGCTAAACAGTCTTTGTTTATTCGTTTGGCCCTTGTGCCTTTTTGTTTTGTGTTTTGTTTAAATCTTTTGTTTTTGGTTTGTTAATAAATACGCTGAATGCCATAGCATTCAGCTTCACCCGCCCATCCACTGTTTGTGATTCAGCTTCTTCCTGGTCCGTGACATCAGCACTGCAACCACTCTGGCACATATGGTGTCCTGCGTGGGACAAACAACGCCTCCAAGAGCCGGACCAGGAAAGGAAAAGGACGTTTTTTTGTTTGTTTTTTCCAAAAAGTTTTTTTTTGTGTTTTTTGGAAAAAAAAAATAAAAATAAAAAAAATGGGGAAGAGTAGCCGGAGGAGAAAGCAGCAGCAACAACAACAGCAGCAGGAGGCGCAGCAACAGCAGCGGTCCTTACCACGCTGGACGTCTGCCTCACCTGCCTGAAGGGTGAGAAGTGGTGCTTCAGCGATTGGTGAGGTTGGGCACGTGGCACCGGACCAACCCCTCCATGGCAGGAGAGGAAGGAGCCTGAGCATCCAGCAAGGGTGAGAGGACCCGCATCCTCCGAGGCGGAAGAATCCCGTCTCCTCTGAGGGGATCTGGGACTGGCTGGCGGAGCCTGAGAGGGATATAATGGTCGCCCTCCCTGCTGTGATCAACCTCCTGTGGGCGAGAGATGGGGAGCGCTGGGAGGCCTGGGAACAGAAACACCAACCAGCATCCCTCCCAGACATCGCAGCCATGGTGCTCAACTACCTGGCTGCAGATATGGGAGGGGCCCCGCTGCTGTTTCCAGCGCCAGAGGAGAGGAGCCAGTGCTGCTGTCTCCAGCGCCAGAGGGAGAGGAGCCGCCGCTGCCTTTTCCAGCGCCAGAGGGAGAGGAGCCGCCGCTGCCTTCTCCAGCGCCAGAGGGAGAGGAGCCGCCGCTGCCTTCTCCAGCGCCAGAGGGAGAGGAGCCGCCGCTGCCGTCTCCAGTGCCAGGGGAGAGGAGCCTCGCCTCTGTCTCTACCACCACCAGGAGCAGAGCAGCAGGAGCTGCCTCTGTCTCCACCACCACCAGGAGCAGAGCAGCAGGAGCTGCCTCTGTCTCCACCACCACCAGGAGCAGAGCAGCAGGAGCTGCCTCTGTCTCCACCATCACCAGGAGCAGAGCAGCAGGAGCTGCCTCTGTCTCCACCATCACCAGGAGCAGAGCAGCAGGAGCTGCCTCTGTCTCCACCATCACCAGGAGCAGAGCAGCAGGAGCTGCCTCTGTCTCCACCATCACCAGGAGCAGAGCAGCAGGAGCTGCCTCTGTCTCCACCATCACCAGAAGCAGAGCAGCAAGAGCTGCCTCTGTCTCCACCACCACCAGGAGCAGAGCAGCAGGAGCTGCCTCTGTCTCCACCAGGAGCAGAGCAGCAGGAGCTGTCTCTGTCTCCACCACCACCAGGAGCAGAGCAGCAGGAGCTGCCTCTGTCTCCACCAGGAGCAGAGCAGCAAGAGCTGCCTCTGCCTCCGCCACTTCCACCAGCAGAGGGTGAATGCCTGCTGGTTCCGCTCAACCGCCGTGGGAGGACTGCTTGCCCCTCCCACCTCCACCAGCAGAGGGTGAATGCCTGCTGGTTCCGTCTCAAGCGCCGTGGGAGGACTGCTTACCGCTCCCAGCTCCACCAGCAGAGGGTGAATTCCTGCTGGTTCCGCCTCAACCGCTGTGGGAGGATTGCTTGACCCTCCCACCTCCACCAGCAGAGGGTGAATTCCTGCTGGTTCCGCCTCAACCGCTGTGGGAGGATTGCTTGACCCTCCCACCTCCACCAGCAGAGGGTGAATACCTGCTGGTTCCGCCTCAACCGCCGTGGGAGAACAGCTTGCCGCTCCCAGCTCCACCAGCAGAGGGTGAATGCCTGCTGGTTCCGCCTCAACCGCCGTGGGAGGATTGCTTGCCGCTCCCAGCTCCACCAGCAGAGGGTGAATGCCTGCTGGTTCCACCTCCACTGTCATGGGAAGGACTGCTCCTGCCCTGCCTCGCACCTCCCAAGGATGCCTGCCTCGCACCGCCCAAGGATGCCTGCCTCGCACCGCCCAAGGATGCCTGCCTCGCACCGCCTGGGGCTGCCTGTTGCTCCGCATCGCCTGGGGCTGCCTGTTGCTCCGCATCGCCTGGAGAGCCACCAGTTACAGTGAACGAGGGAGAAGTGGAGCTCCCGCTGCCGCCTCCATGGCCAGGGGCTCCCCTCCCGAGTTCGCCTCCGGAGGGTCCGCTACTGCTGCTGCTGCTGTCGCCTCCCGAGGGTCCGCTGCTGCTGCCGTCGCCTCCCGAGGGTCCGCTGCTGCTGCCGTCACCTCCCGAGGGTCCGCTGCTGCCGCTGCCTGCCGAGGGTCTGCAGCTGCTACCCGCCTCCCGAGGGTCCTGTTTTGCCTGGGGTCGCTACCAGTCCTGCCATGTGGCAGGAAATACTGTGGCTGGAGCCCCATGAAGGGAGCTGCCGACCACGGAAAAGGGGGAGGTCAGGAGACCAGCTCCCCAGCCGCACTTTCGCTGCAGGAAATACTGTGGCTGGAGCCCCATGAAGGCAGCTGCCAGCCACGGAAAAGGGGGAGGTCAGGAGACCAGCTCCCCGCAGCAATTTCGCTGCAGGAGAGAGGTGGCCGGAGCCCCACGGAGGGAGCTGCCGCCATGAAGAAGGGGGCAGGTCTGGAGACCACCCCAAAATTTTTCTGGCCAGAGGAGCCGGCCTGTGCGTGGTCCACTGGGACGCTACAGTTGTTGGGGTGGGAGGAGGACATCCCACCATGGCCGCCACCTTTGGCCCGTTGCTGCCCCTGTTCCTGCGCCGGGACTGCTAGCCGGGACTTTAGGGAATAAGGGGAGGTGGCCGAAAAGGCCATGTGTGCTGCGCAAGGGGGCATGTGTGGCGGTGTGTCCGCTCTATGTATTATTATTTGTATTTTTATTTATGGCGCGGGTAAAAGCGCCGCGTCTTTATTACTTATTATTTAAAACCTTGTGAGGATGCATGACTGATCAGCTACTGATTATTTAACTAGCTGACATTCATGCATCCTTACCAACGATGCAGACTCTGGCCGAGGGGTAATAAGATAATTAACAACTAGTTAACCCCTCGGCCAGAGTATAAGAACCAGCAGTTGTCTGTTCTGGAGGTTGAGTGTACAGAGGAGAGTACGGGGAGAGAGCGAGAGCGAGAGCGAGAGCGAGAGCGAGGAAACAACATTTAAAAACGACTGCTAAACAGTCTTTGTTTATTCGTTTGGCCCTTGTGCCTTTTTGTTTTGTGTTTTGTTTAAATCTTTTGTTTTTGGTTTGTTAATAAATACGCTGAATGCCATAGCATTCAGCTTCACCCGCCCATCCACTGTTTGTGATTCAGCTTCTTCCTGGTCCGTGACATCAGCACTGCAACCACTCTGGCACACAGGGTTATGATAAAAATGTAACGTTCTCCTTCAAGTAGTAAATATTAACCATCACTAATGGGTAAGTATACCCAATCTGTAGTGAGGACAGGCGCAAGACTCTTGTAAGCTAACCGCGCTAGCAGTCCTACAAGGTGACAAGTCACTTACCAATCAATCCTTAGTTGAGGGGATGGCCTCTGAGGCAGCCCTCAACACCCTTGATCCAAACCCAGGACACAGCAGATCCACGATGTTCATCCTGTAGAACCTCGTGAACGTGTGGGGGGGTCACCTACACCGCTGCATTGCATAATCCATGACAGATGCACCCTGGAACATCGCCCAAGAAGTGGCCTGCCCTCTAGTGGAATGGCCAGTGATCTTCTCCGGCGGGGGCAACTTCGCAAGTTGATACGCCATCTTCACTGTCTCCGTTAGCCACCTAGACAGGCGCTGTTTAGACACAGCCTGGCCTTGGGACTGAGAACCGTAGCAAACAAAGAGTTGCTCCGACTGGCGCCAACCTTTTGTCCTTTTGTCCACATAGTACGCCAGCACTCTGACAGGGCATAGCGTGTGGATCATTCTGTCTCTGTCGGACTGGAAAGGAGGAGGGTGAAAAGCCTCCAACTCCACCAACTGATTGATATGGAACGGTTGGTCCGGAGTGTCACTCGTGACCGCCCCTTCGCGAAATATAAACAGGCTTTGGTGACAGATAGTACCTGCAGCTCACTTACTCGCTTAGCAGAAGTGACTGCCACGAAAAAAGTTGTCTTAAAAGACAAAAGCTTTAGCTCGGCGGAATGCATGGGCTCAAAAGGTGGTTTCGTCAGTGCATTCAGCACGACATTCAACCGCCAGTGAGGAACAATGTCCTTCCTTGGAGGACGGAGTCTCTTAGCTCCCTTCAAAAACTGTCCCGCCAGGAAATGTGTTCCTGGGGAGACTGAATCTTTCTTCACATGGCAAGCTGAAATAGCTGCCAGGTAGACTTTCAGAGTAGAAGGCCTCTTCCCATCATCCAGCTGGTCTTGCAAAAACTGCAAGATCACTGCCATCGGGCATGTCGTGGGATCCTCTCCCTTCGACAGACACCATGTCTGAAAAACCCCCCACTTGTAGCCATACTGGGAACGAGTGGAGGCAGCCCTAGCGTTCTATAAGGTGTCAATCACCCTATTAGACAAACCCAGACGGCTCAAATGGAGCCGCTCAGGGGCCAAACACAGAGCTGTAGTCTCGATGGGTCGTGATGCCACAGACCGCCCTGCGCCTGGCAGAGCAGGTCGCGACGACTGGGCAACTGCCAAGGCTGTCCGCACAGGAGTTGTACCGGTGAGGCAAACCAAACCACTACTCTCATTGGCTTGGGGGTCCTTGACCAGCGTATGGACCACACCCCGAAAGGGGGGTGGTCCATGGCTGAATTGTAAGGAGTACCCCCGACGTATGTTGGTGAGCACCCACGAATCGCGGGTGCACTGGCCCCAGTACTCTAGATGGGCTTTGGAGAAGGGGTCCTGGGCCTGTGGCAGCAAATTCCTAGGGGATTCAGGCGCATTGCGCTGGAACCGCTTTTGCCTACCGCGCCCTCGGCCCGACCTACCAGCAGCCGCTGGAGAGTCCCGTGGACCGCCCTGAGGCTGCCATTGTGACTGAGGTGGTGGTCTCTGATACCACTGCTTCTTAGGCGGTGGTGCCGGCTTAGGGGCAAGGTCACTGAACACCTTTGTTGCTTCCCTTGCCGCTTTGGACTGAAGCAACAAGTCATCCACTGCAGGGCCGCATGTATGCCCTGGTGTGATGGGCACATCCAGTAGAGCAGCTCTGTTACTCTCCGTCAGCCTGGCTTGAGAAAGCCACAGCTGACGGCGCGCAGCCACCAATGCTGCCATACTCCACCCTGTT
Source organism: Acipenser oxyrinchus oxyrinchus (assembly GCA_030684275.1). Lineage (NCBI taxonomy): Eukaryota > Metazoa > Chordata > Actinopteri > Acipenseriformes > Acipenseridae > Acipenser > Acipenser oxyrinchus. The sequence goes on along the minus strand of CM060247.1, from coordinate 64,778,389 downwards.
GCTTGGCTCAGAAGCTTAGCTAGCCGTAGCAACATTCGGGAGATCAGCCGCAGCTCCTCTGTCTGATCGAGGGTAAGCCCCCCCTCAGCAACGGAGCTCCAAATGTGGCTCAAGTAAGCCACCAAACATGTATTGCAGTTGCCCAACCGGGCAACGAAGGCATCAGCGGAGTAAGCCTTCTTCAGAAGGACCTCGATAACCCGACATTGCTTGTTCGGACAAGCAGCATCTTTGGACAGCAGCACAAGGTTCGCTGGCTGTGCCAAGGCTGGAATAGTTGACCCGACAGAGGGAAACTGGACCAAACCCATTTTATCCACCTCGTGAACCCTATAGGTTGTACCCGACCGAGGGACTGCAGGGGCTGTGGCCGTGTGATGCCACGATGAGGTCAGTTCCTGCCAAAAATCCGGGTGGATGGGCGGGGCTTCAAAGGGTATCTCCTTATGCTTGCCATAAACAGAGCACCTCTCAACTGTCGCGCTCGGCCATGGCACCCTAAGTGCGTCATTGGCTCGGCGCATCAGGGGTATGAGCTTCCTAGGCAAGGGAATCAGAGGCAGCGAGTCCAACGCTGGATCCTCCGAGAAAAACTCCTTGCGCTCCTGTGGCAAAGTGCCCGCCCCTGTGTGTATTTTGCGTTATGTGTTGTGTTTTAATGTTGGTGTATAGTCATTGGTACACGGGATATAAATGGGTCTGTGTAACACGAGTGTTTAAATTGTATATTTGTATTTAGGCAAGAGGATGGCACATCACATCACGTGCATTTAAAGTATTAGTATGTGAACACGGGAAAGTGCACTTTAATTAATTCACGTGCAGTTGTACCGAGATTCCAATTGAATGATTGACTAGCAATCGAGTCTCGGTACAACTGCATAAAAGCAGCATGTTTTCACTCACTCGGGGTTGTGTGTTCGGTGAGTGGAGAACGGGTGTGGAGAGGAGAAAAGGAAAGGAAAATAACGATACTTGTTTGTTTAAAACTCACCGTGTTCGTGTTTGTCTGTATAGTCCGTTTTGTTTACCTGTTTATTTTGGCCGCAAGTGCCGTGTCCTGTTTTTGTGTTCTGTTGATTTATTAAATGCTGAGCGAAACCATTCGCTCAGCTCCACCAAACTCCACCTCTCTGTCGTTTATTTCCTGTTTCTGGTCTGACGTCACCCACTGCAGCCGTCTTTGTGACAGCTCCTCAGCTCCTTCTGAAGCGAGGACAGAGAGATTGTCCTCCATTTCTCTCCCCCCCCCCCCAACTCAACCTGTTAGTTCTGGTGGTGGAGTGGGGAGAGAGAAGCCACTTGTGAAGGTGGAGCAACAGGTGCTCGCATCACAACAGGTGCTTCCACCACAGCAGGTGCCTGCACTGACAGAGGCCGCTCCTGCAACAACTGGGTCAAAGTTGACTGCTGTTGCTGAAACATCTCACACATATACCGCCAGTGGTCCGATGATCGGGACCTGTACCTTCTCTTCTTACTCCTCGGGGAAGGAGAAGAAGCAGGAGAGGAAGAGGATGAGGAGGAAGAAGAAGGACTCCTGTGCTTCCTCGAGGCTGACTCTTTGGAGCCACGTGCCCTGGCACCGCGCTCAGCTGAGCAAGGTCTCTGGCTAAGCTCCCTGGAATGACTGGAATGGTGCTCCCTGGAGCAGCGCTCTCCAGAACTGCACTCCCTAGAGTGCCCCCTACTGCTACCAGCTGCCTCCATAGGAGGTAACTGTGCATGGGTAATGGAGCTATCACTCGACTGGCGCATAAGCCTGGAACGTAGCGATCGCTTGCTGAAAACAGCGCACTGCGCACAAAAGGCAGGGTCCGCCAGAGCTCGCTCTGAGTGTTCCTGACCTAAGCATCGCACACATCTTTCGTGGCCATCAGCTGCTGGCAGCTTGGCGCCACAGTCAATGCAACCGTGAAACATATTAGTGTAGGTACCGAGACGTTGGTATCAACAGACTTAGTAAAAACTAGTCTGGGTACCCAATGTAAAGTATTACCTACCGTTAGCTCGGTACTGAACCTGGTACTAAGCGTTTGTTCTAGGTACTGAGGGAGTTGGTACCGACAGACTCAGTATAACTAGTCTGGGTACCAATAAAATATTATTGGTATGAAGTTTAACCAGTTAGCCTGGTACCAAACCTGGTACCGAACGTCAGTTCTGGGTACCGTTGGTATCAACAGACCAGGTATGAACCAGTCTGGGTACCAAATACAAATACCTACTGTCGAAAAATGCGGTAGCGCCAGTACCGAAGTGTATGCAAATGCAGTAGCGTCAGTACCGAAGCGTATGCAAATGTGGTAGCGTCAGTACCGAAGCGTATGCAAATGCGATAGCGTCAGTACCGAAGTGTATGCAAATGTGGTAGCGTCAGTACCGAAGCGTATGCAAATGCGATAGCGTCAGTACCGAAGTGTATGCAAATGTGGTAGCGTCAGTACCGAAGCGTATGCAAACGCGATAGCGTCAGTACCCAGCGTATGAAAACACGGTACTGTCTCAATATAGAATAATAACTCAAAGGCTGTGTCAACTCTGGTACCCAAGGTACAAAGAAGAAAAAAACACAAACCTTGCGCTAATGCGCAACAGCAGCAGCCAGCAATCCCACAAAAAGCAGGAGATCTCACGAAGAGATGCACGCCAGCTAACTGTATAGTGAATAAGACTGTGTAACAGTACTTTCAAAGGTTGCGTCAGCTCTGGTACTGAGGTACAAGAAGAAAAAACGCTAACCTTGTGCTAATGCAGAACAGCAGCAGCCAGCAATCCCACAAAAAAGCAGGAGATCTCACAAAGAGGTGCACGCTAGATAGCTGTACAGTCAAGAAGACTGTAACTGTGGAATGAGCAGCACGAATATTACACTCAGTAGATCCACAGTTACAGGTTATCCTCAAGCCTGAAGATAACCTCTGTACTACAGCCGTAATACAGTGTCCTGTGAGCCCACAGAACTCGATCCCGTTTTCTGATAAAGAAAAACAAGGGAAAGGGTATACAGTAATGTAAAACAACACTGAATACACAAAAAACAACAAAACTATCTCAACCGGGATAGAACGTTTTTTTTTTTTTGTTTTTTTTGTTGTTTTTTTTTTACTGGAACAGAGCCCTTAGGAGAGTTATCTGCCGTAATAGTGAACTAGACCCAGGGGAGGGCGAACGCAAGTCGCAGGCTCGGCTGGCTCACTGCCAGTTCGGGCTGACTAGATAGAAAACTCGGCAATAAATAATAATTTTTTAAACAACAGGAGTGACCATGAGTAAAACAAGGCAATAATACTAAGTAATACTTAGCTCAGATGCTTTCACTCTTAGTGAAAAAGGAAAAAGAGAATTTGCAAATGGCTGCAATGTGCTTTTGTCGGGGCAACTCACATTGCGTCACGCACTCTCGCGAGAGTTTGTTTGCATAATGCTTTTCAGTTCTTGGGTTCTTAAAGGGGAATAACCCATTAGTGATGGTTAATATTTCGTACTTGAAAGAGAAACAAACAATATTTAGCATCGCTCCGTACTGCAAAAGCAAAGCAGCCCCATAAAATTGGTGAGCCCAAATTCTGAATCCAAATCCCATCTATGGTCGTAGATGACCAACAGGCCTACCACCAGGCCAAGGCAAACACGTACCCTGTATACCATAAACTTTCACTTTCACTTATTTAAATACATTTAACACAAATAATAAAATTACTATATCTAAAAAACATCATGCAATATATGTATGAAATAAGTAACAGAAGTGTTGCTTTTTTATATTTCAAAACAAAAGAATAATTAAACATGAAAAACCCTTGTTCAGTACAACATCAAGTACAGTACAGAAATTATGCTACCAGTTTGCTAATTGCTCTGTTCCAGTTTTATTGATTGTTTTTATAAGAGAACAACAACTTGACAATCTTATGCTCTGTAATATACTTTTTTTTTTGATTACTACTTTTCAGCTACTTTTTCATGTTGTGCCTTCTCTCATGTTAATCACACTCTGTCAATGCCATATTGCTTAATTGGTCAATGGCCTTGTGCCTCACAATACACCCAGACAGTGCAATGGTTTTATGACGTAATCTAATGCCATGGTGGACTAAGTTGACCATCAATCTCAGTTCATTTGGGACCTAAGAAAGATAGAATCTCAGGCATATAGAGATAAAATACATAAAAGACTAATGAATTCACCTGCGGAACCACTTGGCTGTAGAGACTGAGCACAATCTCTGTTTCTGTAACACAGTGAAATAAAAAGCAGATACTGAGAGAAAATAACATAAAAAAGTATGGATTTTATTTTCAGCAGGACCCTGCGTGTAATATGAGTCCAAGCTCTTCAGGTAAACCATATTGACTACAACCTCATGGGAAATACACTTTAAAAATAGTCAACAACAGATCATGAATTGAGTTCTGTGATTTAAAATGGATTTTGGCATATAACCTCATTGATTGCTGCCAATACCACATATACATATACATATATATATATATATATATATATATATATATATATATATATATATATATATAAAAAAATCCTTTAGTTATATATATATAGTTATATAAAATCCTGTCTTGTGGTAAAAAAAGAAAATGTAATTGTCATGTTGTGCTTAAAACACAGAATACATAGTTGCTGGTATGTGTATTACATTGCTATCAGGGACTCCTTTGTATTGTTTGATGTGTAAACTTCTGTGTTCCTAGAGAAAAACAACTTTGTATTCAAAGAACTTTTTAATATTATAAATAGCTTAAGTATATTAACCTGTCTATATCACATTCTCAATTCTAAATCCCTCAAAAGCTTATCTGTTGCTGGGAGATAATTCTGAATTCTCTGCTTATCTGCCTGCTGTATACAAAACCTTTATATAATTTTGTGGCAAACATTAGACCTAGATTTTCAAGTTCACTCTGAATTATATAAGTATGAAGTATGTACTTGCTTTTGCAAAGCACAAACTGCACCTATGCAACAGAATTGACCGAGCAGACAACAGAAATTTCACGTAGTGAAGATATTGAAAAATGAAGGCAGATGTGTGGGGATTCACATTTAACAAAAATTATAGGACATCTTAATGAGTTAAACTCAGCTCATAGAGGTTGCCAACTAACTGCTTGTCCATTGAACCAGTTGTGAAAGACTAGGTTTTGAATCAAAACTTAAATGCAAACATATTAAGAAAGGAGTTTCAGAAACCTACCGTGCAATTGTTTGGCTTTTCTCCAGAATGCACCCTCATGTGTATCAACAGCTTGTAACGGGCATTAAAAGACTTGTATCTCCGAGGGCAGCCAGCCCAGAAGCAGGTAAAGTCCTCCCCTTTCCGCTGGTCAATGTGCACCTTCTCAATGTGTCTGACCATCTCCTCCTGCTGGTCATAGACAGCACTGCAGTCTATCCATCGGCAACAGTGCTTACCATTGAAGTCATCCAGCTCCCCATCTTCTTCTAACAGCTGAGAGGAAGGTAGGCCATGGTAAAGATGGTTGGGGTGATGGTGTGGATGTTGCGTTAAGACATCATTGGGTTGCAAGTGTTGGTGGGAATGGTAAGGGGGTGGGGGGCCCTGAGGGGGTGGAGACATGTCCATAGTGGGGGTAATGTGTGAGAAGGTGTCCATTTGCTCACTCTTAAACACTGAACCCAGAGGCTTACTTTCAATAAGGGGAATTCCTTGTTGGACAACCATGTTGTTCATAACAGTGTACTGAAGGTTACCCTGCTCTAGCTGCTGCATCCTCTGGTACTCGGCTCCAGGCTGCTCACTGTAGGGCTGCAGTTGGGGAACACTATTGGCCAAATGGAAATGCCTTTGGGAGCCTGGGTTTAAACAAGCCTGGGGAATGCAGCTGCCCCTTACCCCTAGAAAGTGCCCATAAACTTCTGGCTGTGGAGAGATGTTGGCAGGTGAGCCCTTGGAACCATTGATGTACGCTACCAATGAGGTGGGGGATGTGCGGATGATGGTGTTAAAATCAATGCCAATTCCATCTGACAGTGGAGACAGGGAGAGTGCCCTTTTCTTGGAACGGGCTGTCTGAGACCAGGCTGAATGCTGGGGGCTGTCTCCCCCAAAGAGGTAGGAGGGCAGGGAGTTGGCAACACTGGTGTTGGACATTGCAGTCCCTGGAGGGATGCTCAGTAACTCCCCCAGTTCACTTTCATTGTTATAAACATTTTGCGAAGGTAGGGAGGGAAGGATCCGGTAGCGATGAGGCCACTCCTGTTTTACACTCAAGGTTGACTGGCTTTCAGAGAGGTTCAGAGTAGTTGAGGCCAATGACTCACGTGACAAGAGGGACCTAAAACAGAAAAAAAGTTCTAATTAGTATTCCAGTTACAACAGTACTGCTGCCATTGTCATAAAGTAATCGGGTACCCCTCCCTGCAGTAGAACAAGTAGAACACAACCTAATTTTTTTTTGAAGATTTATATGTAAGAAGTTTGAAATGGATGGTTGTGGTGATCAGAAATGGTGGCAGAACTGTTTTTTGTTCACACATTTTCATGATGACACCCCTTGTAGAACGCACAGGGACCAAATAGCAATCAAGAACATAAGAACATAAGAAAGTTTACAAACGAGAGGAGGCCATTCGGCCCATCTTGCTTGTTTGGTTGTTAGTAGCTTATTGATCCCAGAATCTCATCAAGCAGCTTCTTGAAGGATCCCAGGGTGTCAGCTTCAACAACATTACTGGGGAGTTGGTTCCAGCCCCTCACAATACTCTGTGTAAAAAAAGTGCCTCCTATTTTCTGTTCTAAATCCCCCTTTATCTAATCTCCATTTGTGACCCCTGGTTCTTGTTTCTTTTTTCAGGTCAAAAAAGTCCCCTGGGTCGACACTGTCTATACCTTTTAGGATTTTGAATGCTTGAATCAGATCACTGCGTAGTCTTCTTTGTTCAAGACTGAATAGATTCAATTAGTTTAGCCTGTCTGCATACGACATGCCTTTTAAATCCGGGATAATTGTGGTCGCTCTTCTTTGTACTCTTACTAGAGCAGCAATATCCTTTTTGTAACGATGTGACCAGAACTGAACACAATATTCTAGGTGAGGTCTTACTAAAGCATTGTAAAGTTTTAACATGACTTCCCTTGATTTAAATTCAACACTTCTCACAATATATCCGAGCATCTTGTTGGCCTTTTTTATAGCTTCCCCACATTGTCTAGATGAAGACATTTCTGAGTCAACATAAACTCCTAGGTCTTTTTCATAGATTCCTTCTTCAATTTCGGTATCTCCCATTTGATATTTATAATGCACATTGTTATTGCCTGCGTGCAGTACTTTACACTTTTCTCTATTAAATGTCATTTGCCATGTGTCTGCCCAGTTCTGAATGCTTTCTAGATAATTTTGAATTACCTTTGCAATACAATACAATACAATATGTTGTCCTCATTTTATGTTTATTTTTTACACATTTACATTTTAAACAAACTAAATATTAAGTAAAGCCTCATGTACATCAATCACCCCTGCATATGCTACTCTTCAAAGAGTGATAACTTCAATTTGATTATAAAACACTTTATCCAATACACTAACTCTTTGTGCAAGCTGCCTTCACATTACTAATCACTTTCACTATCAATGCCATTTGTTGCATTGTGAGGGTTGAAGCAGGCCTTGCAAGCACATGACATTAATGTAAGCCTCATTCACGAACTGCAATATTGCCATTCCATCAATGATGTCCTGCAAGTCTTTCAATCCTTGTGGATCAGCAGTATGGAGTAGTGGTTAGGGCTCTGGACTCTTGACCGGAGGGTCGTGGGTTCAATCCCAGGTGGAGGACACTGCTGCTGTACCCTTGAGCAAGGTACTTTACCTAGATTGCTCCAGTAAAAACCCAACTGTATAATGGGTAATTGTATGTAAAAAAATAATGTGCTCTGTATAATGTGAAATAATGTATAATGTGATATCTTGTAACAATTGTAAGTCGCCCTGGATAAGGGCGTCTGCTAAGAAATAAAATAATAATAATCCTTGTTCCATATCAGTATCAAGCCAGTCAAGACTATGTGCTTCAGACCATGACTTTGCTGAGGATTGATATAACTGAGATAGTGCATAAATTACCAATATGATTCCCCTCACTGCCCTAGACAGTTTTTTGCCTTGAAGCATAAGATGTGCTGTTGACTCTGTATATGTATCTGTTGCAGTAAGAAGGTGCCATCAAGTGGAGCGAGGTAACCAGTGGTATACCACAGGGATCAGTATTAGGTCCTCTGCTATTCCTAATCTACATTAATGATTTAGATTCCGGTATAGTAATCAAACTTATTAAATTTGCAGATGACACAAAAATAGGAGGAGTGGCAAACAGCAGCAGCAAAGGTCATTCAAAATGATCTAGAAAGTATTCAGAACTGGGTAGACACATGGCAAATGACATTTAATAGAGAAAAGTGTAAGGTACTGCACACAGGCAATAAAAATGTGCATTATAAATATCATATGGGAGATAATGAAATTGAAAAAGGAATCTATGAAAAAGACCTAGGAGTTTATGTTGACTCAGAAATGTCTTCATCTAGACAATATGGGGAAGCTATAAAAAAAAGGCCAACAAGATGCTCGGATATATTGTGAAAAGTGTCGAATTTAAATCAGGGAAGTAATGTTAAAACTTTACAATGCATTAGTGATCTGATTCAAGCATCAAAATTCTAAAAGGCAATGACAATGTCAACCCAGGGGACTTTTTCGACCTGAAAAAAGAAACAAGGACACAGAGGTCACAAATGGAGATTAAATAAAGGGGCATTTAGAACAGAAAATAGGAGGCACTTTTTTACACAAAGAATTTTGAGGGTCTGGAACCCCAGTAATGTTGTTAAAGCTGACGCCCTGGGATCCTTCAAGAAGCTGACTGACAAGATTCTGGGATCAATAAGCCACTAACAACCAAACGAGCAAGATGGGCCGAATGGCCTCCTCTCGTTTGTAAACTTTCTTATGTTCTTAAGAAGCATTTGGAACAGAGAGAAACTGCCAAGCGTGTACCCACAGCTGAACTGCCAGACGTGTACCCACAGCTGAACTGCCAAGCGTGTACCCACAGCTGAACTGCCAAGCGTGTACCCACAGCTGAACTGCCAAGCGTGTACCCACAGCTGAACTGCCAAGCGTGTACCCACAGCTGAACTGCCAAGCGTGTACCCACAGCTGAACTGCCAAGCGTGTACCCACAGCTGAACTGCCAAGCGTGTACCCACAGCTGAACTGCCAAGCGTGTACCCACAGCTGAACTGCCAAGCGTGTACCCACAGCTGAACTGCCAAGCGTGTACCCACAGCTGAACTGCCAAGCGTGTACCCACAGCTGAAGCTGGCAACCCCGATGAGAGCCACAAGAGACGCCAATGCAGATTGGCAAGTGCAAAAAAAATAAAACTTCGAACAGCTGTGCCCTGTGCAGAAAGGCGACGTGGAGAAGGGCATTATCTTACTCAAGGTAAAGGAATATCATTTTGTCGAAAAACAAGAAAAAAAGAAAAAGAAATTAGACTTTTTTATAACTACTTCTGCTGTTATGTTCTTATGTTCTTATTGTGTTGAAGTCTTTATAGCTGGACCACTTTTTGAATTTCCTTGCAGTTGCTCTGAGCATATTATACATTGTTTTGCATCAATTATCTTTTTGAATTTCTTTGGTGGCTCCTCATACAGATCCATATTTGCATCCTCACCTACCACTGTTTTACTGCAAAACAAAAGACGACTGCTGCTATCTCGGGCTGACAACAGCTATGGTAGGTACTGTTATATTATAAGTAGGGTTGCCTCTTGTAATTTAAGTAACGGTCCTTTTAATGTAAACACATAATTATGGTTACCTGTTTTCAACATTTTATTTGTCTACTCTCCCTGCCTTTAATAAAATTATAATTAGCATTATTAAACCATGACCATTTCTTATATTATCTGACAATTAAGAAACAAGCTGATTTTTACATTCCTTAATTGAACACTTTACTGTCCTTGTAAAGATGATGTAATCACTACACTACACACCACTTGTTTCATAAATACACTTTGTCTGGAGACACGTCTTGTTAAAGAAACAACAAGGAAAGAAAGTTAAAGGAAAGATGAATTATGTGTTTACATTAAAAGAGGTGCTATTTCAATTACAGCCATAAAGCTTTGTATTTGCTATAACCTATAATGGAAAATCTTATTGCAGATAATCTATCTTAATTGGTTTGTTTTGATTTATTTTATTTTTAAAAAATATTGGCATGAGACCTTTTAAAACCATAGTTTTGGTAGGAATACATAAACATACAAATCAGGCAACCCTAATTATGAGGTAAATTATTTAGCAAAAGAGCATATCCTGACTGGATATGGTAATGGAAAATAATACCCAATACCTGTATTATTAACCAGTTAAAAGCTTGTTATTTACTACTTTAACATTGTCCAAAAGCATATTTTTCTTAGAACTTTAAATAATCTCTCAATAACAAGTTAATATATAATATTCTAAAGTATTATAACCATCACAATTACTGGTACAATAGTGTAGCAGGGCAGTAGCGAGCCCTGTACATTTATTTGTTTATTTATTTTTAGATCGGGGTCTCCCCCTCCGCCCCTGTGCAGTGTATTTTGTTTGATTTTATTTATGTATTTATATGACGGCGTATTGCCGTGTTATTGTTTTGTTTATTTTTAAAACGTGTTCTGGCAGAGGCGAGATTGGTGCACGTCCTCTGCCAGGAATAATTAATAAACTCGTGCAGAAGGTGGCCATCTCCCGAATTAATTAAGTGGTTAATTTTGTTGCTAATCGGGAGATGGTCACCTGAATATAAAAGCCTGCAGCTCTCGGCACTCGTGTGGGTGTATGAGGAGCGAGAGTGGAGTGAGCGGAGAATCAAAGAACTAAAAGAAAACTAGACTTACCGTAGGTTCAGTGAAGGCGATTGCCCAGCCTGACCTGTGTTTTGTTTATTACTTTTGTGTTCGTGATTTTGTTCTGTTTAACTATTTATTTTGCTCTGTGAGCACAGTTTTTCTGTTTAAACTTTTTATTTATTTATGTTATTTTTGCTTAATAAAACGGCGCAGCCGCGTCTTTCTTTTGAACTGCAGTGCCTGGTGAGAGTTTATTTACCGTTCCTGCTTCTGTCTGACATCACCGACTCAGCCACCCTGTCACAAATAGATTCAACATTTATTCATTCATTCATTCATTCATTCATTCATTCATTCATTTAATTTAAGTTGACTGATTCTGATATATTTAATGAATATCTGTAAGAATTAACATATTAATATGATATTATAGATCAATCAATAAAAACTACAGTATATAAAATATATATTGTACATACTTGTAATACAAGGTTTTCTTGAATACTGATGCTGTCAGAATCATAGCTGATAATAGCCTGACAGACAGGGAGAAACATTGACGTGCTAAAGCGGGATTTTTTTTTTTTTTACTGAATGTCAAAACCACACCCCCTCAACAAGCGTTGTCGCAGAAGTCAGGAAGCAAACAAAAACAAGCAGACGCGGTTTATGATCACAAGCGAGCACACTTTATATAAAAATATATAACATGGAAAACTACATTCTGTGTGAGAACAGCAGTCATCGCAGCAAAATTTGGTCTCTGAGCATTCTTCAAGCGGGGAGTCATTATGAAAATGTGTGAAAAAAACATTTCTGCCACCATTTCTGATCACCACAACCATCCATTTCAAACTTCTTCCATATTAAACTTTAAAATAAAGCAGGTTGTGTCTTGTTCTACTGTGGGGAGGGGTATCTCAAAAACTAGGAGCCTTTTCGAATTGGCCGCAGCACTACAATAGTAATGCTAATAAATAGAGCAAAAAATGGAAGTATTCACTGCATGTTAAATAACTTTTATAGAGATTTGCAAAAAGGTTTCCAAATGTTATGGGCCCAAAGAATCTCAAGACAGATTTCCTGAATACCGCAACCTAGATTCTGATACTCTCAAAAATGTGTGGCCTTACAAACGGATATGTTCTGAAGTTATCTAAATATTTATATCATATGTAATTACATACCTCCAAGGAATTTGTATCCTCTGAAGGGTGTATTCTGTAATGCAAAAGATTTCATTTGTTTTTTAACCTTGGCTTGTCTAGCAAACCATATGCAAACAGGTGTTAAAGCCAAATTTCAAATATTCCTAAAGAATGCGGTAATGTTTACCAATGATGCAGGTAAGAAATGGTCTCATAGCTGCCATTGACACTGCTGACCATAACTCCATTCATTATTTGAAATTATTTCCTGCTTTACAAGACTGAAAAGACTTACATTTTCTTTTTATAGCCCCCTTAATACAATGTGAATTTTAATCACAGTTCTATTTGCTGAGTGGCTTGTGTTAATATTTAAGTAACCAATGGAAATATGAGCTAGATTTAGAACTGTGTTCACAGGGAAAAACAACATTGTGAGCATATGTGTATGTGCCATGGGGAGGGGTTAAACAAACAGGCTTTCTTGTATAAGTACAATTTGTCAGAATGGAATAATAACCAAGGCTTTAATACATTCTTATCTAAATCATCTTTCTCTCTTGTCTGTTTCTGTTGATGTTTATATTTTCCAGCCTGTATTTTCATTTTGATTCAGGTAAAGGCAATTTACCATCACAAGGCTAAACTATAATTTAAACAAATAGGGCTACAGGTGAGCTCTACACGTCTGTTTCTATGCTAAATATAGGAAACCATTTGCTTTTTTTGTGAATAAAATGTTATTGTTTTTGAAAAATAATGTTTATACAGAAAGTAAATTAATTAGGTTATTATATTTTACAAAAACTATTGCTGAACATAAGAACTTTCTTATGTTCTTATGTTCTAACAAACGAGAGGAGGCCATTCGGCCCATCTTGCTCGTTTGGTTGTTAGTAGCTTATTGATCCCAGAATCTCATCAAGCAGCTTCTTGAAGGAAGGATCCCAGGGTGTCAGCTTCAACAACATTACTGGGGAGTTGGATTCCAGACCCTCACAATTCTCTGTGTAAAAAAGTGCCTCTTATTTTCTGTTTTGAATGCCCCTTTATCTAATCTCCATTTGTGACCCCTGGTCCTTGTTTCTTTTTTCAGGTCGAAAAAGTCCCCTGGGTCGGCATTGTCAATGCTTTTAGAATTCTGAATGCTTGAATCAGATCACCACATAGGTCTTCTTTGTTCAAGACTGAATAGATTCAATTATTTTAGCCTGTCTGCATATGACATGCTTTTTAAACCAGGAATAATTCTGGTCGCTCTTCTTGCACTCTTTCTAGAGCAGTAATATCCTTTTTGTAGCGAGGTGATCAGAAATGAACACAATATTCTACATTAGGTCTTACTAATGCATTGTAAATTTTTAACATTACTTCCCTTGACTTAAATTTAACACTTTTTACTATATATCCAAGCATTTTGTTGGCCTTTTTTATAGCTTCCCCACATTGTCTAGATGAAGACATTTCTGAGACAATATAAACTCCTAGATTTTTTCATAGATTCCTTCTTCAATTTCAGTTTCTCCCATATGGTATTTATAATGGACATTTGTATTGCCTGCGTGCAGTACCTTATACTTTTTTTCTATTAAATGTAATTTGCCATGCGTCTACCTAGTTCTGGATGCTGTCTAGATCATTTTGAATGACCTTTACTGCTGTAACTTTGTTTGCCACTCCTCCTTTTTTTGTGTTGTCTGCAAATTTAACCATTACTCACTTAGTCATTAATGTAAATTAGGAAGACCAGTGAACCTAATACTGATCCCTGTGGTACTCCACTGGTTACCTCGCTCCATTTTGAGGTTTCTCCTCTAATCAGTACTTTCTGTTTTCTTCATGTTAATCACTCCCTAATCCATGTGCATTCATTTCCTTTAATCCATACTGCGTTCAGTTTGAGAATTAATCTTTTATGCGGGACTTTGTCAAAAGCTTTCTAGAAATCTAAATAAACCATCTCATATGCTTTGCAATTATCTATTGTCGATGTTGCAGCCTCAAAAAAAGCAAGCAGGTTAGTTAGACACGATCTCCCTTTCCTAAAACCATGCTGACTGTCTCCCAGGATACTGTTTCCATATAGGTAATTTTCCATTATGGATCTTATTATAGTTTCCATAATGTAAGACAGCAGGGAAGGGGGTTAAATCCTCCGTGCAGAAAAAAATGTGCGTAGGCACATTTTGGGTTTGCTTTGTTTAATTGTTTAATTATTTGATTGTTAATTATCCCCTGCACCTGTTGGTAATTGAAAATTAGAACCAGGTGCAGGGTATTTAAAGAGTGCAGTCAGTCTGCTGATGTGCGTGGAAGCCTGACTGTGCTGCTGTGGGTACAGTTATAAAACAAAGGAAAAAGGTAGTGTGAAGACTTTTTTTGTGTGTGCTGTTTTGTTTATTTTTGTTACAGGTAAACAGCTTAGCTGTCCTGTCTTTTAGTTTAGGTTCCAGTGTTTATGTTTAGTTAGTGCTCAAAGAGAGCTAGGTGTTTGTTTTGTGTATTTTTGTTTATTTTGCTTTTGTGTTTCATTAAAAATAGCGCATCTGCGCTTTGAAAATCCATTTCTGTGCCTGGGTCAGTGTTTTTAAAAGGGGCAACGAACCGCGGTGAGGAGCGATTCTTTTACAATAAGTTTACATATAATAGAAGTCAGGCTTATTGGTCTGTAGTTACCTGGTTTGGTTTTGTCTCCCTTTTTGTGGACCAGTATTATGTTTGCAATTCTCCAGTCTGTCGGTACAACCCCTGACTCAAGAGACTTGCATGATCTTGGTGAGTGGTGTGTAAATAACTTCCTTCATTTCTTTGAGTACTATTGGGAGGATCTTATCCAGCCCAGGGGATTTGTTTATTTTAAGAGCTCCTAGTCCCTTTAACACTTCTGCCTCTATGCTAAAGTTATTTAAAATTGGATAGGAACAGGTTGACATGTGGGGCATGTTGTCTGTGTCTTCCATTGTAAAAACCTGTGAAAAGTAATAATTTAATATATTTGCTATTTTTTTCTCCATCTACGACGTTGCTATTTATATCTCTTGGACATTTCACTTTCTCCTTGAATGTTCTTTTGCTATTATAATATTGGAAAAACTTATTGTAATTGGTCTTAGGCCCCTTGGCAATGTTCATTTCTATCTTTCTCTTGGCCTTTGTAACTTCCTTTTTGACTTGTGCTTGCAGTTTCAAGTACTCTTTCTGTGTACTTTGTTTGTCTCTTTTAAACGCCTTTTTCTCTGAATATTCTTTTTAATTGATCTATTAAACCATTTTTGGCCATTTTGTTTTTGTTTTGTCTACTTTTGGGGTGTATTTGTTTTGTGCCTTTTAGCACTACATTTTTTAAAAATAGTCATCCTTTCTCTGTGGATGTTTTCTGTATTTTACTCCAATCTACTTCTGTTAGTCTCTGTATGGTTGAGTGGCATTATCACTAATTTTTTATACACAAAAGCTTTGTTACCGGGACATTTGAAAAGTAAAGTTTCTAAAACAGCGTTAATAAAGTTTCTTTTAATCTGAGTGTTTACCGAAAGTCCCATATTGTATTTACTACAGTAGTCTCTGCATATAGGAACACCTCCTAAAAGAACACTTTGCCTAAGGGAACACCCTTGTGGTGAAACAGACTTTTCCCATTGTAAATGCTCCGACTAAAGGAACAGGAACTTCGCTTAAAAGAACACCTTTTTGGCACTGATAGCGATTCGTTCACAATGGATACTGTACTGTTTGTAAAAAAAGCGACTGGCTTGTCATCGCAAGAGTGTCTTGAGGGACACGGATTGGTTTATAACATTTTACAGAACCGCTGTCATATCATTGAATTGTTTTGTATTCTGATTTCCACGAGTGCACCTCATCGCTACAAAATGGCATGTAAACAAACGGCGCCGCTGTTTCTCTTGCTACACAAAGTTGGAAATTGTTCGAGATCTTGAAAAAAACCTGAAAATCAGACACAAGTAGTCGAGGAATTTGGTGTTTCCCATTCTGTTGAGTTGCTTCACCATTCTGTTCAATAATGTTCATGTCTTGTATATTGCTGCTACATTTTGTAACATGTGTAGGGGGTGCTGTGTTAATTTAGTTTGACAGTTAGTTTATATTATTGTTAAATTAACCCTAAGTAATGACCATTATTTTTGCCTCTGCCATTGTGATAGCCCAAAACACACCCGGCAGCTAATTTCATAGTATATAGCCATTTAAGCTTTTTGATCATGTTGTTTTGCTTTAGTTTTATTAACGTTAGCTTGTCTGTTACTTTATTATTATAGTTTATGAACATACACTTTTTCTTTTTTGTTTTGCTTTAACTTATTCAGTTCACTTCATATGTTGATGCACATGCGTCATGACAAGTAATACATATGTATTTATTTTTTATTTATTTATTGATTGATTCATATTGTGTCTTGTGGCTAACTCCGTCTTAAAAGAACACTTTGGCTATAAGAACACTTTGCTTGCTTCCCGAGGGGTGTTCTCTTAGCTGGAGACTACTATAGTATATTTTTCCCTATTTTAAATGTTGGCTTCCTCCATATACTAGTGCCAACATAATTGCTTTTGTTCTCTGTCCTGGAATAGTTTAATACTTTTATTTAAAAAAATTAAAAAAAAAAAAACAATGGGCCATTGTAAACATTAACAGGTGGCTGATATGTAGAGGGGGGCCATGCATTCATATATTTTAACGTAATTTCCTTTGCCTGTCAAATGTAACGCTAGGCTCTTTATGGAAATGATGGGAGCATCCAGTCTAACATTTCTCATATGATATGCCAGTAGGGGTTTGGAAGTGATAGTCCTCCCCTTTTAACAGGAAGAAATAACATATATATTTTTATCTTTAATTTACAATCTTTCCATATTTGGAAAACAAAGTATTTGAGTAAATATTTTGAGGAAGGTAACATTGACAATGTGTATGAAATGCGTAAAGAATTCCAACCTTCGGGGCTCCCGAGTGGCGCATCCAGTAAAGGCGCTCAGCGTGGAGTGCAGGATGTGCCCTGTAGCCTGGAGATCGCAAGTTCGAATCCAGGCTATGTCACAGCCGACCATGACCAGGAGTTCCTAGGGGTGGCGACAATTGGCTGAGTGCTGCCCGGGTAGGGAGGGCTTAGGTCGGCAGGGGAATCCACGGCTCACCGCGCATCAGTGACCCCTGTGGCCGATAGGGCGCCTGTGTTTCTGCAGTGGAGCCGCCAGATCTGTGTTGTCCTCCGGCACTATAGGTCTGGTGGCTTTGCTATGGATCTGCAGTGCGAAAAATGACGGCTTGGCAGGAGCACGTTTCGGAGGATGCGTGTTCCAGCCGCCGTTTCCCGAGTCGGCGGAGGGGGTTGCGAGCGGTGAGCCGAGGATACAGATAATAATTGGGCATACTACATTGGGGAGAAAACTGGGGTAAAAAATTGGCGGCGACTAAATTCTTTTAAAATTTAAAAAAAATTTTAAATTCCAACCTTCCATTTTTATTGAATTTTGTAATTAATGGAGTCATATTCAGATTAACCATATGTGGCAGGGCGCTTGTTATGGCCTTGTAGCAGTCCTGAGGTGTATGCTCGGGACCTTTTTATACCCGCTGCCCTGCTGGAACACACCTACGTAGGCTTTCGCAGGAGCATCAGGTTTGCCATTAAATATTTACAGTAATTACAGACAACCCTAGTTACAATATAATTTTATATAATTTTATTTTGCAAAGTGTATATACAGTAAAACGTCGCAAATCCGAACGTCAATAATACAGACTGATCAAAAATCTGAACAACGTAGATGTCCCCTGAGATTCTGTAGGCCCTATGCGTAGCTTCAGCCAACCGGAGATTAGTTACAGCACTAATTATCGTGAAACGTAGTGTACATGCGCAAAACCTGTATTAACTGCAAAAGGTACTTTAGTTCAGTGCCAGTAAACACAGTATTTTAATATACAGTATATCATAAAAACGAGATTTAAATTACAATGGCTGCATCAAAACGAAAGAGAATTCGGCTAACCCTGAAAATAAACTGACAATCAAAGCAAAATTGCGGATGATTTCGGAATTGGTAAAAGCACAGTTTCTTACATTAAAAAAAATAACAGCTTCAAAATGTAGCATGCAATGAAAACAAAAAAATTAGTGAATGCAATGAAACAAAAATCACTGCAAACGGCAGATGACACACCTTTGGATAATGCAATGTGGTCCTGGTTTCTGCAAGAATGATAATTATAAATATCATATGGGAGATACTGAAACCGAAGAAGGAATCTATGAAAAAGAACTAGACTCAGAAATGTCTTCATTTAGACAATGTGGGGAAACTATAAAAAAGGCCAACAAGATGCTCGGATATATTGTGAAAAGTGTTGAATTTAAATCAAGGGAAGTAAGGTTAAAACTTTACAATGCATTAGTAAGACCTCATCTAGAATATTGTGTTCAGTTCTGGTCACATCGTTACAAAAAGGATAGTGCTGCTCTAGAAAGAGTGCAAAGAAGAGCGAACAGAATTATCCCGGGTTTAAAACGCATGTCGTATGTAGACAGGCTCAAAGAATTGAATCTATTCAGTCTTGAACAAAGAAGACTATGCGGCAATCCGATTCAAGCATTCAGAATTCTAAAAGGTATAGACAATGTCGACCCCGGGGACTTCTTTGACCTGAAAAAAGAAACTAGGACCAGGGGTCACAAATGTAGATTAGATAAAGGGGCATTCAGAACAGAAAATAGGAGGCACTTTTTTACAGAGAGAAATGTGAGGGTCTGGAACCAACTCCCCAGTAATGTTGTTGAAGCTGACACCCTGGGATCCTTCTAGAAGCTGCTTGATGAGATTCTGGGATCAATAAGCTACTAACAACCAAACGAGCAAGATGGGCCGAATGGCCTCCTCTCGTGTGTAAACTTTCTTATGTTCTTAGTTAAGGAAATAGGTCTATAGAACATTCTAGAGGATCCTTATCTTTTTTATAAATTAAGGAGATGTGGAAGGGTGGTGTGCAATTCACTGACACACACTGGAGACAGAAGTTTTATTTGAAAACACCGCACTGGTGCCCAGTTTATTATTTTAGCTGTTTTTTTTTTCTTTTAGCCTGCAAAGGGCGCTGTTGCCTCCGACCTACGCTCAGCAATTTCTATACACTGGGGTGGCCAGAGTTCCCCGTATAACTACACAGGTCCCCTCGGGTACGTAATTATTTCTTTTACTTTTAAATTATTTTAAGGCAGACTGACTCCCTCAGCCGGGCTTGCCTGGTCCTTGTTTACACTGGGCTCTTCTGCCAGTGTCTCTGTGTATTCCCAAACACGGCCACCCGAATGCATAACCAAGCGCAGTACTTATGGGCCAAGCAATCCCCCAAGGCCGGCCTCTCAGCCACTCTGAGAGAGGGAAAGCCAACACACCCTCTTCCCCACCTCTCCGTGTCATCGCCATGACTGACAGGCGGATCTTGCCAGACTACTGCCCACTTCCTAAAGAACCACAGACACACTAGGTAGTCAGCACAGATATCCAGTTACAGGAGATGAAGGTCATGTACACGGTATTAGGGAGGCTTTTATAAATACATATTTAAATGTATTTAACAGATACAGATATAATATTTATTTTTTAATTTTATAAAATGCAGGTGTAAAACCATCAGCTCCAGGAGCTTTATCATCTGGTAATTCCATTAAATAGCATCCTTAATTTCTCCTATAGAAATATCTTTCTCCAAGGACTCTGTATCATCATTAGTAAGGGTTTGTATATCTTTATTACATCTGCCTAAGTAGAAACTATTTGCTGTTATGTGTGGGGTTCATTACTTCTATCAAACAGTATTGTGGCAGGACAAATTTGCTTCCACAGAGTTAAAGTAAACTGAAGTCTAAATTTTTTTTTAAAGCAAAATAATAAAAGGACCTGTGAAGGTTCCACTTCTAATGAGAGGATCAGAGTTAAGAAATGTCTTTAAAGCTTTGGAGTGGGATTAACCAGTAACATGAAATAAACCATGAATTAAAACACTTTCCTATAAATGGCTTGAAAGTTTATACAATATATTATTTCTTTTTACTAATTAAACAGAAGCAGGTTCATTTTCAGGCATTATTTCACCTTCACAGCTTTATCCTAGCCATGAGCCTATCCAATATACACTGTTACTTTAACCAGTGATTCTGAAATCTGGTCAATAAAAACAGATTTGCAGCGTTAAAGATCCCACAGCAACCTGAAGCAAATGAGTCTTCCATGCAATACATTTTTGGGATGATAAAGATAAGTGGAATTGATTGGAAATATCACAGAATAGAGTTGCACTTCAAAAATAAACCAAACATCACAAAGTCTCTATGATCTAAAAACCAAACTATGGCAACAATATTCCAAAAGCTTGAGGTTATGATTACCAGTGATGCGGGTGACAAAACTGTTTCACGTGAAGTCTGGATCTGGAATGATTACTGAGATATGAGGTGCTGAAATTGAGGAGACAAGTCGACTCACACATACAAGTGTCTATTTTAATGATTTAAACAGTGGTGGATCTGTCTCTGTTCAGATAATCAAAATAGACCCCACAGCATATGCATATATAATCCTAAACTGTGGGGGGCAGCTGCATCCACCAGGCTATTGTTGTGATGTTAACATTTGTGCAGTACGTAGAGTCTGTATGAATTACACCCATAGGGTTTTTTTGTCCATTAGATTTAATTAAGATATTTAAAACATGTCACCATACCTTGCACCTGAGTGTGGGATGACAAGATTGGGAGGATTCATGGGCTGCTGGAGACTGGGGCTGATGTCATTTCCTGCAGCTGTCACCTGGCTGGAAACCGGAGAAATAGGCCCTAATCTTTGGACCATCATGGGGCTGCTTGTGACCACTAAGTTGTTGTAGCTGCTTTTCCCAATGGCTTTGCACTGTGGGCCATAGCCAAGGATTCCTGTAAGAAAGTGATGTTATTATTACAAAAGTCAAATGTTGATATTATAAGTAATAAATTAGCCATGGAATAAAGAGATAATGGGGGTTATTTTCAAAAGAGATCTGCTGGAGGATAGTGTTATACGCCATTATTTCGACCATTTATTTTTTGCACCTCTGTTTTTCCCTCTGATTGCTAGTTTGGTTCATTAGTTATTTAGACACTTTCTTTTTGACGGAATATATAATGATCTGACAATCCATTTTTCAAATGAGGAGCCGTTTTTCTGCCTATAAAAAATCTTCCTTCTCACTGGTAAATCCATCTCAGTTACATATGTGAGCAGGGGGATGATGGGATATGTAGTTCTGAGAGGTCCATGCAGGTACATGGGAAGCCATCTTGAGGCAGGTAATGTAATTTAAAAGTTAAAAAAGTGGTCAAAATGTAAAAAAATAAATTAAAACAATACACACAGTTACAAAACACCAACATCAGTCTTATTCACAAAAAAAACACCAAGTGCAATGCTTAATTGATAGCTCTCATCAGGTCGACAATTCAAGCCTTTTTTAGATAATGACACAAACTGTTTTGTTGCAGTTAATGATACAAAACATATTTGTCCTGTAGTAAACTAATATGCATTTGTTTAAATGTAAAGAACGACTAAAATGTACAATATTAAAACAGTGCTCTTTAGGGAGCGCATACAGTAAAGGCACCTTATAGCCTGGAGATCGCAGGTTCTAATCCAGGCTATTTCATTGCCGACCGTGACCGGGGGTTCCTAGGGGGCAGCACACACTGGTCGAGCCGCCGGGTAGGGAGGGCTTAGGTCGGCAGGGCAATCCATGGTTCACCGTGCACCAGCGACCCCTGTGGCTGATAGGGCTTCTGCGGGTCTGCAGTGGAGCCATTCAGATCTGTGTTGTCCTCCGGCACTATAGGTTTGGTGGCTTTGCTGTTGATCCGCAGTGCGAAAAATGACAGCTTTGGAGGATGCATGTTTCAGCCTCCTTCCCCGAGTCGCCTGGGGTTTGCAGCGGTGAACCGGGATAAAAATAATAATTGGGCATTCCAAATTGGGGAGAAAACTGGGGTAACAATCATTGGCGACGACTAAATTAAAAGAAAAAAAAATTAAAAATAACTACAGAATATACAAGTGGCATTTTCTGACCTCAAAATACAACTTGTCACAATTCACTACCTTCTTTATCCAACAGAATATACAATAGTGTCATTTTCTGACCACAAAATACAACTTGCCACAATTCATCACCTAATTTGTCCTATAGAATATACAGGAATGGTATTTTCTGACCACAAAATAGAACTTGCCACAATTTAATACATAATTTTTCCTACAGAATATGTAGGTGGGTATTTTCTGACACTGCAGTATGACTTACCATAATGTACTACCTTCCTTTCCTATAAAATAACAAGGGTGACAAATTCTGACAGGGAGGCATATTTTGGCAGTACACCGGAACCATTTTTTGGATGGATTTCACAGTTTAAATGCTTCATTTAAAAGCTCTTAAAAACCACAGAAAAGTATGCATGAAATGCAATCCACCGGTGGGTAAAACGGAGGTCCATTTTAGAAAATAGGAGGATATTTAACAGATTAAAAGGTGGAAAAATTAGAAATCAAAATTATTTTACACTAAATAGAGTTTTGTTGGGCAGGGGAACAGACAAACATTCCACCTCCACACTGTATACCCCTTGTTTCTCAATAACTTTAAAGAATGTCTAAAGCACATTTTTTTCTATATTCAATAAACTCACAACTGATCTATACAGTATATGTAAAACACATACAGTATGGACGTCTAAAGTTTTCACAACTTGGGGTCGACCATTTCAACATGAGTAGAGCTAAAATACTTTTATTTTGGTTGTTGATCAATCAATTTATTTTTGGTATAGCACCTTTCATGGCCAGCCATCGCAGAGGGCTTTACAAAACAAACACAAATGTAACTATATTTACAACAATTTTTCTTTTCCAGTCATCAAAAAGGCGTCATACACAGGTCCTTAGTAGTTTTTTCTCCGTAAAAAGCCAAGAAAAGCTTTCAATGGCCGAGAGGCCGATAGAAGCCGAAAAAAAAACAGAGGCGGATCTGAGCAATACGCATAGTCCCTTCACCACAGACATAACACAGACATAAACAAACAAACAAGATAGCTGCTTCTGCATCCAGCACTCAAAGAATATCACGGACATTTGCCAAGCTTTTTGATATAGTATAGCGTTATAGTAATAAAATAATAACTTGGATAGCATTATTGAGGAGTTTGGTCATAAAACCAGTGATCAGGAGACGATTTATCAGTATTATTATTATTATTATTATTATTATTTATTTCTTAGCAGACACCCTTATCCAGGGCGACTTACAATTGTTACAAGATATCACATTATTTTTACATACAGTTACATTATTTTTTACACATTATTTTTACATACAATTACCCATTTATACAGTTGGGCTTTTACTGGAGCAATCTAGGTAAAGTACCTTGCTCAAAGGTACAGCAGCACTGTCCCTCACCTGGGATTGAACCCACAACCCACCGGTCAGGAGTCCAGAGCCTTAACCACTACTCCACACTGCTGCCCTATGCACTGCTGCACGACTATACAGCGAACAAGGTGTGGGGCAGGGCTGGAGATGCAGTACTGAGTGTCCTTTTGATATGCAGTGCCTTTAACCCTGTTTTGCTGTGAATACAATTACTTTTAAACAGCGCATGTAAAATAAACAGTTTGTGTGAACTACAGTACTGTACACACAACTTGTTTCAAAAAATATATTCTGCCTGGAGACGGACTCTTTTTAAGATTAGCAAATGACAAAAAAGCAGAATTAGCAACAACCACTGAGGTCAACGGAATGTGGGTAGTACAAGCAACATTTTTATAGTTCCATAGAGATTATAGTAATATGATCTTCTGCTTTATCTGTCTCTCCATCATATTGTGCAGTTGTGTTTAAACTACTAACATCCTATTAAACAATTATTGAAAAATGAAACTAATTATACAAAACAGAATCAGTCCTCACTAGTGACTACTAGGCTGATTTTTTCTTTGACATTGTCAAAAAACATTTGTAATTGGCGAGAGTGACGAGAGACAGCGAAAACACTGACCTCATTAAAATAAAATATACAATTTATTTTTGATATAGCCCATCATAAAACAAATTAAGTCACATAAATGCAGGCACTGAGTCAGGAGACAGAGAGTCAGAGAGTCTAATTTTTTCCCCCCAAAGTCATGTGTTTAAAACAAAATTAAATATGTATATACAGTATATTATTGATGTATGCACTGTTGGTATAAACAAGATATCTCATTAAAGGCCATGACATACTGCATTTTTATGTTATTGCCACATACTGTATGTCATGGCTTTTCATGACTTATCTGTAGGGCCCTGGAAAAATCACAATATCATAAATTTCACAGAAATCGTGTATTTGACTGCCTGCCGTGAAAAATATGCATTTTGTTTTCCTTATACTATTTTACATTACTCTTCACCTCCCCTGTTCATTTCAAAACTTTTATCAAGTAGAAGCAGTGCTACAGTGGCTGAACACGATCCGGCGTCAATGCCATGCATTTGGTTACTACGGCAACAGGGTCAAACAAATACTGGCTTCATGATTGGTGAATTCCTTATACTGTACAATGACATTTCTACACACTACTGGCTTCGGTTTAGTCATTTCAGGTTTGCAGTTAACGTTTCTCCCGTATTTAATATTTTGGGATTAGAGGCAGCAAAATATTCTATGCAAATTAGTGGTTAGGGCTCTGGACTCTTGACCAGAGGGTCGTGTGTTCAATACCAGGTGGGGGACACTGCTGCTGTACCCTTGAGCAAGTTACTTTACCTAGATTGCTCCAGTAAATACCCAACTGTATAAATGGGTAATTATATGTAAAAATAATTTGATATCTTGCAACAATTGTAAGTCGCTTTTGACAAAGTCACGCATAAATGATTAATTCTCAAACTGAACGCAGTAGGGATTCAAGGAAATGCATACACATGGATTAGGGAGTGGTTAACATATAGAAAACAGAAAGTACTGATTAGAGGAGAAACCTCAAAATGGAGCGACGTAACCAGTGGTGTACCACAGGGATCAGTATTAGGTCCTCTGCTATTCCTAATCTACATTAATGATTTAGATTCTGATATAGTAAGCAAACTTGTTAAATTTGCACACGACACAAAAATAAGAGGAGTGGCAAACACTGTTGCAGCAGCAAAGGTTATTCAAAATGATCTAGACAGCATTCAGAACTGGGGAAGAAGGAATCTATGAAGACGACCTAGGAGTTTATGTTGACTCAGAAATGTCTTCATCTAGACAATGTGGGGAAGTTATAAAAAAGGCTAACAAGATGCTCGGATATATTGTGAGAAGTGTTGAATTTAAATCAAAGGAAGTAAGGTTAAAACTTTACAATGCATTAGTAAGACCTCACCTAGAATATTGTGTTCAGTTCTGGTCACCTCGTTACAAAAAGGATATTGCTGCTCTAGAAAGAGTGCAAAGAAGAGCAACCAGAATTATCCCGGGTTTAAAAGGCATGTCGTATGCAGACAGGCTAAAATAATTGATTCTATTCAGTCTTGAACAAAGACGACAGCGTGGTGATCTGATTCAAGCATTCAAAATTCTAAAAGGTATTGACAATGTTGACCCAGGGGACTTTTTTGACCTGAAAAAAGAAACAAGGACCAGGGGTCACAAATGAAGATTAGATAAAGGGGCATTCAGAAAAGAAAATAGGAGGCACTTTTTTACACAGAGAATTGTGAGGGTCTGGAACCAACTCCCCAGTAAAGTTGTTGAAGCTGACACCCTGGGATCCTTCAGGAAGCTGCTTGATGAGATTCTGGGATCAATAAGCTACTAACAACCAAACGAGCAAGATGGGCCGAATGGCCTCCACTCGTTTGTAAACTTTCTTATGCTCTTATAAGGGCATCTGCTAAGAAATAAATAATAATAATAATAATAATAATAATAATAATAATAATAATAATAATAATAATAATAACTAGAAGTTGCAGGCAACTTTAAGGCTTCCAGGCCTTTACAGCAGAAAAAGATACGGTCAGAGACACGTGAAAATGGAAATCGTACGAACATTTTGTTAATTGGAAAGCATCATTTTATCGTGTGTGTTTTTTGCAGGACAACGGTTAGTATTTTATAAAAGTTAATTTAGTATTCCTTTTGATAACTACCTGTGATTCGTTGTGGGAGTGCAATTCGCGCTGTGGAACTTTCAGTTGCATATTTGAAATACCCCGGCTGTCAATTTTCTGTACACCCCGAGATTATAGTAATTTTATGAAAAAAAATTCAAATAATAATATAAAAATGTCAATTTTACACTGTTAAAAATAAACTGGGCACAGTATTTTTTAACCATTATATAATTTACTGTTAGATGCGATAATAGTATTAAGCAGTATATGCTTTTCATGGTCATAAACGGCCGCCTGTTGTGAGATTTTCCAAAGCAGTCTTTGTCTCCAGAGACTGTTGTACAGTTCGCCACAAGAGGGCAACCTTGTACCACCTCGTAGTTCAAGGACAAACTTTGTTTTTTTCTGCTTGTTAATGTAAAACACAGTGATATTTTGTTTTTTGTTCTAATAGTGGGATACTACAGGTAACAAGATAAGGTTAAATAGGTATAAGATTATGGCTGAAGCAGTGAGCTGTGGAAAAGGTGGTGAGTACTGCAAAGAAGCTGGTCAGCTACAATTATAAAATAACACGGTTATAGAGCAAGCGATTCTTAACCGTTCTGTATATACTTTTATTTAAATGAAATAACCAGTTAATTAAAGATACGCTTGCAATGTGCCCCCAACTATCAGATACAACTCAAAAGTTTTATTTATAAACATCATATCTAACATTTGCTTAGCAGAAACATTGTATTATAAATTAAAAAATAAATATAAAAGGCTTTATTTTCAAAATTAGCGCATATAGGGCCATATAGCGCATTGTAGGTTATATTAATAATAAACGCATGTGTTGTAACAAGCCGTCAAAATGATTACTTTGGGCGGTTCTAGGTAGAAGTGCTCATAACTTTTTTTATTTTTGCAATTCTGACTTTCAAACGTTGTCAGTATATTCAATACATGTATTTAGGAAAAGTCAAGAACAGACAACCGTGGATCTTTAACACACGCATAGTAATTTCAATTTTAAAAGTGAAAACCGTCAAAAATGACTACCGTGGAAGTTTTAGTGTTAAAAAGAATAGTGCAGGTGTTTTGTTTTTGTGGCTTCTGCCTGCATGTCCACGAGGTTACTTTTAACATTATAGCAGAGAAGCTGGTCAGCTGGTATTTATTTAACTGAAATAACCAGTTAATGAAAGATACACTTCAAAGTGCCCCCCCCCCCTCGATTTTTACGCAAACTGTATTCGTGTGACTTGCAAAGCTCATGTATTAAACATATTAGTATTACTATTGTGTTCTGGTTTAAAAATAAGTGCGTTTTTTTATTTTTCCTGCTATACAGTTACAACAGCGTTTTAAAAAAAAAATGATTACAAAACATTTGTATACAGCAAGATCACGGTATTTTTTTCAAATAATTAGTGTGTTTCAGTATGTCTACAGTTCTGCATATGCTTGCATGTCTACAAGGTTGTTTCAAATAAACAAACAACATTAGTGCAGAGATTACATTCATTTTTCTCATACAGTGAGTGTGTGTGCGCGCTGCTTTTTCCCAGCGTTGATGCAATTGCAAACAGTAAAAATAATTATATGACGATTTTTAAGCAAACTGTATTCGTGTGACTTGTAAAGCTCATGTATTAAATATATTAGTATTACCATTGTGTGCTGGTTTATAAATAAGTGCGTTTTTTGTGTGTGTCTTTTTATACTGGTGTGAGGCACATACCTGTTATATTTAAAAGACAAAAACATAAATACACAAGTACACGGCAGGCTTAGTACATCACTGCTGTCAGCTTCACGTCTTTACCTTGTCTGACAGCACGAGTGTCAGAGAGCACTGCAGTTCTAAAGGGACAGCCAGAACGTGATGCGCTTTTGAAGTTCTGCTCCTTGTAGTTTTATTTATTATTATTTATTATTTATTTCCTAGCTCGACATAACTACAACACGCATGTTTCCCTGTGGTTGCCTGGCTACACTTGTATGTCCACGTGGTTATTTTAAGTAAAGAAATAACATTACAGCAGAACAAGCTGATATTATACTAAAATGTCCGCTGTTTTGGGGAGGGATTCTCTGTGAATAACCACGCGAGCTTAGTCCTTACAATTGTATTTAATAGAGCAAGCGATTTTGAACAGTTCTGTCTATGGCATTCATTACTTGAAAGATGCACTTGCAAAGTCGACTCCCCCGCGCCGCGCTCTTCCCTCCCTCAAAGCGTCTTTTCAATGGCTTACACGCGGCTGTTTTGCAGCAGATTCAGGATTTGTGACTGTGTGTAAAAATAATTATATGACGATTTTTAAGCAAACTGTATTCGTGTGATTTGTAAAGCGCATATATTAAACATATTAGTATTACGATTGTGTTGTGGTTTAAAAATACGTGCGTTTTTTTTTTTTTGCCTGCTGTTCAGTTACAACTGCGTTTCAAAAAAAAAAAAAATGATTACTAGACATTTCTATACAGCACGAGATCACGGTATTTTTTTCAAATAATTAGTGTGTTTCAGTATGTCTACAGTTCTGTATATGCCTGCATGTGCACAAGGTTATTTTAAATAAATAAACAACATTAGGGCAGAGATTACAGTCATTTTTCTCGTACTTAGTGAGCGTGTGTGTGTGTGTGTGCGCGCGTGCTGTATTTCTTTTCCCAGCGTTGATGCAGCTGCGACAGTTCTAAAAAAATAAGTTCTTAGTTACAGTATGTGGCATTGTACACTGTACAGTGTGTATGTGTAATATAATACTAGCCATTCCAGTGTAATTACTGTGTTTTAAGTTACACGAGTTAGTAATACAGTTCTTGCCAGACACCAGCAAAAAAATGGCTGCCTACATACTGCAAGTACATAGGCCCCTAGGGATATAGGGATGCAGCAATTCAGATAAATATGTAGGCCCTATTCCCCGAACAGCCTTATAAGTCAAGAGTAAGATTTTAAATGCAATACAAAATGAGCTAGTGCAAATTTTCCAAAGCAGGTGTAATATGCTCAGTCCTTTTTGTACCAGTCAATATCCATGCAGCTGCATTTTGGACCAATTGTACAGGTTCACCAGGTAAGAAGGCAGCCCAATCAACAATGCATTACAGTAATCAATATGCAGTGTTACAAACGCATGGATCAAAACCTCAGCGTCCTTCTGTAAAAGGTAAAAGTGAACACGTAGGTAGTAGAAAGAAGACTTAAATCACTGACGAAACATGAACCTCAAAACGAAGACAAGAATCTAGGATTGATGCTTAAACTGGAATCCACTACTTCATTGTGCAAGACAGCTCACTGAGGTTCTAATATACAAACATAACTTTTATTTAAGTTTATTGTTGTACACCTCTAAAGGGGCTGAAATACCTCTCAAAGTATGTACTTGACATTTTATTCTCAGTAGTATTATCTGAAATCATCCGCATACTTTCCAGACCCTGGGTACTCGCCTACAACAGGACCATTGACATCCTTGGATTAGAACATATATCCCTGTTATTTTATTTTTTACTTTTCACTTATTCTACATTAGAAAACGATTCAGTGCCATCAGCCAATCAGCTTCCAGATATAACAGGCATTAATACACAGTAGATGCCTGCTGGAACGCCACCGCATCACCTGTGAATCAAAATCAATCTGTGCATTTTTAATTTTGACTTGCTGTATTTTTAAGCGTAGTTCACATCTATTGGACAGTAAATACTAAACAAAGACAGAATTGGTCCAAATGTATTTTATTGTCCACCAAAACCAGTCAATCGATACTTTGCACTGATGAAAACAACCAATTCTGTACCTGCAACTGACGAGTCAGCCAATCACAGCCTGTCAGCTCGACTGGAGCTTAGACACACCATCTTTCAACAACAACAAACCGAGACACGAACAGTTCAATAATATTGCTCCATTCAAATATATGGCACTGTTCAAATAAACTATAAGCAGTTCTGACAAGTCATTTGTTTCATAAAGAAATGTTTTCTCTAATTATGTGTGTGATTGTTTATGCCTACTTTCCTGAAACTTTTCTAAGTGGAAGGGTACCTCACAAATCATTACAAGTTCAAGGTAAATGTAGGTTTTAAAGTGTTTTTTTTTTAAGAAAATAGAGAAAAATCGTTTTTTAATAGCATTAGTGTCCTCTTGATGAAGGCTCTACCATGTGGTAGCTGACCTTGACTTTCGTTAGCACCTTCGCCTTCTGCTCGGAACATATCTCCCATCGCGGTCAATTAACGCACGGTAGAGCCTTCATCAACAAGCACTATCGCTTAAATAATATACATTGTGTGCTTCTCTGTTGTGTTTCTGTTTAGATTAATTACCATGATGAAGATGAGTGTTGGCACTTTACACAGCATAAAGTAATTGCAGTTAGTTATCATAGTTTTTGTTGTTTGATACTTAACATGTTTTCTGTTATGTTTGTTTAGTAACAACAAAACAAACAAAACTGATCCATAAATGTTTAGTAATTGACTGTTTGAAATTATTATACTCTATTATTAAAAACCTGCAATGTAAATTCACACAAAACGCTTGTACATTAGTATTCCGTCACAACAATGACTACTTAATCTTCTGAGCCAAGTATACAGCTTTACTGCACTGTTAGCACGTTACTCTAAAAGTTCTAATTACACTGACTTTAGAATTCAATGTTATTCTTTAAATAAGTCCTATTTGGGTATTTATACGCTGCAACTTTATTACATCATGACCCAAACAAAACCTTCTGCCCTCCTATTAGCCCTAGTCACTGGAGGCAAAGCCTGGGAAAATTATACAAACAGCCACAAATATTTCAAACCTGCATTGTGTCCCTGTTTGCTTGCACTGCTCTCAAAGCTAAAGGCATTCCTCTTTTCAGTTTTATTCTTTCATTAGGCCCAGGCGTGCTAATTAATTGGAATTTTCCAGGGTCTTTGTTGTCCTAACAAAAAAAGGTCCTATTCACCTTCCAATGGTCAGCACCATGACAATGTGAATAAGAGGTAGGAATAAGCCCACTTTGAATGACTCAGCCCTTGTAAAGATTACTCCAATTCCTGCCCTCAGGTTCCAGCCCTGCCAGAACTGATTTATGTGGAGTGATGTCTAAACCACAGCCTTTATACTACAGGAGATAAAGCTATTCAATGATACTGATTAAAACTTAAAAGTAGCTGCTTTTGAACAGCAAAGAAAAAATAAAATAACCTGTTCTCAATGACTCAAAACTGTATTCTACACACTGTTTTTATTTATCAACAGCATACGCCTTGTACTGCTAGCCCCACAAATAGTAATACACCTATGGTGCAAATCCTATCGAACTACCTACATTTTGAAAAGTTAACAGTCTCCATAATGTGAAATAATTAAATAAATCCAGTCATGAAACTTGTTTACCCACAACACTTTACTAATTAGTCAATCTCTCTAAACTGCCAAAGTCCTGTGATTGTCTGTCTATTGAATCTATGATAATTAACAACCTCCCTCTGAGGTCAACCAGTAAGAACCTACCAAGCTGAAGCTGTTTTTTTAAGAGAGAGAACATCACCACCAGCAAAGGAACTTTTGAGAACCATAGAATACAGCTGTGTAAAAAGACCATACCTCAAAGTGCACTGCCTTTATACTAAAGAAACTTAAAAAGTAGGGCTGTCAATTCATCTCAGTTAGCTTCTTTTAAATGTGTTTACATTTTATTATTATTATTATTATTATTATTATTATTATTATTATTATTATTATTATTATTTAGCAGATGCCTTTATCCAAGGCGACTTACAGACTAGGGTGTGTGAACTATGCATCAGCTGCAGAGTCACTTACAACTACCTCTCACCCGAAAGACGGAGCACAAGGAGGTTAAGTGACTTGCTCAGGGTCACACAATGAGTCAGTGGCTGAGGTGGGATTTGAACCGGGGACCTCCTGGTTACAAGCCCTTTTCTTTAACCACTGGACCACACTGCCTGAAAAAATTAATCTAAAAATTATTTTTAGATTAATTTTTCTTTAACACATGTTAATCGCCTTCTGTCTTGACCCTCTCAGCATACCATAATTCATTCCCAGTGACACTATTAATATACTTGCAACGCAATAACTGCAGTCGTTGTTTCAATAGAAAGTTAGTCACAGTACTGCATTATGGAGCAAAGCACTAAAAGCAAAGGACTTATATGGGAAGTTTTTTGTTTTGTTTTGTTTTTGCTTTCTGACAGTTCATTGAATAGAAATACTGTTACTTGTATCTATTAGTTCCAGTATCACAGAATGCATCTAGTCTACTGTACAACCTGCATGCTGTAAACACGCCTTCACTTCTCAAAATACTCTTTCTAGCAGTTATTCTGCTACAGGCAGAAACAACAGAACAACAAATGCAACCTGTCAGTTTAATTTTTTATTTTAAATTCAGGATCTCTGCAAGCCTGTGCATGCAACTACATCATGTCAGTACCATACAGGGTGTTCCACTGAAAGTAGCCCCGTAAGTATGGCATTCAGTCCATGTCCACGTTGGGAGTGACATTCCTGTATAAACCAAGTTTGTAATAAAGAGGATTCTTGTACATGTCTGTGCCTGCTCCATCATGTGATTATTTATGTACTATTATTTATGTGTACATTGTAATACTTACTGGACTACTTTCAGTGGGACACCCTGTATTACCAATGCTTTTGCAAAGTGGCTAGCTAACAGCTTAAATTTCAATGATCATTGATCAAATATTTTAAAAGATTTTTTTTTTTTTTTAGCAATGAAACAGTTTGAGTATATGAGTATAATGGATAATCTTTTAAAGGAAACTGATAAGAAAATATACAGTTTAATTTGAAATGCAGTAAGGTGATTAATAAACTGACTGAACATTGTGTTTGAGCAGTTGGTTCAAACAATTTAACAGCAAATGCTGGAGTTTTTCTGTATAATTCTGTGTAAATAAATATAAAACCATAAGAGGGGCCAACAAAATCAGTCCAGAAATAAGAAAACAGGGTCTTTATGATGAGCTGTTTTTTGGATAATAATAATAATAATAATAATAATAATAATAATAATAATAATAATAATAATAATAATAATAATAATAATAATACATTTCAGTAATAAAACAAGATGGATGTAGTAATTCTATCAAATATGCGATTAAAAGCAAGATTAAGCTATAAAAAAGGCCAACAAGATGCTCGGATATATAGTGAAAAGTGTTGAATTTAAGAAGTAATGTTAAAACTTTACAATGCATTAGTAAGACCTCATCTAGAATATTGTGTTCAGTTCTGGTCACCTCGTTACAAAAAGGATAGTGCTGCTCTAGAAAGAGTGCAAAGAAGAGCGACCAGAATTATCCCAGGTTTAAAAAGGCATGTTGTATGCAGACAGGCTAAAATAATTGAATCTATTCAGTCTTGAACAAAGAAGAGTACGCAGTGATCTGATTCAAACATTCAAAATTCTAAAAGGTATTGACAATCATGGGGTTTCCATACAAGCTTTTTTTTTAACTCGAGATATTTACACAAGTAAAATGTCTTGTGTAAAATGCTTTTTTGGGTTTCCATTTGCTCAGTTTATTTTACTCGAGTAAACCGGGCTTTTCACCCGATGTCATGCAAATGAATGGGAAAGGTGGGGGTTGATATGTAAATTAACTATGCGTAAAGTACTCATGCTTTTTTTGAAGATTACTGGTGACATGTTGTGAAAATGTGGTTTCCATGCGCAGAGAACTGGTACACAAGTGAATCTAAGCTGCTGTAATAAAGCAAAATACCACGTGCCTGCTTGGTTAATAATGTGCTTTACTGCTCTTGACCAAATTGTTTTTCAATTTGAGGAGGCTCGCGCTGTCAGTGATGCTCTCCTTTCTTTTAAGTTGTGTTGGATTTTCTGTTGTGTTAAATATTAATGATGCAAACAAATAAAACACAATCAATACGTTCATTTGCAATTTTATTTGGTCAGTTCTGAGAGGGCATCAACAACTTGGATGTTGTTGCGCTGTTTTGGGCGATCGAGCTGGCTTATGACATCCAGTTCACAAACAATATTTATTAACATGGAGGGCAGAAGCACATTGTTTTTGAGCATAGCTGGGACCAAAAAAAGGACGGTAATTAATTCAGTTAAGCAGCTCACTTGCTCTTCGTGTTTAACTTTAGCATAGTTTTTAAAGCAAAGGTATTCTCAAATAGCTGCTTTAATACTTTAACAAATGCAAAACTGTAAATCCCACAAAATATGTACAACATGACAGACCAGACACAGCAAAAAACAATAATAAAAAATGGCTGCCCGCATTAGCATTAAGGTAAACTACTCCACTGCTAACCATAAAATCGTCCCTCAGCCACTACTTTCTGCCTTCTTGGAATCCACAGTAACAACTGACCTGATCCCTTGCAATATTTATAGTTAAGGATAAACACGCTCATTAACATTTACACGTGAAATGCGGGTTTCCATGCGAAACTTGGCGTGGTTTTCCTGTATGTTTCGTCATTTACACGAGTAAATGAGATTTACCCTATCCCTCTCTTTGGCCGTTTTTTCGGCCACAAACCTGATTTGCCCAAGTCATTCTCCCAAACGTGCACACACATCACCATTTCACGTGTAAATTGACCCACATGGAAACCCCATGAATGTCGACCCAGGGGACTTTTTTGACCTGAAAAAAGAAACAAGGACCAGGGGTCACAAATGGAGATTAAAGGGGCATTCAGAACAGAAAAGAGGAGGCACTTTTTTACACAGAGAATTGTGAGGGTCTGGAACCAACTCCCCAGTAATGTTGTTGAAGCTGACACCCTGGGATCCTTCAACAAGCTGCTTGACAAGATTCTGGGATCAATAAGCTACTAACAACCAAACGAACAAGATGAGCCGAATAGCCTCCTCTTGTTTGTAAACTTTCTTATGTTCTTATGTTCTTACCACATTGGGATGTTTGACATTCCCTCCGAGGCATGTGCTCAGGAAGACCAATGCATTTCAAGATTTATTTGAAGGCTGATTACATTTAAGGTAAGTAACCACAAAAACCTGCCTCCCTAGAGGTAGAATCAATGTTGGGTCCAGGTCAAAAATATCAAATTGTTTGTGTCACAGCTTTACTAAGATAGTACCAATTGTCTATAACTAGACACTGTTCATCTTGGTCTGAAATCGCAGAGATTAAAATCACCACAATTGCTTTGCAGAACTGTGACAATATGTTTTAGCAGGAATGTAACAGAGACAGCGTATCGTCACTGGCGTCTCGCTTGCATCCAGGTGCAGTGGCAGCCAAAACCAGCTATTAAAAGGACCAAATATGGCACAGTATTTTCCGTGGTAAAACTGAAGTCAATGTGATATGCAATTTGGAAGGGCACTAACGAAGGGTACATTTTTGCCTTAGAGGTTCAGAACACATTACCGATTGAAGGTTCAAACCTTTGATATTACTAATTGGCATAATTTACTGGTGACCGTCACCACAGCTATTAGTTTATATTTGATTGAAAATCCTATTATTTTACAGGTAATCCATATACATGGAATAAAACATTCACATGTAGTTTAAAATTACGCTATATAGAACATGTTTTTATAATTTAATTAAAAATAAAAATACATGTAACGGACATGAAAAGGGAAAATAAATAACATGCAAAGAGGCCAACAGTCTCCCCTCGACTCTCAGAGAGCCACTTCCAAGGAGTCAATGCCGAATGGCTGGGCTCTGAGGATGGGAACAAGCTTTGCTCTCCAGACAGGAACATAAGAAAGTTTATTATTATTATTATTATTATTATTTCTTAGCAGACACCCTTATCCAGGGTGACTTACAATTGTTACAAAATATCACATTATTTTTTACATACAATTACCCATTTATACAGTTGGGTTTTTTCTGGAGCAATCTAGGTAAAGTACCTTGCTCAAGGGTACAGCAGCAGTGTCCCCACCAGGGATTGAACCCACGACCCTCCGGTCAAGAGTCCAGAGCCCTAACCACTACTCCACACTGTTGCTACGTTTACAAACGAGAGGAGGCCGTTCGGCCCATCTTGCTCGTTTGGTTGTTAGTAGCTTATTGAACCGAGAATCTCGTCAGGCAGCTTCTTGAAGGATCCCAGGGTGTCAGCTTCAACATTACTGGGGAGTTGGTTCCAGACCCTCACAATTCTCTGTGTAAAAAAGTGCCTCTATTTTCTGTTCTGAATGCCCCTTTATCTAAGGGGCATTCAGAACAGTCAGGAAGACTGGCACGGGTGAAGATGGATAGATTAGGCAGAGGATGGGAAAATGAAAGATTAGAATAGATTTGGCCGGGGTTCCCCTCTGGCTCACCTTCCTGGCAGAGGACAAGGCCAACACGGCTGGGCCTCTAAGGTTGGGAAGTGAGTTTCTCTTGCCCCCGAAAGTTGACCCCTATTTATTTCTTCTTAATCTGATGAGGAATCAAAGACTAATCTCGTCGCTCAGTGGAGAGGAAATCCAGCCCCCACCCCCCAGGCATGCTTTTGAAATTCCTGTGGGGGGGGGTTGAGTAATCGTCACCCCAGCTAAATGCCGCACTGCTATTTTATTATTATATTCTACTTGTAAAAAAAGTGTACAAAGTAGTTTTACTGTAAAATACTAAAATTGTGTTGCTGTTGTTTAAAAATATATATATATATATAGTTTTGTTTTTAAATTCTGCAGTTGATTTATCTACTAAAAAACAAAAATAAATCAAACAGACGTCTAATGCAGCGGATTTACAACTTGAACTCTACGTTGATAATAAATAAATAGCTATGAACACACTGAAACGTCTTCAGTACAGACAGCAAAAATACTGGGCACTGGTAGTTTCTTTTTAGAAGACTAGCAATCAATATCAGTTGAAATAAGCACTTAAAGCAAAAACTACGCCACCCCTTGTTTACGTAGAGAGGTAGGGGACCTCTAAGTCGTGACCAAGATATGGGTTCTTTCACACAAGCCCCTTCAATTAAATGAAAGTCAATAGTCACAAGTGCAGTTTAAAATTGCCTTTTTCAAAGCAGTTTTATTAAATGATAAAGTATAAAAAGAGCACCACAGGACTCTAATGTATCAGAAGAAAGTTAGAATTAGAGAGAAGTAAATGTCAGGTTTTTAGTTTAACAGGTGAGGTTGAACTTAAAAAAGAAACACCAAGTATTTAGGGTCTGTAGAGAGACTAAAACTATACAAAGACAACCACGCCATGGAGAGCATGGAAAAGGACATACAGGAAACGTGATAACTACACAAAGAAAAAAGGAAACAAATAAATATAAAACCACAAAAACCCCAAATGCAAAATAAACAAATATGCCAAATAAATGTGCAAACAAATATCAAATCCCCAAGTAAAATCAAACAACGTGACCAATTTGCGTCTCCAGTACATGCAGGCAGTGGTGGGTTTGCACTTTGTTGTTAAGTTACAGTGCAAAAGGCACATTCAATAATTAATAACGCTAACATTCCAAAATTAAAATGTTGATTTAAATAGAGGGGAAGGTCAGTGATCATAGATAAATAACCAAATAAATACAGTAAAGAAAGATAAAAGGATTGGTAATCATAAATAAGCAAATAAACAGTAAGTAAACAACAGCAATAGGTCACATCCTTGGCCAGACTGGCATGTTCATAAACCATAGAGTTCCCCAGAGCTTGCCACAATACTATAATATTTAAAGCAGTAGAAAACAATATGAGCGATTCTTTAAAATGAAAACAAAAACATACCTCAGGTAAGCTGTTAATATGCATACAAGTTGGAGATAGGGTGACCACCTTTTCAAAATGCAAAAACGGGACACCTGACATATCTTATGCTGGGGTATATTTTAACTTTTTTTATTGTGGGGGGAGGAGTATTGATCAGTTATAGTGATTGTGAGAGTCAAATGATTAGAAATGGAGCCCGCATAAAATATGTGTGAGCTAGTTTTTCCTTCAAGTCTGTATTTCAAATAGGTTTATTTGTAGCTTTTATTGTTGTGGACTATTTGGCTGTCACTGTAGTTGCTGTTCTGTCTCGATGGCAGCACAATATGTTTATTCATTTTTTAAAAGGGAAACTCAGGAGAGAACAGAAATGCAGCACTCTGACTGAAACACTTTACAGCATGTTAATGCAGAGTCGTTATCGGCATGAGATGAGATATCGGTGTGGTTCAGTAGTGCATACCATGTGCCTGGATATATACACATACATTTTTCTTGATCTTTACATTTCGGGGGCTGTCCCGCTCAATTAGGGATGGGTGGTCACCCTAGTTGGAGAAGTCTCGCACAGCTCACCCGACAATTTACAGAACATTAATGTCTACAAACAGCAATGCTGGAGTCCTGGTGGAACGCACCGGAACAGAGTTCCTGCACTTTTTTAAACCTTTTCAAAAATAAATAAAAATCTTTTCCAGCAAACTGTTTTCAAATTTGACCACACACATGTGAAAATGTATCAAATAATACTGGAAAGACAGTAACTGTGCGGATTGTACAGTACGTGCATGTTTGTTACATAAATTCACGAAGACTTTTTATTTTTAGTTAACATATAGTTTGAAACACTAGTCTTACCATATATTAAAGTTAAGAAAAGTACAATTTATTTTGGGTTTGTGACCAGACCACTAATTTTATATACACAATATTTAGAAATTACAAAAGCAAATGTAAAAAGAAAAACCATAAGAAAATATTAATGTATTTAACTTTTACTCATACTGTGGGAAGAGGGATGTCATTTTTGTTTCTATGCTAGTATGTGCTGACTGTGATTTACACTTACAGTCGCTTCAAGTTCACGTTCTTATCTGCATGTGCCTGGTCCGGGGTTTTGTGCCTAATTGTTGGGAGCTGCCTGCAGCTCTTTGCCTAGGCATCTTATATAATCTTCAGTTTTGAACAATACCAGTTTTGTTTTTTTTCTTATTCACTAAAAACATTTTACGCTGTATGAAGATATGACAGTTAAAATAGTAAATGGATTTACTGAGAAGAAACGCAAGTTACAAATTACAGGTGGAACCCGAGTTATCTTCATTTGGAATTTAAACTTGTACAGAAGCTGTTCAGAAAGACGTGATACTGTATTATTGCTGATTTAATTTCAAACATCATAAACTGTCAATCTTCGTTGTTGTTTTGGGGGAAATATCCACACAAATGTAAGCGCAACACAGGACCAACAGCACTCTGGAATACAGCCTGCTGTTTTGAGAACAGTATTGAAACTTGTATTCAGTACTGAATTCAGTTTATAGTTTTTTCTTAACGTTTTTAAAAAATGTGAAAGCAATGAATTGATATGCATGTGCATACAAATAAAACAGCAGTGCTTCACTTGTTTGACTCAGTTTTACATTTATTATACTTCTAAATAACGCTTCAGTACCGCTGTCAGATGTGCTTTGCAGAATGACGTCATTGGGGCTATGTGGCAGGGCAAAAGCCCTGCACATGTAAATAATGTATTGTATTGTGTATATGTATAGTTTAAAAAATATATAATTTAAGTGTGTGCTAGATATGGCAGGTTTTTGCAGTTATACATAAAGTTGTAAAGTTTTGAATTTAAGTTTGGCAGGGATGGGGTTAAATCCAACTCTGCCAAATCCATGTGCGGAATGTGGCTGGGGCTTAATTGACTATTTGATGATCAATTAAGCCCAGCCACATGGTAAAGCCAGTTTTTTTGGCTCTAGTTTCAGCAAGCATGCAGCCTCACTACTGTGTGGAGAGCCAGTGTGAGAGTTCTATAGGGATTAATTTAGGGGATTTTGATCCCACCACAGTTTATTTTAGTGTGTCAGAGTAGGTTCCGGAGCGGGACCTCTCTTTTAGTGGGAGCAGCGCTAAGCCAGTGTTAGGCAAACTTTTGTTTTTAGCTGTTTTCTCACTGTATTTTGTTTTGCATATTTAGAGCTCTTATTTTGATTACACTATGTCTGTGTATGTCCTTGTGCACTAGGGCTATCATTGCTGGTACCCTAGTGGCGGCCACCTGTCACAACATTTTGTTTACTTTAATAAAACCTGGACGCCTGAGTGGCGTTGTCAACTGCATCCCTCTGTCTCTCTCTCATCACTGAGCGAACACCCACAACTAAAGCAGCAGGTACTAAGACCCCCTGTTACAGGCTATCAGAAAAATACTAATTTTTAAATAAACCTTTAGTGTCCAATACATGTACGTGTATTGCTGTTTCTGTAAACATCTGAACGCTAATTAATATAAACCATTGCCATGTTCCCCAACTGTTTGGATGAACGGGCTAGCGTTTCCATTTTTATAGCTTCTTAATTAGTGATTGCAAAAAGGGAGCTACAACCTGCATTCTGCATTGTCCTAGTGTCCCACATTCTACAAGTTCATCAATATCCTATCAAAATCCCAGGGGGAGGCTGAGCCCTCTTTTTAAAATTCCGGCGAGGGCTGGGGACCCCAAGACCCCCCGTAGTCAGCGCCTATGCTCTGTTGGGTCGAATAGATATCAGGGATACAGAATAGGTGAAATTGGTACTGAATGCCATTATCTTTTGTGTGAACGAGGAAAAACAGAATCAAATCCTGGTTGAAGAATCGGAGAAGATCTGATTTTGCGGACCAGCCAGGTGCATAGGAGGAGCGGACGTGAGGAGATTGCGAAGGGATTATTAGTTGAATATCAGATCTTCGACTTGAGGAACAGGCAATGACTTCTTACATTTCTTTAAAAATAAAATACTAGACATCAGAAATGAGATTCCACAGACACCTTCTATTAAGGAGGACTCCAGCACAATTTTACCAACTAGACCTATTTAGGCTACTATGGGGGCTTTTTCTTTGATTACCTTACAGGAACTGACACAGCTAGTTCAAAATACGAGAGCTAGTACATGCTCTCTTGATCACATTCCTACAAAACTATTAAAAGATGTTCTTGGTGTTATTAATAACCACATTTTAAAAATTATAAATGGTTCACTTTCCTCCGGTATTGTTCCCTCAGCACTTAAGGTAGCTGTGGTAAGAAACACAATTTGGTCCTCAATAACTATATCTCCAACCTACCATTCTTAGATAAGGTTCTAGAAAGAGTTGTTGCAATTCAAATACAAAAATGTCTAACTCTTAATGGTATATATTCGAGAAGTTTCAGTCTGGTTTTCATGCTGCACATAGCACCGAGACGGCCCTTGTCAGAGTTGTGAATGATCTGCTGATAAGCTCTGACTCGGGCTTTTCAACAGCTTTAATTCTTCTAGATCTAAGTGCTGCC
The DNA here is from genome assembly GCA_030684275.1 of Acipenser oxyrinchus oxyrinchus. Lineage (NCBI taxonomy): Eukaryota > Metazoa > Chordata > Actinopteri > Acipenseriformes > Acipenseridae > Acipenser > Acipenser oxyrinchus. The sequence goes on along the minus strand of CM060247.1, from coordinate 64,736,866 downwards.
TTGTGACACTGTAGACCATTCCATCCTACTGAATTGTCTTGAAAGCAGTGGGCCTTGTTCTATCCTGCTTCAAATCTTATCTTTCTGATAGGTTTCAGTTTGTTTCTATTGGGGAGGTAAAAATCGGCATTAATATTGGAAGTTGTCTGTTGTGTTCCACAGGGCTCCATTCTGGGTCCCTTGTTGTTTTCATTATATATGCTACCATTAGGTGACATTATCCGCAGACACAGAGTGAACTTCTATTGCTATGCTGATGATACCCAGCTATATTTGTCCCTAAAGACAGGAATTTTTTCTGCCTGGGTGTAATTAGCTACTTGCCTTACAGACATCAAGCATTGGATGTCACAGAATTTTCTAATGTTGAATTCAGATAAATTCAGAGGTTATGCTAGTGGGCTCCCAGAACCAACTAAAAGGAATTGTAGGGTTACAGGAGCTCGACCCTTGCAGTCTCTCACCAAAACATAAAACTAGAAATTAAGAGTATGGGGATCATTCTTTAATCATCATTTGAGACTCATATTAGGGAAGTTACTGAAGTATCTTTTTACCATTTGAGAAATATAGCCAAACCAATTATTTCTGCATCTGCAGTTTTTTCGGGTATCACAAAACGTGTGATATCCCACTTGCAGCTTGTTCAGAATACTGCCGCTAGAATTCTGACTAAAACCAGGAAAAGTGAACATATTGCCCCTGTTCTGGCCTCTTTACACTGGCTCCCTGTGCAGTTTAGAATTGATTTTAAGATTTTGCTGTGAGATCACAGGCTGCAGGGCTGCTGGTTATTCCTAAGGTCAACAAAAGCAACACAGGAGGTAGGGCTTTTTCTTGTAGAGCTCCTAAATTATGGAATGATCTGCCTTTGTCAGGGAAGCTGGGACCGTTACAGTTTTCAAGTCAAGACTAAAAATGCACTTTTATAAAATAGTTTTCTTATCTTAGTGGGTTTTAATGTACCTTTAAAATTGCTGCTTTGTATTATTATGTGTATACTGTTATTTAAATTTATTATTTAAATGGTCCTGTTATGGCAGTTGTATGTGTGACATGCTATACAAATGTATTGTGGTTTGTTCTTTTTTTCTGCTATATACTGTACAGTCCTTTGTGATACTTTTGTATAAAAAGCACTATATAAATGCAATAAATAAATAAATAAATAAATAAATAAATAAAACAAACAGATGAGCTGAGGGAACCAAGTGTCTGTACCAGGAGACGGTGGATTGATTGTCACAGAAGAATGAGAGGATTATTTTTATTTATTTACGGGGGCCCAGAGGGAGGCTGCAATGATGGAAATAAGCAAAGGTTTTAGCTTTGACATCTAGCCTAGTGTTGTATAATAGTTGAGAGCAGGCGAAGAATAAGTTGTGGAGGTGGCTTTGGGGCAGAGAGAAGGCAGACAGGCAGACAGGCTTCCCAGCGACAGCGTGTGGAAGCGACATTGTGGGAGAAGTACAGTCATGGACAAGTACAGCACAGTTAGAAGCAGTTTGAAAGCAGGTTGACAGCTGCAGAAGCTAAACTAAACTTTAAAAAAAAATGGTCTTCAAGCCAGTAATCTGTGACAACTGCATGATGTGGGAAGTCCGAGAAAACCCAGAGCTCAACCAAGTGTGTGTAAAGTGCTGCACGATCCAGGACTTGCTCCAGCGATTAAGCCTGCTAGAAAAGGAGCTGGAGGAAATGAGACAGCAACAGGAGCTTGAGGAGCTGGCACACCCACAATTCATGGAAGTCTGCACCCCTAGCAGACTGAAAGCCACCAAGGAGATGGAAGAAAGTCGAAACAGCTGGGTTCAGACAGGCAGAAGCAGGGAAAAAAAGAAACTTTGTCAAACACAACCACCAGAAATCCAAACATCCAACAAATTTAAGCCACTTCAACATTTAGATGATCTAAACCAACATCAAGAGAATGAAAGGAACAACATTCAGGACCCCATAAACAGTGCTGTCCAGGCAGCAAAAAGAAGGGAGGTCATGATTGTTTGGGACTCCATATTGAGAAACACAGCAAGTTCAGTTCGCAGTTTGGACCCCCTTACTACAACAGTGTGCTGCCTTCCAGGAGCCTCAGTCAAGCACATCACTGAGAATGTGGACAGGCTCCTAGAACGAACAGGAGACGACCCGGTAGTTATCATCCACATCGGTACAAACAACATTGGAAGAGACAGGCCAAGATCCCTGCAAAACAAATTCAGAGAGCTAGGAAGGAAATTAAAAGGCACGACCAAAACTGTGGTATTTTCTGGGATACTGCCGGCGCCCTGCAAAGGACCATATGGACAGCTGGAAATACAAAATCAAAATGCATGGCTGAAATCGTGGTGCACCCAGGAAGGCTTCACCTTTCTTGAACATTGGAGCACATTCTACAACAAGGACTATCTATACAGGTGGGACGGACTGCACTTAAACAGAAAGGGAACCAATCTACTGAAGAAAGGATCCTTCAGGAGGTCCAGAAGCATTTAAACTAGAAAGGATGGGGAGAAAACAAAAAACAGAAGGGAGACCACATCAAAACAAGGACAACAACTCAGGTAAGACAACTATTAAATGTATCTATCTTAATGCTAGAAGTCTCAGAAACAAAATGTTAGAACTTGAAGCTACTGCACTAACAAGTAACTACGATGTGATAGGTGTTACAGAAACTTGGTTGTCTGAGAGTGATGGAGACGAATATAATATTAGTGGGTACACACTATATAGGAAAGACAGGCAGGACAGAAGAGGCGGAGGAGTAGCGCTATACATAAGAAATAGTCTTGAAGCCCAGGTGTTAAATCAGGACAAAGAAAACAATGCAGAATCAATATGGGTCAGAATAATGGCCACAAATTCAAAGGGCATAATAATAGGAGCATGCTATAGACCGCCAAACTCAGACGCTGAGCAAAATAATCTGTTGTACAATGACATTCGAAATGCGTGTAGAAAAGGAGAAGCCATACTAATGGGGGATTTCAACTTCCCCCGTATAAAATGGGAGAAACCGGTGGGGGGCACGACGGACGAAATTGAAATGGTAGAAATGACAAATGACTGCTTCCTAATGCAATTTGTCAAGGCACCGACTAGAGGGGAGGCATACCTTGATTTAATCTTTTCAAATAATGAAGACAGAATAACTAAAACAGAGGTCAGAGAGCCATTGGCAAACTCAGACCACAACATGGTCTCATTTGAAATATTTTTTAAAAGTAAAAGTAAAAGTAAAAGTAATGACTAAAGCTAAGGTTTACAATTTTAGAAAAGCAAACTATGAAGGTATGAAACAGAGACTAACAGAAGTAGATTGGAGTAAAATAGAGAAAACATCCACAGAAAAAGGATGGCTGTTTTTTAAAAGTGTAGTACTAAAGGCACAAAACGATTACATCCCAAAAGTAGACAAATCTAAATCTAAAACAAAATGGCTAAAATGGTTTAATAGATCAATTAAAAAAAATATTCAGCGAAAAAAGGCACTTTACAGAGCGTTTAAAAGGGACCAAAAACAAAGTACACAGAAAGAGTACTTGGAACTGCAAACACAAGTCAAAAAGGAAGTTAGAAAGGCCAAGAGAGAGATAGAAATCAATATTGCTAAGGGGCTAAAACCAATTCCAAAATGTTTTCCAATATTATAACAGCAAGAGAACATTCAAAGAGGAGGTTAAATGTCTAAGAGACACAAATGGCAAAATCATAGATGAAGAAAAAAATAGCAAATATATTAAATGATTACTTTTCACAGGTTTTACAAAGGAGGACACGGACAACATGCCCCACATGTCGACCTGTTCCTATCCAATTTTAAATAACTTTAGCATAACAGAGGCAGAAGTGTTAAAGGGACTAGGAGCTCTTAAAATAAACAAATCCCTGGGCGGATGAGATCCTCCCAATAGTACTCAAAGAAATGAAAGAAGTTATTTACAAACCGCTAACCAAGATCTTGCAACAGTCTCTTGACACAGGGTTGTACCGACAGACTGGAAAATAGCAAACGTAATACCGATCCACAAAAAGGGAGACAAAACCGAACCAGGTAACTACAGACCAATAAGCCTGACTTCTATTATATGTAAACTTATGGAAACTATAATAAGATCCAAAATGGAAAATTACCTATATGGTAACAATATCCTGGCAGACAGCCAGCATGGTTTTAGGAAAGGGAGATCGTGTCTAACTAACCTACTTGACTTTTGAGGATGCAACATTGAAAATGGATAACTGCAAAGCATACAACATGGTTTATTTAGATTTCCAGAAAGCTTTTGACAAAGTCCCGCATAAAAGATTAATTCTCAAACTGAACGCAGTAGGGATTCAAGGAAATGCATGCACATGGATTGAGGAGTGGTTAACAGGTAGAAAACAGAAAGTACTGATTAGAGGAGAAACCTCAAAATGGAGTGAGGTAACCAGTGGTGTACCACAGGGATCAGTATTAGGTCCTCTGCTATTCCTAATCTACATTAATGATTTAGATTCTGGTATAGTAAGCAAACTTGTTAAATTTGCAGACGACACAAAAATAGGAGGAGTGGCAAACACTGTTGCAGCAGCAAAGGTCATTCAAAATGATCTAGACGGCATTCAGAATTGGGCAGACACATGGCAAATGAAATTTAATAGAGAAAAGTGTAAAGTATTGCATGCGGGCAATAAAAATGTGCATTATAAATATCACATGGGAGATAGTGAAATTGAAGAAGGAACTATGAAAAAGACCTAGGAGTTTATGTTGACTAAGAAATGTTTTCATCTAGACAATGTGGGAAGCTATAAAAAGGCTAACAAGATGCTTGGATATATTGTGAGAAGTGTTGAATTTAAATCAAGGGAAGTAATGTTAAAACTCTACAATGCATTAGTAAGACCTCACCTAGAATATTGTGTTCAGTTCTGGTCACCTCGTTACAAAAAGGGTATTGCTGCTCTAGAAAGAGTGCAAAGAAGAGCAACCAGAATTATCCGGGTTTAAAAGGCATGTCGTATGCAGACAGGCTAAAAGAATTGAATCTATTCAGTCTTGAACAAAGAAGACTACTGTGTGATCTGATTCAAACATTCAAAATCCTAAAAGGTATAGACAATGTCAACCCAGGGGACTTCTTTGACCTGAAAAAAGAAACAAGGACCAGGGGTCACAAATGGAGATTAGATAAAGGGGCATTCAGAACAGAAAATAGGAGGCACTTTTTTACACAAAGAATTGTCAGGGTCTGGAACCAACTCCCCAGTAATGTTGTTGAAGCTGACACCCTGGGATCCTTCAAGAAGCTGCTTGATGAGATTCTGGGATCAATAAGCTGCTAACAACCAAACGAGCAAGATGGGCCGAATGGCCTCCTCTCGTTTGTAAACTTTCTTATGTTCTTCTTATGTTCTTATGTAGAGTGGGAGGTGGAAGTGCATATATCAAAAGGGTTTGCTAGGAGGCCGCTAAAAAAAAAACTATTAAAGAGATCGGGATTGGGTTGGGTCCAGTATAATATGAGTATATTATCCAGTGTGATTCGTAATGCTGCTTTGGCTGAAAACGCTTTATGATATTGATAAAAGACAGTGCCATCGTATCTAATAGACAATATTGAACAAATAAGAGTCCAGCTCCTGCCAGTGGTGGGGATGAACTTCGAAAAGAACATCTCGGAGAACAGAAAAAGCAAGGACAAACTCAACAAGTGTAATATTTTTAAAGAGCTGAGGATCGCTGGATTTAAGGGTGACAGACAGATCTCCACATTCAGCAACCAACTGATCTAAAAATACTGAAGTAGAAATGTGAATGGACATGAGGGATCCTCTCCTTCCCAGATATTTAGGTTCTGTGTTGATGGGAGAACATCATATGCGTGGATTTTACAAACCGTAGAAAGGACCTGGTCATGAACATGTGTGCCAATTTAGGTGTTGATTGATGAAGATTGTTGAATATTTGGCGCCAATCCAGCGTAGCGGGCAAAGTAATTGTTCAATGAACCTTGATTGAACATATGTTTTTTATAGGCCATTGCTGCACGATCTGCTGCCATTGTCATACTTCCACCTTAAGTTGTTTTTAACGGCAAGAGTTTTGAAAAATTCCAAAAGTTTCCATGAGATCCAATATGGCGGTCGAACCATGTGACTTTTTTATTTGGGGACGCCAGTCTGGTTGTCCAGCCATAGGCATCTACTTACGTATGCGTTTTCATAAATCTGCGATGTTTGTGCAGAAAAATAATAACTAGAGTTGCGAGCAACTTTACGGCTTCCAAGTAGTTATCGTGACATTTAAGCGCATTAGTTAGCGCTCTATGTACAACATTTTTCACAGCTGTGCTATTTACCGTTCATGAGAAGAAAACTTTTGAAAATTGCTCAAAATGTTCATTAAATCCAAGATGGCTGCCACACCATGTAACCAAAGGTGAACCGACAGCGTGGGAGAAGTACAGTCGTGGAAAAGTATTGAGCAGTTAGAAGCAGTAAGGAGAAATTACATCTTTAAATTACATCTTGAATTGCTTTAATCAGAAAACACTGCAGCTTAAAGTCTAACAGCTGCGTGTCTTTTTCTGATAACAAGCTGAAACTAGGTGCAACTGACTCAAATTCGCCACCGTTCTAAGACACGGGAGAGGGGCGGAGCCCGCAGCACAGAAAACAAACAAAAGGCAGCCAGTGTTCACTGTGACAGAGTGTGAAGCTACAGTGTGGGAGAAGTACAGTCATGGAAAAGAACTGAGCAGTTAGAAGCAGTTTGAAAGCAGGTTGACAGCTGCAGAAGCTAAACTAAACTTCCAAAAAAAAAAAAGGTCTTCAACCCAGTAAACTGTGACAACTGCATGATGTGGGAAATCCAAGAAAACCCAACAGAGCTCATCCAAGTGTGTGTAAAGTGCTGCAAAATCCAGGACTTCCTTAAACTAGTAAGTGTGCTAGAAATGGAGCTGGAGGAAACGAGACAGCAACAGGAGCTTGAGGAGCTGTCACACCCACAATTCATGGAAGTCTGCACCCCTAGCAGACTGAAAGCCACCAGGGAGATGGAAAAGGGTCGAAACAGCTGGGTTCAGATAGGCAGAAGCAGGGAAAAAAAGAAACTTCACCAAACACAGCCACCAGAAATCCAAACATCCAACAAATTTGAGCCACTTCAAAATTTCGATGGCCAAAACCAACATCAAGAGAACGAAAGGAACAACACCCAGGACCCTATAAACAGTGCTGGCCAGGCAGCAAAAAGAAGGGAGGTCATGACTGTTGGGGACTCCATATTGAGAAACACAGCAAGTTCAGTTCGCAGTTTGGACCCTCTCACTAAAACAGTGTGCTGCCTTCCAGGAGCCTCTGTCAAGCACATCACTGAGAACGTGGACAGGCTCCTAGAATGAACAGGAGACGACCCGGTAGTAGTAGTCCACATCGGTACAAACGATATTGGAAGAGACAAGCCAAGATCCCTGAAAAACAAATTCAGAGAGCTAGGAAGGAAATTAAAAGACATGACCAAAACTGTGGTATTTTCTGGGATACTGCTGGCACCAGCTGGAAATACAAAATCAAAATGCGTGGCTGAAATCGTGGTGCACACAGGAAGGCTTCACCTTTCTCGAACATTGGAGCACATTCTACAACAAGGACTATCTATATAGGTGGGACGGACTGCACTTAAACAGAAAGGGAACCAATCTACTCGGAGAAAGAATCCTTGAGGAGGTCCAGAAGCATTTAAACTAGAAAGGAAGGGGGGAGAAAACAAAAAAACAGAACAGAGACCACATCAAAACAAAGGCAACAACTCAGGTAAGACAACTATTAAATCTATTTATCTTAATGCTAGAAGTCTGAGAAACAAAATGTTAGAACTTGAAGCTACTGCACTAACGTGCACGTGCAGTCATGGTTTTGGTAAGTAGCATTTTCAAAACCATATCATTATGTGCAGTATTAAAATGTAGCAAATCCACAAAACCAACGAAACAGTGCGTTCAGTGGACACACGACTAATTTACATATTAAATATGTACGTTATAAATAAACCCTGTTGTTTAAACGTCATATAAACAGTTAGCCGTTACTGCAGTCTGTCTTTGGGATAAAAAAAAAAATACATATTTAAAAAAACTAAAAGCTTGGTCTTTAACTCATTTTATTTCCTGTGTGCGTTAATGCCTGCAAGTCGATATATATATTTTTTTTCAATGACCCGATTAAAGTTTATTGTAACTTGGTTCATTTCCAAATACATAATGTATGGCCAATCAGAAACCAAGTATTGTCATGCGGTCTAGTTTGACAAGCCATTACGTCTGGTGTGAGAGTTTTTAGCTTTCAATCCAGTGAAAAAATATGGATTGTTGGCTCAATACTAGTACATTACTAACAAAGGGCGATCAAGATGAAATACCGTCAGAGATTAAAAACGCCAAAAATGTCTTGCGACTGAAGCTCTGTCCAATTTCCCTGCCCTCATCAGTGATTTGTGTGGTAACAAGCAGGGACATCCATCACACTGATACTAGTTAAGCGCTTTATTATTGTTTTTTTAATTAGCATCAGTACTGTACGTTTTAGTCACCAAGAATTAAAAAATTCCAGTATGTTTTCGTAATGAGGTCAGCTGTAGAGAACCGTGGATAGTGAACTTTTATTTGCTGCCTTTTCTGTAATTTTATTATCCATAAAAATACATGGTTGCAATTTGCTATCATGGAATAGTCCTATGTCATTTCTGAGTGACTGAGTTTAGCACAGAGGCTTCATTGATTTTAATTAACTAGTAATTACAATAAAATTATGTTGATGTTTCCAACAACTAGAAACCTGTTTGAGGGACTATTTTTATCCAAAAGTAAATATAATATATTTTTTCCCCATTATAGTACTGTAACTTTTATAACTGTATCCATCACACACTCCAAGGCTTGTGCGTTTTTTGTATCATGTTATTGTACAAACCTTTTTTTAACTTTAAAACCTATTTTAATTTTATTATGACTTTCTCAGATGGGGGTATGCGGTGTATTACTTTTTTGGAAAGGGATATGCAGCTTAAAAAGATTGTAAACCCGTTCTAATGTGATTTGGTACAATGAATGTCCTCTACTCAGTGATACACCAGCATCACTGTGACACATTTCCCAATATTTTCCCCAACAGTGACAGTGAGTATGTAGAGACACCTTGATTGTATTTACAGCTTTACAGTTTTATTTTTTGTTCTTCAGAAACAAAAGGTCAGTAAACTCTGCTGGAATATTTAATAACAAACAAAAATAAGAAATGGTGGTTGGTTCTGAATCAAACATATTGACCCCCTCACTGAAGAAAATGTCCCCCTAAAATTTAGAGTGGGGGCCACATTGACCCTCAGTCTGTAAGTCCTGGAGCAAACACTGCACCAGCCGCTATTGCTGTTACTAAAATGCAGCGGCGGTAATAAATAAAACAAAAACGTCAAAGTATGATTATTGTGATTAGCCTACTATTTATGTTTACAAGATCATTTACAAAATCAGAAACATCATGCTGCACTGATATGACAAGTTGAAAACAGCAAAAATCGTGACAGGCACAGACCACTTTCCATAGGCACAAATCAGCAGACGCCTGCTTCACCTCTATTAATTATAAAAGCCAGTCAATCGAAATCGCTCATGCCTACAGGTGGAAACTGCGGTTCATGTTGAGCTGCTAAACAGCGATTAAATAATTCCTTGTAACAGATTAGGGATTTGTTGTTTTACCACTGTTCAGTCGTAAAAATAACTTTATTCCAATTTTTAAACAAACTGTATTAGTGTGACTTGTAAAGTTCATGTATTAGACATTTTATTGTTTCAATTGTCTTCTGGTTTAAAAAACGTGGTGCCGTTTGTTTGTTTTTTCGCGTGGATGCAGCTGCAACAGATCTACAGTATGTGTCTTTCCAGTGTAATTACTGTGTTTTAAGTTACACGAGTTACTGAAACTGATCTTGCTAGACACCGGCAAAAAATAGCTGCTTCAAGAAGTATTTTTTCCAAGACTGTGCTGAGTTTTCCATGGCAACAGCTGTCCCCAGTGGTGGGAATGTGTCATTTCAGGGTGAAAAATTGGCAAAACTGGCATGTCAGCCATATTTCCTTAAGTAGAATCAATCATGGACATGAGCACACTATATACAACATTTTTCACAGCTGTACTATTTACCGTTCATGAGAAGACTTTTGAATATTGTCCAAATTTGTCATTAAATCCAAGATGGCTGCCACACCATGTGACCAAAAGGCGCCATATTGGCCATGGCACAACATCCCAGTCATCTACAGTACTGTGCAAAAGTTTTAGGCAGGTGTGAAAAAATGCTGTAAAGTAAGAATGCTTTCAAAAATAGACATGTTAATAGATTATATTTATCAATTAACTAAATGCAAAGTGAGTGAACAGAAGAAAAATCTAAATCAAATCCATATTTGGTGTGACCACCCTTAGCCTTCAAAACAGCATCAATTCTTCTAGGTACACTTGCACAAAGTCAGGGATTTTGTAGGCATATAGTCAGGTGTATGATTAAACAATTATACCAAACAGGTGCTAATGATCATCAATTCAATATGTAGGTTGAAACACCATCATTAACTGAAACAGAAACAGCTGTGTAGGAAGAATAAAACTGGGTGAGGAACAGCCAAACTCAGCTAACAAGGTGAGGTTGCTGAAGACAGTTACTGTCAAAAGTCATACACCATGGCAAGACTGAGCACAGCAACAAGACACAAGGTAGTTATACTGCATCAGCAAGGTCTCTCCCAGGCAGAAATTTCAAGGCAGACAGGGGTTTCCAGATGTGCTGTCCAAGCTCTTTGAAGAAGCACAAAGAAGCGGGCAACGTTGAGGACCGTAGACGCAGTGGTCGGCCAAGGAAACTTACTGCAGCAGATGAAAGACACATCATGCTTACTTCCCTACGCAATCGGAAGATGTCCAGCAGTGCTATCAGCTCAGAACTGGCAGAAAACAGTGGGATCCTGGTACACCCATCACTGTCCGGAGAAGTCTGGTCAGAAGTGGCCTTCATGGAAGACTTGCGGCCAAAAATCCATACCTCCGACGTGGAAACAAGGCCAAGTGACTCAACTATGCATGAAAACACAGGAACTGGGGTGCAGAAAAATGGCAGCAGGTGCTCTGGACTGATGAGTCAAAATTTGAAATATTTGGCTGTAGCAGAAGGCAGTTTGTTCGCCGAAGGGCTGGAAAGCGTACACGAATGAGTGTCTGCAGGCAACAGTGAAGCATGGTGGAGGTTCCTTGCAAGTTTGGGGCTGCATTTCTGCAAATGGAGTTGGGGATTTGGTCAGAATTAATGGTCTCCTCAATGCTGAGAAGTACAGGCAGATACTTATCCATCACGCAATACCATCAGGGAGGCATCTGATTGGCCCCAAATTTATTCTGCAGCATGACAACGACCCCAAACATACAGCGAAAGTCATTAAGAACTATCTTCAGCGTAAAGAAGAACAAGGAGTCCTGGAAGTGATGGTATGGCCCCCACAGAGCCCTGATCTCAACATCATCAAGTCTGTCTGGGATTACATGAAGAGAGAGAAACAACTGAGGCTGCCTAAATCCACAGAAGAACTGTGGTTAGTTCTCCAAGATGTTTGGGCCAACCTACCTGCCGAGTTCCTTCAAAAACTGTGTGCAAGTGTACCTAGAAGAATTGATGCTTGATGCTGTTTTGAAGGCAAAGGGTGGTCACACCAAATATGGATTTGATTTAGATTTTTCTTCTGTTCACTCACTTTGCATTTAGTTAATTGATAAATATAATCTATTAACATGTCTATTTTTGAAAGCATTCTTACTTTACAGCATTTTTTCACACCTGCCTAAAACTTTTGCACAGTACTGTACATCCGTGCCAAATTTCGTGAGTTTTGGTGCATCCGTTTAAAAGTTATACGCATTTGTAATTTGGGTGGAAGGACTCAGTACTGCATCTCCAGCACCGCCCCACCTCTCGTTCACTGTATTTTTTTCATATTTTTTTTCAAAAACTCGTAATAGTACATACCAATAAATCATCTCCTGATCACTCGTTTTATCACCAAACTCCTCAATAATGCAATCCAAGTCGTTATTTTATTACTATAACATTTCAAAAAGCTCTGCAAATGTCTGTGATATTCTCTGAGCGCTGGATGCGGAAGCAGCTATCTTGTTTGTGTATGTCCGTGTTATCTATGTGGTGTCTGAGCTATCAGTATTCATGTGATACTCCCCCTTTTTTTCTGCTTCTCTCGGCTCCTATCAGTCTCACTCGGCCATTGAATGGTTTTCTCAGCTTTTTATGGAGAAAAAAAATGACTAAAGACCTTTTTTTTGCGTCTTTTTGACGCAGAGTCCGACATTGGACCGGAAAGGGAAAATTGCAATGTCGGACCAGGTCCGACATAGGACCGCAAAGGGTTAAGGCTTCCAGGCGTTTACAGCAGAACAAGATACGGTTTGAGACTTGTGAAAATGGAAATCATACGAGCATGTTGTTAATTGGAAAGCATCATTTTATCGTGTCTGTTTTTTGAAGGATAAGTGTTAGTATTTTATAAATGTTGATTTAGTATTCATTTTGATAACTACTTGTGATTCGTTGAGAGTGCATTGCGCGCTGTGGAACTTTCAGCTGCATATTTTAAATAACCCAGCTGTCAAATTTGTGTACAGGCCGAGATCACAGTAATGTTATGAACAAATGGCAAACAATAATATAAAAAATGTCAATTTTTAAAAAAATAAAGTGGGCACAGTATTTTTTTTACCATTATATGATTTACTGTTAGATGTGATAATAGTATTAACCCTTTGCAGTCCATTTATAAAGTGTGTGTCAGGCGCATCAGGTCCAATTCATTTTCACACGCACAGTTAATTTTAGACGCGCTGTTTAAAGGTATTTTTTTCCATAGTCAAACGGGTTTAAAAGGCCCTGCATATCAACAAAGCACTCACTAGGCATCTCCAGCCCCGCCCCACCCTTTCGTTCGCTGCAGCTTTCACATATACTAAGAAATAAATAATAATAATAATAATAATAATAATAAGTTGTACATACCAATCAATCATCTCCTGATCACTCGTTTTATCACCAAACGCCTCAATAATGCGATCCAAGTAATTATTTTATTACTATAACATCTCAAAAAAGCTCTGCAAATGTCCGTGATATTCTCTGAGCGCTGATGCAGTAACAGCCAGCTTGTTTCCTTATGGCCGCTGTTATCTGATGCCAGGGGCAAGTATGACTATTCATGAGATACGCCCTTTTTTTCCTCTTGTCTCAGCTCCTGTCGCTCCCACTCGGCCATTGAATGATTTTCTCAGCTTTTTCTGGAGAAAAAACGACTAGAAACCCATTTATTGCATCTTTTTGATGTCGGACAGGGTCGGACATTGGAACGGATAGGAAAAATTGCAGTGTCGGACCAGGTCCGACATAGGACCGCAAAGGGTTAAGCGATATATGCTGCAGGGTTAGGCAATATCATTTTTATATGAAATTATGAGTTTTCATGGTCATGAGCGGCCTCTTGTGGTGAGATTTTCCAAACCAGTGCTTGGTCCCCAAAGACTCATTCTAAATTTCACCACAAGAGGGTAACCTTGTACCACCCCCTAATTAAAGACCAAACATACTTGTTTTTTTTCCTGCTGGTTAATGCTAAGTACAGTGATATTTCATTTTGTGTTCTAATAGTGGGATGCTACAGGTAAAAAGATACGGTTCAATAGGTATAAGATTATGGCTGAAGCAGTGAGCGACTCAACACTTTAGAGAAAAAGGGAGGGACAACACTATAAAAAGTTCAAAGTTTTAATTGAAGTTATTAAAAATTACATCTACAATAAAAGAGACATCTAACTACTATAAATAAAGCACTTATCAGTCTCTGAATTCAATTATACAGACCAGAACTTCTTAACCATACTATATAAACCTATTTATGCATTACACATTCCACTATTTGCATTACCTATAGTGCTCATATAAACACACCAGTTTTTGTAAAACAACAAAAATCTCATAAAATTACAAACATACAAAACTTGGAATTATATTCACTCCACAACAAATCAAAACCAATTTATATCAACACACATCCTACATTAAATAAAACATAAGCACTTAAGCAACATATAAATAGTGAGTATTTCAAAACTTAATATGTGTAAAAATCATACATGAACAACACACTGAGCTAAAGTTTACCAGGGACAGTATTTAATACAGGGTTAAAGCAGGTTTAAGAAAGAGCTGAAGTTAATATTCCAATATAAAAGTAGTATTACTAAACTGCTTTTAAGTAACGTTTAGCAGGGACAGTATATAATACCAAATTAGTTGTGGGTTTTAAGAAATTACTACAATTAAATGCTTTAGCTAAAAAGTATTCACAAGTCAGTCACCATGCATATAAAACAAAGAGGAGGGAGAGAGAAATGCAAGATTTGACAGCCAGTCTTACTAAACTCTGTAGATATTGCGTGATCACTTCCAGAATTTGTTTCCAAAGCATGTCTGGGTATCGTCTGTGGAAAAGGTGGCAACCCTACTTACAGTGTGTGTGTCAGTATGTTTACAGTTCTGTATATGCCTGTGTAACCCCCCTTCTCTGCTTTAGAATCTAGGTAACGGTGAACTCACATGCTGGAGCCAGGCGATCTAAAACCAATGATCCTCCAGGATAGCCCGAACGCCTACCGTTTTTTCGGGGCTATAGTAAAAAATAAAATATATAATAAACCCAGTTCTTTTATAAATGGGCGGACTCGCTGTGCCCTCTCTATTGACACAACTGTAGCGCTCCGGTGAAGTAATTACTGTAGCTCGAATTAAAATCAGGTAGCGGGGTGATGATAATTGTTATTTACATTGTGTAGTTTGCGTTGTGTGTTTCTTTTTTTGTTTGTTTGTTTCAATTAATGAACCCAGACCAGGTTGTTCGACTCCAATAAACCAGCTCTATTTTATTTAGTTCCACCTGTTATATTTAAAAGACAAAAACATAAATACACAAGCACAAGGAAGGCTTAGAACATCAGTGCTGTCAGCTTCATGCCGTTACACTGTCTGACACGAGTTTCAGAGAATGTATAATAAATAATAATGATACAGTGTAAATAATAAATCATACAAACACAAAATGACAATTTAACTAATTACTTAAACACAAATGAATATTCTGGCAGGGAAGCCAAATAAAAATCCTTACAACAACAATAGGCTTCCTGGCCATTCTGGCCTGGAAGCCTAATTATTATTATTATTATTATTATTATTATTAACACAGCAATAACAATAGGCTTCCCAGCCTATATCCTGGAAGCCTAAAAAATGTTTACAATAAGAATAGGCTTCCCAAGCCAGCTTGGAAGCCTAATGATTATTATTTTATTGAAAAACTATATAGTCTTTAGACCGATCATAGACATTGATCTCTGTTTCATTTTGTTGTGCTGGCTTACTGGCATATTATAGAACACTTGCTTTGACAAATCTATAAATGTTTATATTAATCTGTAATCAATCTGTAGGTATGAGCATTCCGTGTTTTAATGTAACTTAAACCACATTAAAAACCGTATATATAAACACGCACATGTAAATTATTATACATGACTATATTACTTTTGGTGACAGAGGAGTGTTTGCTCCAGGACTTACAGCCTGAGGGTCAATGTGGCCCCCTCTCAATTTTAGGGGGACATTTTCTTCAGTGAGGGGGTCAATATGTTTGATTCAGAACCAACCACCATTTCTTATTTTTGTTTGTTTTTAAATATGTCAGCAGAGTTTACTGACCTTTTGTTTCTGAATAAAAAATAAAACTCTAAAGCTGTAGATACAACAAAAGTGTCTCTAAAATACTCACTCACTTTTGGGGAAAGTATTGGGAAATGTGTCACAGTGATGCTGGTGTATCACTGAGTAGAGGATATTCATTGTACCAGATCACATTAGAACAGGGGTTTTTAATCTTTTTAAGCTGCATACCCCTTTCCAAAAAAGTAGTCCACCGCAAAACCCCATCTGAGATACAGTCATAATAAAATTAAAACAGAAAAAAAGGTTTGTACAATAACATGATATAACAAAACATACAAGCCTTGGAATGTGATGGATAAAATTATAAAAGTTACAGTATTATAAAGAAAAAATATATATTATATTTACTTTTGGATAAAAATAGTCCCTCAAACAGGTTTCTAGTTGTTGGAAACATCAACATCATTTTATTGTAATTACTAATTAATTAAAATCTACAAAGCCTCCATGCTAAACTCAGTCACTCAGAAATGACATAGGACTATTCCATGATAGCAAATGGCAATCATGTATTTTTATTGATAATACAATTACAGAAAAGGCGGCAAAGAAAAGTTCACTTTCCATCGCTCTCTACAGCTGACCTCATTATGAAAACATATTGGCATTTTTTTATTCTTGGTGACTAAAACGTACAGTACTGATGCTAATTAAAAAACAATAATAAAGCGCTTACCTAGTATCAGTGTGATGGATGTCCCTGCTTGTTACCACACAAATCACTGATGATGGCAGGGAAATTGGAGAGAGCTTCAGTCGCAAGACATTTTTGGCGTTTTTAATCTCTGACGGTATTTCGTCTTGATCTCCCTTTGCTAGTAATGTACTAGTATTGAGCCAACAATCCATATTTGTTCACTGGATTGAAAGCTAAAAACTCACACCAGACGTAACGGCTTGTCAAATTAGACCGCATGCAGTACTTCGGTTTCTGATTGGCCATACATTATGTATTTTGAAATGAACCAATAATGAACCAAGTTACAATAAACTTTAATCGGGTCATTGATTTATATATATATATATATATATATATATATATATATATATATATATATATATATATATATATATATATACACATATACATATACATCGACTTGCAGGCATGAACGCACACAGGAAATAAAATGAGTTAAAGACTAGGCTTTTAGTTTTTTTAAATATGTTTTTTTTTTTATCCCAAAGACAGACTGCAGTAACCGCCCAACTCTTTATATGACATTTAAACAACAGGGTTTATTTAAAACGTACATATTTAATATGTAAATTAGCCATGTGTGCACTGAACGCTCTGTTACAGCACAGCAGTCTGGTGTTAGCGATTAAACGTTGATTACATGATAAAAGTTTGCAATAGATTGGGAAGTGGTACTAAGTAAAAGACATTGTCTGCCATTTCAGAATTTTTCTCACGTACCCCAGTTTAAAAACCTCTACATTAGAAGAAACCACATTACCAACAGATAAAGTTTAATAGTCGTATTTAAATGCCATTGTCTTGACTGGTAGGCTATTCTTACCTTCCAGCTGTCCCCTTATTTTGACAATTGCCATATCAAAAATGGCATTTTTTTACACTTTTCATTCTTAGCCGCCAAGTAAATATTTTGAACAGATTTCAAAGCAATTTTTGCTTTATTTTTACAACGCACGTTGATGTTGTTGATATGATAAACATGTATCTGCTTCAGGTACTGTATTGAATTCAAAAGGTTAAACGATGGCCCATGTTACACAGAACACTAAAAATAAAATGTCAAATATACAATAAGTATTTCGTTGGTTTTGTGGATTTGCTATATTTTAATACGGCATATAATGATATGCTTTTGAAAATGCTACTTACCAAAACCGTGACTGCACGTGAACTGTATTACATAACAATTTCCTTATTTCCTTCATGCCTCACATCAGCTGTGACAGAAAAAGACACTTATTGCAAAGAGAGAGCTTTTTATTTTTTTCCTGCACACACTTCCCCACCCCTCTGTTATCAGGGGAAGTCAGGAAGCAATCTTTCTGTTTCTACTGGAAATATACACTTTTTAAAGCTGCCACATTTACATTGTGTCCCTGCAGTAAACTGAACAGCAACATTTAAAACGATGGGCAGGCCCTTGTCAAGACAAGACAAAAAAATACTGGAATATTACATTTATAAAAAGAGAACAAAAAAAACACATTAACTTCAATTTGGCACTGCATATTACTTTAATATTTACTGCTAAGAAGGACATAATACAATATTCTAGATAGGTAGAAAAGATTTATGAGAAGTTATTTGCATCTAAGCTTCATTGATGGAGTACAGAGCTTTGGGAAATGCTCATAGCTAATTTACCTAGAGCATGATGCTAAGCACATACCAACTGCCTTAAGTTTCACTTTCAGTAAACATTCTACAAATCTAGAGGAATTTACACATGCAAACTAATAATTAGCAAATACATTAAATGTTTTAAAATATTTTGGCAATAAAACTAGATTTACAAAAAATATTTTTCTTTTAAGTAATATTAGTGATTGTACCATGGTTTTGGTTATATATCTTAATAACTCTGAATTGCCTAGCTTTTTGCTAGAACGCCTCCTGTTCCAAATAGAGAGGGAAAAATAAGTACAGTAGTCTCCGCTTACAGGAACACCTCGGCTTCGAGAACAACCTTGTTGTAAAGCTGAATTTTCCCATTGTAATGCTCCGCATAAATGAACAGGAACTTCGCTTAAAAGGAACACCTTTTTGACACAGATAGCAATTTGTTCTACTTCTTTCTCAGTAGGGCAGTGTGTGTACTGTATTAACAAACAATGTATTTTTTTAATTAATTTGCTGATTGACAAACTACAAAAGCAAACAACAAACTATTTAAAAAAACAAGCAAACAAACAAACAAACAGTCTGCCCATAAAATGCTATGGTGGTCTGTAACAGGACGAGGTCTGTGCTGGCTGTCTGACGCATGCATGGTTCGGCAGGAAGATCCGCCCATCAATCATGGCAGTGACACAGAGAAGTTGTGTGAGGGTGTGCCATCTCTCCCTCTCTCTAAGTGGTTGGGAGGTGGGTCTTGGGGGGGTTGCTAGGCCTATGAAAAATGACACTATGTTGTTGCTTCAGCGCCACCCATCTAGTAAGACAGACAGCGGGAGCCCTGTTCGAAAACGGAGAAAGACAAAAACAAAATAAAACAAGAGATCGGTAGTTCGCATTGCCCAAGGGCACATGTAATGAGATTCTGGGCAACCCCACAAAGTATAAACAAAAAGAAAAAGAAAAAAGAAACACATGAATAGCGACGCCTGGGGATGCTGCAGAGCACAGCAACTTTATTTTGTAGTTTTGTTAACAGTGTTTTATTTTCTCTTTTCCTTTGTACCCAGTTTGAAGTCTCCTGTTGCCGGTTTGCATTAAAACCTTGAGTGCGCGTCTTTTAGTGCTATTATGGTAGATAAAGAATGTCAGCATGTTGCTAGGATACACACGTTACAGGTGCTGAAGCAAGATATATACATTAGCGCCCACAGCCATACGCAAGTTACGCACTGTACGTACCTTTGATTTGCAAAATGTCGTCTTCATAAGTGTGGACTCGCATGCAGTGGTCCAGATAAGCTGCATACCTGCTGTTTTTACACATTAAAAAATCCCAAATATGCAACCATTTTAACAATTGCGTATACAAAGAGAAGGAGATGTGATACCTTTTATAGGACTAACTAAACAATAACATAAGAAAGTTTACAAACGAGAGGAGAACATTCAGACCATCTTGCTCATTTGGTTGTTAGTAGCTTATTGATCCTAAAATCTCTTCAAGCAGCTTCTTGAAGGATCCCAGGGTGTCAGCTTCAACAACATTACTGGTGAGTTGGTTCCAGACCCTCACAATTCTGTGTGTAAAAAAGGGCCTCCTATTTTCTGTTCTGAATGCCCCTTTATCTAATCTCCATTTGTGACCCCTGGTCCTTGTTTCTTTTTTCAGGTCAAAAAAGTCCTCTGGGTCGACATTGTCAATACCTTTTTGGATTTTGAATGCTTGAATCAGATCACCGCGTAGTCTTCTTTGTTCAAGACTGAATAGATTCAATTCTTTTAGCCTGTCTCCATACGACATGCCTTTTAAACCCAGGATAATTCCGGTTGCTCTTCTTTGCACTCTTTCTAGAGCAGCAATATCCTTTTTTGTAACAAGGTGACCAGAACTGAACACAATATTCTAGGTGAGGTCTTACTAATGCATTGTAAAGTTTTAACATTACTTCCCTTGATTTAAATTCAACACTTTTCACAATATATCCGAGCATCTTGTTGGCCTTTTTTATAGCTTCCCCACATTGTCTAGATGAAGACATTTCCAAGTCAACATAAACTCCTAGGTCTTTTTTATAGATTCCTTCTTCAATTTCAGTATCTCCCATATGATATTTATAATGCACATTTTTATTGCCTGCGTGCAGTACTTTACACTTTCTCTATTAAATGTCATTTGCCATATGTCTGCCCAGTTCTGAATGCTGTCTAGATCATTTTGAATGACCTTTGCTGCTGCAAAGTGTTTGCCACTCCTCCTATTTTTATGTCGTCTGCAAATTTAACAAGTTTGCTTACTATACCAGAATCTATATCATTAATGTAGATTAGGAATAGCAGAGGACCTAATACTGATCCCTGTGGTACACCACTGGTTACCTCGCTCCGTTTTGAGGTTTCTCCTCTAATCAGTACTTTCTGTTTTCTACATGTTAACCACTCCCTAATCCATGTGCATGCATTTCCTTGAATCCCTGCTGCGTTCAGTATGTTAGTCAATAGTTTAAGGATTGTCTCATGGAATGTTAAAGGATTTATTAATCCAATTAAAAGAAGCTAAATTCTCTCTGCCCTGGCTAAACTTCATTGTGATAAAGCTCTAATCCAAGAATCAAACTTAGATGAAAATGAAGCAAATACACTTGAGGTCTGGGTGGGACACATATTTACATCTTCTTATACTGCCAGAGGCATTATTATCCTCTTACATAAATAGCTTAATGTCCAATTAATAGATAAATTACGAGATTCAGAAGGCAGACTAATAGGAATAAGGGTGAAAGTGGGGGACATGTAAAGGGGCATAGTTAATGTTTATGCTTCTAATACCAATCAAGCCACCTTCCTCAATTCCGTTATTGCAAATATAGCTTCCTGGTCCACAATGAACTTCCAAATGTTGTTTTGGGACTACTTAACTGTAAGGTTCTAAAGCCTAAGGGACTACTGGCCGCATCTGATGTGTTTTTTTTTTTTTTTTTTTAAACAGGAAGTATAAACTGCAGCACAGCATTGTGGTATAAAGACCCGCCCATATCCACTGAGCAAATCAGATAAAGCATTCGTCATGACGAGGCAAATCACAACACAGTTTAACATTTTGAAGGCTGTGAGAGACACGCAGACTTCAGAAAAGAAAATGATTCAGGAAAGCTCTGCTAAAAACACAGCATGACTTGGTAAGAAAATCTATCAGTGTGGGAGAAGAGAAGAAACAAATGTACAAAAAACTAATTATGTAAACACACTGTTAAACTGTACAAAATGAACAGCCTGTTGTGATACGGTTTTAAAAGAAAATACCGATACAGCTTGCAACCGAAAAGACTATGACAAAATATATGAGAAGAATAAACGCAGACGCACATTTCAGATGCATTAGAAAAATACCTTCAGTTGGTTAGATACAGAGGAAGTCCCTGCTGCTGAAAAAGAAAATTGACAGTGCTGGAGCCAGAGAATGTTTTGTGTTGTCTGTAGAAAATACCCTCTTAGCACAATGACAGCTGATGACACAAGGAGTGTACAGAACTTTATTACAGAACAGTAATAAAAGACACACCGATTAGCAGAGGTATTCTGGCTGTCAGAAAATCAATGTAAACAGTTGAGGCGTCTCATTAACACTGCCTATATATGCGCAAAGAAAGCCAAGCCTCTCGCTGATTATGAGCTTATTTGCACTATTCAGAAAAAGAATGAAGTAGATGAGTGGAAACAGGTGCAGCAGTGATGCAGTGTGTTAAAGAAGTAGACAGAGATAATTGTAATCCGGTTTGGAAACGTTTTTATTTTATATTCCAGGTCTGGTGACCAAAACAATAATCCCCCAGCAATACACAACAATGTGTACTGCACAGGGTAAATAACAACGGGGTTGCAATCCCAACTAATAAACAATAATATCCGCCCCACAGTAATACAGACACGGTCACCAGTCCTGGGTGCGTGCAGTATGCAGTAGTGCTCGTGGTGGGTGATAAGAGTTTATTTAGTGACAATTGGTGTGGTGCTGTTCCGGCTTAGTGCTGGCCCTTGG
Organism: Acipenser oxyrinchus oxyrinchus; assembly: GCA_030684275.1. Lineage (NCBI taxonomy): Eukaryota > Metazoa > Chordata > Actinopteri > Acipenseriformes > Acipenseridae > Acipenser > Acipenser oxyrinchus. The sequence goes on along the minus strand of CM060247.1, from coordinate 64,714,639 downwards.
CGAGAGCTCCGGAACTGTGTCAGCTGTCTGGTAACGTACAAGACAATTACAAACAAACAAAAGACAACACTCAAAATACAATTGCTTTTGGGGTCTCTCACAGTGCTTCTCGGTTCTAGCAATACACACCAATACGAAGGAACCGATTGCGATTCTCCGTCTTCTTTTATGCTGTCACACATGACCCCTTGGTAAACGAGTGCAACTGCCACTCCAATCTGCGGCTGCCACGTCGTTTCCCTTCCGGGTCAATGCGTTATTGCAGTCCCGCCCCCTTTCTAGCTGACCGACTTCCCTTGAACCCTGGGAAAGAACTGTCAGGCCAGCCCGTCCAGGGAACTGCTTAGCGCCCTCACAGGTCGGGAGGGAGATTTACAACCAAGAATCATTGTATTTCTGTCACAAGGAAGTAATTATTTGTCAAGAAAGGCTGGTTTGCGATTTGTATGATTTCCATTACACGAGAGTAGATGTTAAAACTTCATGCTGATTTGAACTCGGCTCTCGCCAAGATAAGCACCAACTAAGACATAGCTTTACAGTAAACTAATGTGATCCATCTGTGTCTCTATCCATTTGCGTTTCCTTCCATATGATGATGTAGATATCCTTCTGTCTGGCGTTGATGGCTGAAGTGTAATGCTGGCTCCAGGGATGAGCTTATTGCCTCCCTAGCGCATCAGCACACACAACGGCTGTGATGCTGGCTTCAGGAATCAACCACAGTGCGGTATCCCCAGCGCATCAGCATGACAACCGTCTGGATTGAGCTAAGTATTACCTGTACTGTAACACTTGAAATGTATTTGCTTACAATTGTAAGTCGCCCTGGATAAGGGCGTCTGCTAAGAAATAAATAATAATAATAATAATAATAATAAGTAGGGTACATTTCTGGCGTCACAGCATCACCCCCCTCTGTCCCCCACTCAGCTCAGCCCAGCTTACTTACCCGTACATCAGCGTTTCTTTCTTTCTATTTTGCTTGAGATCCCCAGCCAGAATTTTTCCATCTCAACCACAGCCAGTTGCTGCTCCTCTCTGCTGCTTGAGATAAGTTCTTCACTGTGCGATGCAACTCTTGGCCACTGAATCCGACGTCTCTGAGAAACCGGGTTGTGGAGTGTGCCACAAATCCTCAACAACCCACCTCCACTGGATAAACCCGAACTCTCCATCCTCGCTGTTCCGCTTCAGAGGCTAGTTGAGCATACCGCAGTTTCTTCCTCTCATACGCCTTATCTACAGCATCCTCCCATGGCACTGTTAACTCTACCAGGTGAACAAGGTGTGCTGATCCAGACCACAAGACAATATTTGGTCGAAGGTTAGTGGTGGCAATCTCAGGTGGAAAAATAAGCCGTTGACCAACATCTGCCAGCATTTTCCAGTCTCTAGCAGCTTACAGTTGTTCTGGGCAAGGATTGGTTTTAACACCTTTTCTTGGTGGTTGCTCTCCTGGGCGGAGGAATGTTGTCTTTTGTGTGTAATGTTTTGATAGAACTGGTGGCAACTTATTGGTCATGTTACGCTTGTCTTCCAATGCTAAGGCCAAACATCGCAGCACCTGGTCATGGCGCCAGGTAAACCGTCCTTGGCTAAGAGCCACCTTACATCCTGTCAAAATGTGCCTTAATGTTGCAGGTAATGAACACAAAGGATGTGAGGGGTCCTCTCCTACCCAGAGGTTTAGGTTCTGTGCTGATGGGAGAACATCATACGTTGACCTTATAAGGAAACTGATCCTGCTCTGTTCCATTGACCATAGGTCTTGCCAGCCAATCTTGCATTGTTCCACACTTTCCCATCTCATCCATTCTCCCTGCTTGGCCTGGGAAATGGCCTTTACACACCTCATCCTCTCCTCCTGCTTTTGCACCTCGTTGACTACCAGCTTCCTCCGTTGAGCTGGGGCTGCCTTGTGCCATGTAGGAGGAGCTGAACTGAGACCAAGACCCTCTCTTCCATGCTGAATTTGCCCCATGAAATCACCAATTCGAAGGGCAGCCTTTGCATCCTCCACAGCTTTCTTTGCCGCCCACTTTCTTCCAGTTTTCAACACAGGTGCTGCCTCCCTTACACATATGTCGCTTGACTCTACTAATGTCATTTCCAGTCGTACCTTGGCGCACTTAAACTCCTCGGTTAGAGCGCAGACTGGTAGCTGCAGTATTCCTTTACCATAGACGCCCACTCTGCTGAGGCAGCGTGGAACTCCCAACAATTTCCTGATGTAAATGCAGGTGAAAAAGGCAAGATACATATGTGTTTAGCTGACTCGTCTACTGACAAGGCAGTTGTTGAGGAAGAAACCATATAAATAGATATATAGACGGTAATGTACCAGTCACTAAACTAGTCGATTCGCAGGATCTTAAACATGCAAATACTAATGGTATTCTCCAAGCTATTAACTCTGGCTTAGAAAAGGTCAACCTTTCATTAGAAAAACTGACAGACACTAGCAATGAGCCTCATTTAGTGTGCTGTAACTGATGGTGCTGCAGTAATGATGGGGGTTCTATCAGGAGTGGCTACTCAGCTTTGAAGTAAAATGCCTTGAATCATACCAATTCATTGTGTTAATCACAAACTGGAGCTTGGTATTTTAGATTCAGTGAAAGAGTTCAGTTAAATGGAATTGTTTATCAATTGAAAAATGTGGCATACCAAAATTTGTGGCGGGCTACCTAGTTTCCATTTTGTTAGCCCATCGGACTACCACACATAGTAGTGATTGGTCCACCCCTGCTCTAATCATTGCTGGAGACTTTAATTTGGTAATTGATGAACACATTGATAGGTCCAATAATAGTCCACACCATAATCAAAACTCATTGCACCAATTAAAATGTTATTTAAATGAACTAAGTATTGTGGACTGATGGACATTACGAAAGCCTACTGCAAGTATTTTTCCCCCCCTACATAAATAAATATTTTTCTAGAATAGATTTTTTATTTATATCGAAATTTATAAGCAAAAATAGGAACAACACCCATATCAGATCGTGCTTCTGTATATTTAGATTTAAATACAAACAGTAATATGTAAAACACAATCCTGGTGGTGTTTTAATAACTCTTGTGCATGATCTATTTATAAGACGTTTTGACAAAGCAAAAGATGTTCTTACAATAAACACAATCTGTATCTTCTGCAGGCACCCTTTGGGAAACATTTAAAGCGTACATAAGAGGATTTATTATTTCCTAAACTTAAGAAAAAATAAGAGATACTCAAGGAATATCTAAAAAAAACTGATCTTTAGAAACAATATTTCAGAAAACCCCCAAACCAGAAAACTATAGAGAACTAGCCTAATTAAAGTTAAATTTCAACTGAACACCCTTATTTCTGAAACAGAGAACTTAATTACAGAACAAAAACACTATCACAAAAAAGGAGAAAATCTGGAAAATTATTATCTCATACGTTAAGGAAAACTCAACAAAATAATTTCTGCTATTAAACAAGTAGATAGTTCACTCACCTTTGATCCAAATGTGATAAATGACTAAAAAAATTCTATGAAAATCTTTACTGTGCTCAAAGTCAACCATCTCCTCAAGAATTGGAAACATTTTTTGAAGGGTTAAATTTGCCACATCTTTCCATACAATACCAATCAATATTAGATGCCCCAATTTCAGACCAAGAAATCCTATCCACTATTTAATAATAATTAATAATAATAATAATAATAATAATAATAATAATAATAATAATAATAATAATAATTAACAACAACAACTTGAATTTATGATAGCACCTTTCACACTTAGGTGTCTCAAGGCACTGTACAAAATAAAACAAACACAAATCAACATTACAAAAACACAATGAATAACAATTAATCAGTTAAAAAAAATCTATAGATACATAAATAAAATACAATAAAATGGTAAATAGAGATAAAATCGATCATCATAAAAGTATATTATCGGTCCATTTATTCAGCGCGTCTCAGGCGCGTCAGGTCCCACCCTTTGTTCACTATATTTTTCACATACGTCTTAATAATAGTACATAGCGTAAATCATCCCCTGATCACTCGTTTTATCACCTCAATAATGCGATCCAAGTCATTATTTTATTACTATAACATCTAAAAAAAGCTCTGCAAATGTCTGTGATATTCTTTGAGCGCTGGATGTAGAAGCAGCTATCTTGTTTGTTTATGTCCATGTTATCTATGTGATGCCGGGGCTATCTGTATTTATGAGATACGCCCATTTTTTTTTTTTTTCCCTGACTTCTCTCGGCTCCTATCGTTCTCACTCGGCCATTGAATGGTTTTCTCGGCTTTTTCCAGAGAAAAAACGACTAGAGACCTGTTTTTTGCGTCTCTTTGATGATGTTGGACAGGATCTGACATTGGACCGGAAAGGGAAAATTGCGATGTCGGACCAGGTCCCACATAGGACCGCAAAGGGTTAATACAAGCATCACTATACTGTACTCGAATCTAACATGCAGGCTATTTTTGAGAAGCAAAAAATGGTTAAAAAGGGGTATCTTAAATTCAAAGGAATACGGTACTTATGTCTGTATTTAATAATCAGGCCTGTACCCTCAACTACATAAACAAAATGTCAATACATTATCTATTTTAGATGCTTAACAATAGATGTTATTGCATTTTTTTGGTATGTACAGTATTTATAAGTACTGAAAGGTTTGTTACTTTTTTGTTTTAGAAGTTAGTAATTTAAAGTATTTGGCTCACCTAAATTGCGTGCACCCAAAAATATGTAATTGATCAGTTGGGTATCAATAACCCTGTGTATCAAAGAACACCCCTTTGTTTCTAGCTGTGCCACCTTCACTTTTTTTTGGACTGTCAGCTCCAGCAGAATTTAAGGAGCTACATATGAATTCTAAAACCTTGCAAAGACTACCAGCTCACCCTCTATAATTTTGTATTTATTTTCTATAATTTATGTAAATGCTAGAGCAAAGATATCATTTCCCTTGACTACTTTCCGATGTAAATATATTTATTTACAAATCGGTAGCAACATTCATTAAGGTGTTGTTGCTAAGGTTTTAAAATTAATTTTCTTACCATTACCATTTTCACTGCTCCCCTTATCATTAAATACTACCCTGCCATCACATCTCAGTATCTATGCTAAAAGCCTAACCTGGATGCAGCGGAGTTATGGGTGGTATGGCATTTCCTGACTTTTGTGGCTTCAAGCTTAAACATCTGCTTTTTAACATTTTTATATAAATATACTGTTTTTTTTTTTTAAATATGCTGTTTAATATATAGCAGTTGTGTGTGTGTGTGTGTGTGACATACCTGGGGAAAGGTATTGTGTTGTGCAAATGTAAATGCTTTTTGAATGTACTGTACAGTGCTTTGTGATGTACGAAAAGTGCTACATAAATGTAATAAATGAATACATAAACCATAACTACTTTTTTTTTTTAAATACATGTTTCTATTGTTGGTGGTGGTTTATGCTAGCAATTATTTTTAAGCTACCAGTTTGTCCAGAATTGATCTATATAGACACAATGCTGGTAATTATGTACTAATCATACCTTTAATTTCATTGTTCGGGAAGCTGCTCCCAAAGTCACAAGCTTTTGGAGGTGCTGGTGGCTGTGGAACTGGGAAGGTGGGTTTCCCATTAATCACCACATGTCTCCTCAGGCTTAAAGCTGGAAGATGAATGGTGTTTTCACTTCTGTTGATCTGAGGAACTGTCCCAGAATAAGGTGCACTGCTCAATGGTATTTTTACAAGGACATTATTGGATACATTTCCAGTTGCAGGACTAGGTGTTGCTCTGTTGGAAAGAGGGCATGGTGTACCTGAATGTACCCTGATAAGGGGAATATGCTGCCCATTGATCATGCCAGGACCCTCTGGTATACCTGATGTCTGGTGGCTTCTATTACATGTTCTTCCATTCATTGTTATAGGGATGTAGCACTCAAAATGTCATTAATTGCAGTCCATTCATTTGCTCATATTGATGACCTGCCAAAAGAGAATAAAACCAGTTCTAAAAAAATATGTAATATGAACTACACAAGCAATATTTACATAGTGTACTAAACAATTTAATGAATATACAGTCATGATAATTGGGCCAAATGCATAAAGCTAATTTATTGAAATTCAAAAGGGTTTAAAACAATAACAATGCAAAATAAATCAGACTGTTGAAAACATGATTTCTTTTTATTTGCAGATCTGTGGTTAACACTCAGCAGTAGAGAAAAGCACAATATATTGTACTAAATTTGCTAAATAAAATACAGGCTAGTTTCCTCTCTTTATCTTTACCTTTATTAGTATAGTTATTATTATTATTATTATTATTATTTATTTCTTAGCAGACGCCCTTATCCATGGCGACTTACAATTATTACAAGATATCACATTATTTTTACATACAATTCCCCATTTATACAGTTGGGTTTTTACTGGAGCAATCTAGGTAAAGTACCTTGCTCAATGGTACAGCAGCAGTGTCCCCCACCTGGGCTTCAACCCACAACCCTCCGGTCAAGAGTCCAGAGCCCTAACCACTACTCTACACTCCTGCCCTACTTGTTTCTGTGAGGTTAAGAATTTGAAATGTCTTTAAATCCATTCTTCAGATAAACTTTGTTTGAACTATTTTCTGTCTACAGTATGGCTATGCAAGCTGCTCTATATTTTACAGTGTTGCGCTCAACACTTACATACCACAATATTTTTCTCACTGTCAACCATCTTCTATTCTAAGCCCTCTAGTGTTCAAAAGTCCAATCAAGTGCATGGTCGATAGTGACAATGTAATTCAATACAATATGTTGTTTTTCAATATAAAATTAGAAATACAACTTAAATATGTGCAATTTGTTTCCAGCTAAATTTGATTACTGAAATCCTGAGTTTATAAATGTTTAAGTTAACGTAAGCATATATATCACAAGGTTTTTAAATGTTTTACCTTTTTTATTTTCCAAAGTGAATTATGTTCTTTATTTTTCTACCAGCTTTTTACTTTTAGAAGTGTAATGATGACAGATTACTAAAACAAAAGACCCTATGCCTGGTACCTCAGCACGCTGATGAATTAAAATAGCTTTTAATTTCTGTTGAAAAAAAAAATGTTGCAATTCCTATACCGTTTGTAATTCACATAACATTTGTTAGTTCTAATGAGCCTGGAGAAAAGATGCAGTAAAAAGATGCAATAAAAAAGTTTGCTCCCGCCCAACAAATTAGATTCATATATCAGCCCTACGGTATTTAGTGCAATAATTACACAACAAAAGGGTAAACAGTGGCGGATCCACTACCACTTAGTTTTTTGCGTTAATGTGAGACATTTATAAGGCACTTCATCTTAAAATATCATACTGTACTGTATTTTCCAAGTACTAAATGACAATAACGGTAAGGCCGAGAAAAGTGAAATATAATGGATGTTTTAATATTTTTGCAAGCCTTGCAATGCAACCTAAATATTTATAAAACCGCTGCTCTTATGCAATATATAACATTACGTCAGCGCTTAGAAGTGGGCATCGGTAACGACAACTTCAAAAAGCATGTGCCCGACATTTTACATCATTCTGGATCTCCAAGATAAAATAATTTGAGTAATCTGGATGAAGTTCCATGTTCTGCCTCATGAGAATCATGACAAATGCATACACTGACAATAATAGTACAGCGTTCAACGTTATTATTCTAATATAAAGTATTTGGAATTATCGATATAGCCGTATTTTGTTCATAGCCTACCAATTGGTACTTTGCATTTTTTATGTTTTACAATTATACGAAGGTGGTAAGCAATATGACATATGGTCTGGCCCTATGTTGCCAGTTACTACAATAGTAAACACAATATATCTGGATTACGGTACCTTAACCAGAAATGTACCGGTTGTGTTACCTTGTGTATAGGCTCTCTAAAAACAACACTAAATACTAATTAACCAAGTTCAATCATCGTCACCAGGCAGAAAAAAGACACTGTCCTTCGTTTACGTACCTTGGGAAATTATAAACTGTGTTTGGACCTTTTCGGTAAATTCAAAATCTTGTTCACAAAGTAGAAATAAAGCGATAGCATTCACTTACCAGGTAACCATTTCCACAACAAAACTAAACAATGCACTTCTTCGTTTCAGGTCAGAGCGCTGGACTTGGCTGAACACAGAACAGTTCTGCAGGACAGAAAGTGCCCAGAATATCCTGAGTATCAGCTAATCAAATCAGTTTCTGTTGACATCACAGACTTGCAAATTGTTGTCCCAACAGGCGTTTTTGTGTGTGTGATGATGTTATGCCTGTAGTTTGTTTGTAGCTGTTGATGTGTAGGCTGAGACTCGGCCCCCTCTCCAGACCTGTGAGTGTGCTGTGAGTTTACAGGACGCGGGTAATCGGTAACCTATTAACCAAACAGTTTAGAGATTAAGACAGTTTTGATTTCCTATGCTCTGTATTTATAAATGTATACTCTAGTATAATACATGTGTAACACATTTTCCAAAGGTCAACATGAAGTTTCACAAACTGCACAGTCCCATAACAGTATTTTTCACACCATATTTGCTACAAATCTATCTTTTAAGATTAATTTATAGTAAAAAAAAAGTATGTGTGGTACCACTGCACTTGTGGGATGCATTGTTAATTTAAATCTACAGGGCTGGCATAAAGTCACATGGGATATAGCTACACATATTTTCACATGTTGCCACCAAGTATCAAAAAGGCAGCATTATATTATTATTTAAAGAAACAAAACATATTTAAGCTGAACGTGAGTGTGATTGTCAATAGCAGTTACAGATATGACCGATAGTCCATTTATTGAATTATTGTAATGTTGGTGTCAAAATGTAAAATAGTACATTAAAGGGTTTTTTTTGTTTTGTTTTGTTTTATTCTGTCCTCCCTACTGCAGTTAGTTGTGAGGAGGAATCAATAATTGTATGTTTGGCAGCATTTCAGAGTTATAGTTTGCATGTCCAGTTATATCATATTATTGCTTAATTATGCCACCAACAGATTTGTTTTTGCAATATCTTACTTCATTGTAAGCTTTATCAGTCTCAGCTCAAAAATATTCCATTGAGTTGGAAGAGCGTGAATTTAAGAGTTGTTCAATAGAAGGCAGTGGCTACAGAGTATTCTTGCATTGTCAGACCATTTGTCAAATAAATAGGCAATAAAATTACCAACAATACCACAGCCCTTTACTAATTTTGATTTTGCCAGGTAGTGATATATACAAGGACAACTTGGTTTCAACATTACTTAAAAAAGCAACATGCAATTACGCCAGACAGCTTTACAGTACAGGCCACAAAAACAGCTTCGGGCCACTCAGCTGTCAACAGCTGTGTGTGGGGGTTGATGCAGTTAGGCTATACTGTATGTATTTCAGAGTTGGGACATGTGCTTTTATATTTTGGGGGTTTATATACTGTTTTAAGTATACAATTTCGATTCTTTGATTATTAATGGTTTGTTTAAGGTGCCATTGAACTATATCATAAGTTGTTGTTATGTTTCTCGAAGTTATGTTTCACAGAAACAAGGTTATAAATAGGGCCACAGAAAATTCACGGTACTTTTTCAAGAAATTCACGAATGGCAATAAAAAAACAACACATTTCACGGATTTTCACAGAAGTGCCATTTAAAAAAAAAAAAAAGTTTCTATTGTAAGTTGCCTAAAATTAATAGCGCATCAAAGAAAATCACTGAGGTTGAAACATTTAATGGTAGCTACTGAGTCTACATTTACATTGTAACGTTTAAAACAATCTTTTAAAATGTAATAAACAAGGGTCATTTAAATGTGTTGGCTGAAAAAACAAGCAGACAAAACTGATTAAAACAAAACAAGTTTGAATGATAAATTCGGCAACATTGTCGAGTTTTGTAAACATTTAAAATTTAGGCTATGTTCATATAGTAATTAAATAGATTGTTGTATAGCGTTATGCTGACTTAAAATGTTAAAAACAGGGTTAAGTGCAAGCAACAAAACCGAACTTTGTGTTTTTCTTTACACACACTAAATTATATATGACGTTTCAAACCACATAACATCGTGCTACTTGAGTGAATCAATCTATACAAAATAATCTGAAGAACAAGAACAGGAAAAACAAGAAGAAGAAATCGTATGCGACTTTTTATCCATCTAGCGTGTTGTGCACACACACACACACACACACACACACTAATTATATGGCCCATGAGCAGAGAACTAGTTATTTGTTGAAGGCCAGCATCGTGCAGTTTGTTGCAGTTTCAACACTCATGGTTTGTCTTTGTGATGTTTGGTGGAATTGACAAAAAACAGCGTGCAATTTTTGCCATGTTTGGGAATCTGATTTCAGACCTCACCCAGAAAACAATATTGACATTGTTCACGGTAGGTAGTCAAATACACGATTTCCGTGAAATCGTGAGTTTTCCGTGGCCCTAGTTAAAAACTTTCACCTGCTTAATTAAAAAAAAAACTCTCAGCATTTAACAGCATTTAACAGACCTGGTAAGCACTTTGAATTCATGTAAGTTACTTAACTTAACTTTATTGTACATCTTGTTAGTTTTGTCACAGTAAATTCATTTCTGTTGTTTCTATGTACTTGCTCCCAGACCTCAGGATGTGCTCTGAATGCTGGAACTGATATATGGTAATCAGTGACAGCTGGCCCTTACTGGAGTGCCGCGCAGTGCCGGTGTGCCCCGCGATCGTCGGCCCCGCCGGAGTGCCCCGCGATCGTCGGCCCCGCCGGAGTGCCCGCGATCGTCGGCCCCGCCGGAGTGCCCGCGATCGTCGGCCCCGCCGGAGTGCCCGCGATCGTCGGCCCGCCGGAGTGCCCGCGATCGTCGGCCCGCCGGAGTGCCCGCGATCGTCGGCCCGCCGGAGTGCCCGCGATCGTCGGCCCCGCCGAGTGCCCGCGATCGTCGGCCCCGCCGAGTGCCCCGCGATCGTCGGCCCGCCGAGTGCCCGCGATCGTCGGCCCGCCGAGTGCCCGCGATCGTCGGCCCCGCCGAGTGCCCGCGATCGTCGGCCCGCCCGAGTGCCCGCGATCGTCGGCCCGCCGGAGTGCCCGCGATCGTCGGCCCCGCCGGAGTGCCCGCGATCGTCGGCCCCGCCGAGTGCCCGCGATCGTCGGCCCGCCGAGTGCCCGCGATCGTCGGCCCGCCGAGTGCCCCGCGATCGTCGGCCCGCCGAGTGCCCGCGATCGTCGGCCCCGCCGAGTGCCCCGCGATCGTCGGCCCCGCCGAGTGCCCCGCGATCGTCGGCCCCGCCGAGTGCCCGCGATCGTCGGCCCCGCCGAGTGCCCGCGATCGTCGGCCCCGCCGAGTGCCCCGCGATCGTCGGCCCCGCCGAGTGCCCGCGATCGTCGGCCCCGCCGAGTGCCCGCGATCGTCGGCCCGCCGGAGTGCCCGCGATCGTCGGCCCGCCGGAGTGCCCGCGATCGTCGGCCCGCCGGAGTGCCCGCGATCGTCGGCCCCGCGAGGGAGAGGGTTAAAATGCTCCCTGCCAGAGGGCTCCTGAGTGGGGCATCCGGTATTTGGTTTTATTGAACATTAGTATATTATAATGCTACACAGCAAATTGTGAAATTTTGAGCATATAATCTGTTCAAGAGAAATGATTTATGTTATTTCCTTTATAGTTAAATATTTACTAATTTCAAATAGGAAATAAATCAAGATAACAACAAACATCCCCCTGTGAAAAGCCACGGCTGAATGTTTTTGAGCATTTTACAGCAGTTGAAAAATCAACCACTTACCCTAGTTTATCAAAGATAAGTGTTTGTAGCAAACCAGGGGGATTCAGTGGTCCTGTAAAATGCTCTAAAAATCCAGCTGTTGCTTATCACAGAGGGGTATAGGTTGATCAAATCAAATTAAATCGTTTAGCTTATGTCATTTTTTTATATTTGGAACTTTGAAGATGCACACTATGCACAGATGGTTCTACCAAGGTTATATGTCATTACATCTGTGTGACTATGATATTGTAGTGAGAATGAAAGTGATTACTGTATTCAGTAATAATAACCTCAAAACTACTGAGCAGGAGTTAGCTTCGCTACTCTCCCTGCATCTGCTTAATGAGCACATGTGCTGTTGTCTCTGAGGTGCCTGCTGTCTCCACTGCAACACAACAGCAGACTTGTTTATTTCAACTTATCTATTTAACTAACATACAGGATCCCAACCCAATCCTATCCACTGCTTTTCTAGTCAACCCACATGCTCAGTCAAAGTGACAGCAAAACAACGCAAAATCAAAAACTTCATTTAGCAAGGTTACCTTCCCAATGACTTATATATAATGCTGCTCTCACTACTTAATATTCATTTCCTATGCCAGTCAGCCAGGGAGACTAGTCCCCAGTTTTATATATTTCTGTTTTTATCAAAAACATCTTAAGTTTTTTTTTTTTTTTTATCGAAAGGCTATATTGCATCATAATTATAGTAGCATGAGTCAAATTAATCTCAAGGTCTATCAAGAAATCCAAAATCATAGACGAGTCATACATTAGGACAAGGTTGAGCCAGAACAGCAATTATATATACTTTATTTATCTTTAGGGGACATTGACAGTTATCATCTATACAGTATGCATACAATACTTACTTGATTTTTGATCACATCTTCATAACTTTGCCCCACTGCCCCTTTTTCATAGCCCGTTATAAAGTCTGAATGCTGGGTTGAACCCACATCTGTCTTTAAATGATACACAGATCACCCTTTATGCATTCTTAAGAATTTAACCACAAAAGGCAACCCCAAATTGCAACACCTCTTCAATTAAATTGATAACCAAAATAGTCCCAGGACTAAAATTTTTGAGCTGAGGATAATAATAATAATAATAATAATAATAATAATAATAATAATAATAATAATAATAATATCTTTATTTTTATATAGCGCCTTTCATAGTGCACGTCCATCGCAAAGCGCTTTACAGAGGTAGGCTGTGAACTGTGCATTATATGCAGAGGATGGACTTGATTGAAGTCTTTGAAATCTTAAAAGGATTTTATAGTTAACCCTAGCTAATACTTTAAGCACAGTACAGAAAACAGGACCAGAGGACCATTGGGTTCCTTTAAGACCCAGCTAGACAAAGTTTTGAGATCAACCAGCTATTAAAAATGGGACGAGAACTAATGGGCCGCATGGTCTCTCTTGTTTATACATTTTCTTATATTCTTATGTTCTTTCTATTATAGACAGCCTGATTGCAGGCTATTCGAGTGTTTACATAGTTAGCCCAGCTACATAGTTCCCATGGAAACCTAATTGTTTTTATTTTAATGCTGCGTGAAGGTAACCAGACATGCCTTGAAACCCAAAGAGAAGTGATTAACTTGTTGAAAATGCACACAAGCTGTAAGTGACTTGGGCATTTTATTTAACTTTATCCATTCTTATCAGTTAGAAACAGTTAATAAAAGATGCCCTGTAGGATGACACCTTGAGATGACTAACATATAATTTCTCAATTTCTTTAACTTTTTAGAAAATAAACACTAAAAACTGACTTTTTAAGAGCCCTAGAAATTATATTTGTTTAACTAGTCAACAGTTAAGTACTGTAAGGTTCTGGCAACTTAGGCAACTAATGCACCAGCTGGAGCTGGCTGTGGCCCTGGCTCTGTGGAGCAGTTAGAAAGACGCTTTTATTGAATCACCTTATCTTAGAGTAGGAATTACTCACATACCCACTCATACACAAATTTTACCTTCAGAACCCAAAGTCTGGCATGCTACACACCAGATCCAGTGCGACAAGCGAAAATGTGCAGCGATGCAACAAAATGAATAAAACCGATACTTTTGATAAGTATCTTTCACAGTGCAGGTGATGCTGGGATGACACTGGAGGCTGCCTGAGGCTGCCTCCATACTCTTTTCCTTTCATACATTTACTCTAAACCCAGTCATCCAAAGTTCTTTGCACCATTGAAGATGAACTTCCATGTTATGGCATTAGTCATGCCTGACACAGATCTTACAACTCGCTACAGATATTGTTTCCCTCTGTTGGTTAAAAACCCATTCCAATCTCATACAGGCAGCTCAACATTATTTAATTTTTTTTAGGTTGCCCCTTGAAGACACTGGAGACAGTACGTATGCCACATAATTCAATCAATATATAAATTACGTTGGTTTAGATAAACTGGCAAGCACATCTTTTGGGGGTCTGGAGGTCAGTGAGTGCAGCATCAACTATGCTATACATCACCTTCTGACCAAGATTGGCTGTGTAATATGCTTGTTACAAATTAGTATTCAGTTTGGTTAGTTTTCTGAGTAACCTCAGTAATCTATTATACTGTAAAAGAAATAACTAACATTGAATGTCTTTTTCCCTTCAATATCAATTCCTAAGCCTTGTCACAAGATCACATCACATTATGCTATGTCTTGTCACAGCTTACCTATTAAAAAAGCTGTTAATTCACAAGTTTCCACTTAAATATTTTATAACTATAACAGTAGCATTTAACATTTACTTTTTTGTCACCAATGCAGTGTGTGGTCCACTGACTGACTCACTGTGTGACCCTGAGCATGTCACTTAACCTCCTTGTGCTCCTTCCTGCAGATGAGATGTTAAATCAATGTCCTATTGTAAGTGACTCTGCATATACTGCACAGTTCACAGTCTACCTCTGTAAAGCGCTTTGTGATAATGGTCCACTATGAAAGGCGCTATATAAATATGAAGATATTATATATTATTACTGTATCTTGAGTTATACTGTCTTGAAAGTTGCTTAACCATTAGGCATAGAACTTAAGCTTCAAGAAGCATTCATTGTCAGATCTAGAACCTGTTCACTCGTATTGCAATTTCAGAGCATCAAACTCTCAGATTAAAACTTTTTATTTAAATAATGTACGGGGTCATACAATACATTTCACAAGTGATGCCTCAAGTATAAAAATAATTTAGAGTGGTGTAGTTTCTCCTTTTATGGCAAAGATCTGTAATTATTTTACTGAGCAGGAACCCTCCCCCTCATCTGTTAAAAGTGAATTGTATCATGTCTAGTCATGTTACAAGCTGCTGTATATCACCCAGGAAACCATGCAACAGTAATTCACAAAGGCTTTTTTCTTATTGGGCAATGCACTGCATTTTTCATGTAATAATCATTTCAACACCCATATGAAAACCAAATGCTTTTTTTTACTGAAGGTGCATCTAAATTAAATTAATAGCTACTAACTATAGACTGAGCATTAACAGCACAAAACAAATGTTTTCACTGTTGTAACTACAGTTATAATGCAGCCCCAGATGTAGTGATGCCAAGAATAGAAATAAACATACTATATAAAGCAAGTTTAAACATACTATATAAAGCAAGTTTTATCAGAAAAAAAGTCTTGGGCTTGCCAGTAATCTGATACTGATGACTTATCAAATGCAACAAATATTACTTTTTCTTGGAATGGTCCTATATAAAAGAAACATAAAAATTAGCTACAAATATATGTTTTTATAAAATAATATTCTGATCTAAAGTCAAGACATGAAGGATAAGAGAATAATTTATGTAGATATGAGTCATGCATCTTGTAACTATGCAACATAATTATTATGTTACTGGCAATTTTCCAAAATTCTGTGGTCATTGTAATAGTGGTAAAGCTGTTAAAAAGTTACAATAGTTAAGAAACCAGTCCGGTGAGTACTGTATGTCACTGTTTAGCACTTTATTATTTAAGTGAGCCATGGGTCTTTTGATATGTCATATCTACTTTTGTGTAATTGGGTTTATAGATGCATCTTTATGGGCATACATTCAATGAAAAATGTTGATTTTAGTTTAGTTTAGTTTATTCACTTTGTTCCCACAGGGCCAGCACAGTTACATCTCAATAGTGCAGCACTAATACAAAGAGAGACCTAAGTAGACCATACTCAATAATAATTGCCTTAATTAGATGTGTATGTTCACTTTATAAGGGCTGTTTTAATTAATATGTGAAAGATGCAACCCCTTCCTAATACATGTAGATGTGGCAATACATTATTGTAAGCAACTTGTTTGAATGAAATGGTGTTTATTGTTTCAATTGTGTATTTCCTTCTGATAGATAACTAGCTCCCTCTAATGGCACTTGTATATTAAAACAATTGTCTTAGCTTTGGAGCCCTGTCAGACATTAGTTCACTTTTTAGAAGTGAGAACTTTTATTGAATACCATTTGTTACTAATAGTTACATACCATTACTAATCACACACATCATAAATTCCCTGACAACCATAAATATATAATAGAAGAAAATCTGTGAACACTCTTAAAGAAAATCAATACCACAGAAATACAATATGAAATATAATAAAACAGTGAAAGCATAGAACACTAAATAAATACCACCATGCAACCCCTGCACACATATGCCACCCTGCAACCCCTTGCACGCACACACACCCCCTCTACACTATCCTGATTTTGCTCTCCCCCCTAGGATTAGAGGACTACCTTCGGCCCCCGAGTCCACAGCCGGACCTGGAACACCACCTCCGAAAGCCAGAGAAGAACCTTACTCAGGACCTTGTTGTAGTAGGCCACCACTCGTTCCCCTTCAGGGCCTACCTGGGACAGCATGCCCCCAAGTCCCATATCACTGGAAGGGTAGGGCCAGGTCAGGGTAGGCAAGGACAGGGGCTGTGGCCAAAGCCTGTCAGAGTTGGCGGAACGCGCTTTCGCACTCTTCGGTCCAGCTAAACCGCTTCCACTTCTCTGTGATGGAGTGCAGTAGGCGGGCAATGTCAGAGAACCCCCGGACAAACCACCAATAATAGGAGGCCAGCCCCAGGAAGCCCCTCACTTGGCAGACTGACACCGGCGTCGGCCACCCCTGTACCGCCTCCACCGTGGCTGGTTCAGTGGCAATTCTGTCGGCTCCCACCACGTGGCTGAGGAACTGGGTCTCCTGATGCATCAGGTCGTACTTCCCCGTATGCAGCTTCAGGCCAGCGGCCCAAATCTGGTCCAGAACCTCCCTCAGGTTGGCAATGGCCTCCTCGTAGGTCACCACGTGGGTGAGCAAGTCATCTAGGTAGACCACACAAGCTGAGCGGGGGATGTCCCTGAGGACGCACTCCATGAGGAGTTCGAAAGTGACAGGGGCGTTGCACAGCCCGAATGGCATCAATGTGAACTGCCGGAGGCTGTGCCCTGTGGTGAAAGCCATCTTCGGCAGGGCCTCGGGGCTAGCTTGACCTGCCAGTAGTCACTGTGTAGGTCGAGGGAGCTGAACCAATGGGAGCCCACGATTTCATCCTTCCCCCTGAGCCGGTGGGCTGACCAGCAGACGGCGAGCTGGTGAGCCAGTGCGGCTGTTGAGCAGGCAGATGGGCTGGTGAGCCGGTTGGCTGTTAAGAAGAACAGAAGAACATAAGAACATAAGAAAGTTTACAAACGAGAGGAGGCCATTCAGCCCATCTTGCTCGTTTGGTTGTTAGTAGCTTATTGATCCCAGAATCTCATCAAGCAGCTTCTTGAAGGATCCCAGGGTGTCAGCTTCAACAACATTACTGGGGAGTTGGTTCCAGACCCTCACAATTCTCTGTGTAAAAAAGTGCCTCCTATTTTCTGTTCTGAATGCCCCTTTATCTAATCTCCATTTGTGACCCCTGGTCCTTGTTTCTTTTTTCAGGTCAAAGAAGTCCCCTGGGTCGACATTGTCTATACCTTTTAGGATTTTGAATGTTTGAATCAGATTGCTGCGTAGTCTTCTTTGTTCAAGACTGAATAGATTCAATTCTTTTAGCCTGTCTGCATACGACATGCTTTTTAAACCCGGGATAATTCTGGTTGCTCTTCGTTGCACTCTTTCTAGAGCAGCAATATCCTTTTTTAACGAGGTGACCAGAACTAAACACAATATTCTAGGTGAGGTCTTACTAATGAATTGTAAAGTGTTAACATTACTTCCAATGATTTAAATCCAACACTTTTCACAATATATCCAAGCATCTTGTTGGCCTTTTTTATAGCTTCCCCACATTGTCTAGATGAAGACATTTCTTAGTCAACATAAACTCCTAGGTCTTTTTCATAGTTCCCTTCTTCAATTTCAGTATCTCCCATATGATATTTATAATGCACATTTTTATTGCCTGCATGCAATACTTTACACTTTTCTCTATTAAATTTCATTTGCCATGTGTCTGCCCTGTTCTGAATGCTGTCTAGATCATTTTGAATGACCTTTGCTGCTGCAACAGTGTTTGCCACTCCTTCTATTTTTGTGTCATCTGCAAATTTAACAAGTTTGCTTACTATACCAGAATCTAAATCATTAATGTAGATTAGGAATAGCAGAAGACCTAATACTGATCCCTGTGGAACACCACTGGTTACCTCGCTCCATTTTGAGGTTTCTCCTCTAATCAGCACTTTCTGTTTTCGACATGTTAACCACTCCCTAATCCATGTGCATGCATTTCCTTGAATCCCTACTGCGTTCAGTTTGAGAATTAATCTTTTATGCAGGACTTTGTCAAAAGCTTTCTGGAAATCTAAATAAACCATGTCGTATGCTTTGCAATTATCTATTTTCAAAGTTGCGTCCTCAAAAAGGTCAAGCAGGTTAGTTAGACACGATCTCCCTTTCCTAAAACCATGCTGACTGTCTTCCAGGATATTGTTACCATGTAGGTAATTTTCCATTTTGGATCTTATTATAGTTTCCATAAGTTTACATATAATAGAAGTCAGGCTTATTGGTCTGTAGTTACCTGGTTCGGTTTTGTCTCCCTTTTTGTGGATCGGTATTAAGTTTGCTATTTTCCATTCTGTCGGTACAACCCCTGTGTCAAGAGACTGTTGCATGATCTTGGTTAGCAGTTTGTAAATAACTTCTTTCATTTCTTTGAGTACTATTCGGAGGATCTCATCCGGCCCAGGGGATTTGTTTATTTTAAGAGCTCCTAGTCCCTTTAACACTTCTGCCTCTGTTATGCTAAAGTTATTTAAAATTGGATAGGAACAGGTCGACATGTGGGGCATGTTGTCCGTGTCCGCCTTTGTAAAAACCTGTGAAAAGTAATCATTTAATATATTTGCTATTTTTTTTTTTCATCTATGATTTTGCCATTTGTGTCTCTTAGACATTTAACCTCCTCTTTGAATTTTCTCTTGCTGTTATAATATTGGAAAATCATTTTGGAATTGGTTTTAGCCCCCTTAGCAATATTGTTTTCTGTCTCTCTCTTGGCCTTTCTAACTTCCTTTTTGACTTGTGTTTGCAATTTCAAGTACTCTTTCTGTGTATTTTGTTTTTGGTCCCTTTTAAACATTCTGTAAAGTGCCTTTTTTCGCTGAATATTTTTTTTTATTTGATCTATTAAACCATTTTGGCCATTTTGTTTTAGATTTAGATTTGTCTGCTTTTGGGATGTAATTGTTTTGCGCATCTAGTTCTACATTTTTTAAAAACAGCCAACCTTTTTCTGTGGATGTTTTCTCTATTTTACTCCAATCTACTTCTGTTAGTCTCTGTTTCATACCTTGATAGTTTGCTTTTCTAAAATTGTAAACCTTAGCTTCAGTCATTACTTTTGGGGTTTTAAAAAATACTTCAAATGAGACCATGTTGTGGTCTGAGTTTGCCAATGGCTCTCTGACCTCTGTTTTAGTTATTCTGTCTTCATTATTTGAAAAGACTAAATCAAGGCATGCCTCCCCTCTAGTCGGTGCCTTGACAAATTGCGTTAGGAAGCAGTCATTTGTCATTTCCACCATTTCAATTTCGTCCGTCGTGCTCCCCACCGGTTTCTCCCATTTTATACGGGGGAAGTTGAAATCCCCCATTAGTATGGCTTCTCCTTTTCTACACGCATTTCTAATGTCATTGTATAACAGACTATTTTGCTCAGCGTCTGAATTTGGCGGTCTATAGCATGCTCCTATTATTATGCCCTTTGAATTTTTGTCCATTATTCTGACCCATATTGATTCTGCATTGTTTTCTTTGTCCTGATTTAACACCTGGGCTTCAAGACTATTTCTTATGTATAGCGCTCCCCCCCCGCCTCTTCTGTCCTGCCTGTCTTACCTATACAGTGTGTACCCACTAATATTATATTCATCTCCATCACTCTCAGACAACCATGTTTCTGAAACACCTATCTCATCGTAGTTACTTGTTAGTGCAGTAGCTTCAAGTTCTAACATTTTGTTTCTGAGACTTCTAGCATTAAGATAAATACATTTTATAGTTGTCTTACCTGAGTTGTTGCCCTTGTTTTGATGTGGTCTCCCTTCTGTTTTTTTGTTTTCTCCCCCTTTCTAGTTTAAATGCTTCTGGACCTTCTCAAAGATCCTTTCTCCGAGTAGATTGGTTCCCTTTCTGTTTAAGTGCAGTCCGTCCCACCTATGTAGATAGTCCTTGTTGTAGAATGTGCTCCAATGTTCAAGAAAGGTGAAGCCTTCCTGTGTGCACCACGATTTTAGCCATGCATTTTGATTTTGTATTTCCAGCTGTCCATATGGTCCTTTGCAAGGTGCCGGCAGTATCCCAGGAAATACCACAGTTTTGGTCTTGTCTTTTAATTTCCTTCCTAGCTCTCTGAATTTGTTTTGCAGGGATCTTGGTCTGTCTCTTCCAATGTTGTTTGTACCGATGTGGACGACTACTACTGGGTCGTCTCCTGATCGTTCTAGGAGACCTGTCTACGTTCTCAGTGATGTGCTTGACAGAGGCTCCTGGAAGGCAGCACACTGTTGTAGTAAGGGGGTCCAAACTGCGAACTGAACTTGCTGTGCTTCTCAATATGGAGTCCCCAACAATCATGACCTCCCTTCTTTTTGCTGCCTTCCCAGCACTGTTTATAGGGTCCTGGATGTTGTTCCTTTCGTTCTCTTGATGTTGGTTTTGGTCATCTTAATGTTGAAGTGGCTCAAATTTGTTGGATGTCTGGATTTCTGGTGGTTGTGTTAGACGAAGTTTCTTTTTTTCCCTGCTTCTGCCTATCTGAACCCAGCTGTTTCGACTCTCTTCCATCTCCCTGGTGGTTTTCAGTCTGCTAGGGGTGCAGACTTCCATGAATTGTGGGTGTGTCAGCTCCTCAAGCTCCTGTTGCTGTCTCATTTCCTCCAGCTGCATTTCTAGCAGACTTACTCGTTGAAGCAAGTCCTGGATCGTGCAGCACTTTACACAAACTTGGTTGAGCTCTGTTGGGTTTTCTCGGATTTCCCACATCATGCAGTTGTTACAGATTACAGATTTAGCTTCTGCAGCTGTCAACCTGCTTTCAAACTGCTTCTAACTGTGATGTGCTTGTCCACTCGTACTTCTCCCTCGCTGTCGCTCTGAAGCTGCCTGCCTTTTGTTTGTTTGTGCTTGTGCTGCGGGATCCGCCCCTCCCCCGTGTCTCAGAACGCCGCAGAATTTGAATCAGCTGCTCCAAGTTTCAGCTTCTTATCAGAAAAATACACGCAACTGTAAGAATTTAAGCTGCAATGTTTTCTGATTAAAGCAACTCCAGATTTAATTTAAAGATGTAATTCCTCCTTTCTGCTTCTAACTGTGATGTATTTGTCCACTTGTACTTCTCCCACACTGTCGACTCACTCTGATGGCTGATGAGCAGGTAGACGAGCTGGTGAGCATCAGCCTCCACCATGCACTCCTCCTCGATGTCTGCGAGCCAAACCGGGTGCTGGCGTTTGATGCCCCCCAGGCCAACTTTGAGCTCCTGGAGGCCCCGCATGGGCGCGAGTTGGCCTGAAACAGTCCTGAGGCAGACCCTCCCCCCCCCGTATGGTAACAATCCAGGCCGAATGAGTGTGATGGTGGCGCCGGTGTCGACCAGGGCTACCGTCACAGTGTCTTTGTTAGTCGCAGGATTAAGCTGCATATTGGGGGCAGGTCTTCATTCCCCTAGGACGATCCGTGGTCTTTTGCTGCCGGCATGAGGATCTGTTCTAAATGGCGCACCTCCTGTATTGCCTTCCCTAATGTCTTCAGCTACACTAAAAAGACGTGCCGCTGTAGTTCTCCCAGTGGTATCGCCCCTATAAATGCATCCCTCACGATCTTGTCCCTAGCTTCGTTGGATGGTTCTGGGTATGCCTTATCTATTAACATGGTTACATCATTGCCCAGTGCCCCCTTGACTCACCCGGTCACCTCCATTGCTCCTTCAGCCATGTCACGTGTGTGAAACTGGATGTGGCATGTCCGAATTGTTGTTCCACCACAGCTGCCAGTGCAATGTAGTTGGTCCTGTCCCCCGTCGATAGAGTTAAGATGCAGCTCTGCGCCTCCCCATCTAGCGCAGCAATCAATTGGCCTCCTTTCTTGGCCTCCGGCCACTGGTTCACTAGTGCAATCTCTTCAAACACACGCTGGAAAGCCTCCCAGTTGCCCCTTCAATCGAACCAGTTTGTTTTGATGCGCCAAGATGACATCATCGATGTACCCCGCGTTGTCATTGCCGGCCACGCCTCCTTTTTGGCCATCCCCAGCCTCCCCCACCTCAGAGTCACTTTGGGCAGCCTCGGCTGCAGCCAGCACCTGCAGGATCTCTTTGTCCTGATGGAGGACCAAGCACTCCAACTTACCCGTCAGGCAGCCTCGACCCCCGTCGCTCCTGTCCGGACTTAGCACTGCCACACTGGCTGTCCCCCTCGCCGTCTGGCTGTGGCTGCTGCATTCACTTTTCAATCTGTCTCATCTTTATCCCACTTTTTCTGACACCAATGTAGCGTTTTTGGGTCCTTGGGACAAAGATGAGACTGAGGCTGTGATGGAGTTAAAGGCTCAAGCTGTTTATTTTTAACAGAATAATCAATAAAATAAAGTCAGGGGCGGGAACTGGGAGTTGAAAATGAAAGTAAAAGGGGTCCTGTTTAGCATGCTAAGTGAGTAGATGCGTCTCAAGCTAACTCCTACACAATCCTTTCTTAATTACTGCAAACCTACAGTATTTGTCAATTATTTCTGATTTACTACTTTATGAAAGTTATTAACACTTTTTACGATGTAAAAATTCAAGACCAAGCGGGCTCAGACTGCAGAGACCTCTGAAACCGAACGAGTCAGCACGGCCGAACACAGGCCAGACCATGCAGCTGAAGATGGTGGTGATTCATCCCTGGCCTCGCTGGCAGCCTTTACATCTAGTATCCACGGCCTGATCGAATCGAGACCCGATCCTCCATCTCCGCCCTACAAACCACGATTGAAGGGCTACAGGAGCTGGCTGCAAGAAGTGGAGAAATCTCTCGGTGATGTTGACAGCAGGGTTACTGCTTTGGAAAAAATCTGCTCCATCCTCACCACTGAAAATACAGCCATAAAATCTAAATTGGATGATTTGGAATGCAGGAGCCGTAGACACTGGACAGGGCCCACCAGTCCCTTGCTCTGAAGCCACAACCTGGAGAGAGACCTTGAGCCATTATTGCCAGAATCCATCACTATAAAGCGAAAGAGCAAATCCTGCGTCTCGCCAGAGAGTATGGCTCCCCTACCATAGCAAGAGAGTACACATCTTCCCTGATTTCAGCTCTGAGGTTTCGAAATGCAAAGCAGCTTTTGGAGGGGTTAAGTCTCAGCTTCATGAAGCGGGGATACAATATGGCCTGCTACATCCTGCATGTCTCCAGATCACCTTTAACAGATCCCAATTCACATTCATCACTCCCAAGGAGGCTGTTTCTTTCTACAACGACCGCATTGTCCCAAGCCTGGAGTCAAACAGATGCCGCTACTCCAGAGGTTACCAGATGAACGCCCAACTTCATTGTGTTTCAAACTTTTATTTTTTATTAGATTTACAACCGTTAATGGTATTATTGTTACCTAAGCTTTCTGCAGACATTCTACCGAACTGTGGTGCTGAACCTTTGCTGACTTTTAATGATAATATAGTTTTATTGCTTTTTTTAAAAATTATCCATTTAAAAAAATAAGGTATTATTTTTGTTACTGTGTTCATGTTTATCTACGTGGTATGTTAATTTCTGATTTGTGTGGGGTTTTCTTTACATGGCACATAGTTCGATAGTGTTTGATAGGAGATTCACTGAGTTCCTTTTTATTTATTTATTTATTTATTTATTTATTTATTTATTTATTTTTGTCATTTCCTCCTGTTTGCCAATACTGTTTTCAGTTTCATACAATTATAATTTATGTGCTGTGTACCGTTGTTATGTGCACTGCATGGATATGGGTGCAAACCCTAGCCTCGTTTTATCTTCACATTTTCATGATATAACTCAGAAAGAATACCTTTATTTCTCTATTTGGCATGAGATATAGGTTACAGTAGAAAATGGGAGACGCACCACAATGCCAAACAGTACTGTTGGTATAATAATAATTATTGTTATTGTTTGCTTTGTTTAATTTTAATTACTTTCTGGATGTATGTGTGTATATAGATATAGCTGTGTGTGCCTGTATGCATCTGGATATGTGTATGTACGTAACAATAATTCTCAAAATATTGTTTTATGAGTATTATTAATTTTTGTTTTTTTTTCTTCCCCCTATCAAGTCTCTTTTTTTTTTGCAAACGTGGTTGTCTGGGGTTTGCACACTCCGGTGTATGGAAGTTTCCCTGCATTGGGGTGTCTGAATGTTTGGCAGCAGTGTATGTTATCTTTATGTATTATTTATTATTGAGATTGGACCTACAACTTACAATTCGTATAATTTATTAATTGCAATTGGATCACCCAATTTTTTAATTTTCATTGTCACGCTGCCTATTTCAGATTTTTTTTTTTTTTTTAAAGGAATACAGTACATGCTCATCGCTGGGTGTGCTGGCTTTTGGTTTTTACATTTCCGGTATAAAGTACAACTATAATTATTATTATTATTATTATTATTATTATTATTATTATTATTATTATTATTTATTTCTTAGTAGACACCCTTATCCAGGGCAACTTACAATTGTTACAAGATATCACATTATTTTTTACATACAATTACATTATTTTTTACACATTATTTTTACATACAATTACCCATTTATACAGTTGGGTTTTTACTGGAGCAATCTAGGTAAAGTACCTTGCTCAAGGGTACAGCCTATTTAAAAGCCG